>JAJJMC010020023.1:1152428-1232540 GCA_023531435.1 Papaver californicum | reverse complement strand
TTATACACCTTTTCTATTTATACCACAACCTCATCTTCTCACTTTAATGCTAAGAATCTTGGCAGTGAATGTGGAAATTTTTGTTCTCTCGTTGACAGCTCTTGATATTCAAATCCAGATGGAACTTCTTTGATGGTAGTTATCGAACGAATAATATCTTTTCCTTATTCTGACTCACGAATATTTTCCCTCCTTTCAATATCAATCCGAAAATTATTCACTTCCTTTTTTCTACGTAACTAACTTTTTCACGAGATTTTCTTTGATTTTTTTCTAGTCTTTTAAACTCGTTAAACTCCTCTAACTAAGGCAAGAGTATTCTTGTCTTAAAATCTTAAAATCTTGTCCAAAAATATCAATTGAAATCTTCACAGGTCCACGGTTATTTGAAAGAAGATTTTCCCGCCAACTTAAAATTTGAATTGAGAATAAGTCGGTGCCTTTAGCAATCGCCTGAGTGCCTTTATCAATTCTTCATGGGTGGCTTTATCAATTTCACGAGTGCCTTTAAAACTTTTTTTGGGTGCTTTCAACACTTTTCGAGCCATATTTTCCACAATCATTTATTCCACGAAGATACCTAAAAACATAGAAAATAACATTATTAATACAATAGTTGAGAAATAACAATATAAATATGAAAACAATTAAGAAACAAAAATGTGTCTATCAACTGTTGCATAATGGTATATCAGTAAAACACACCATTGTCAGATTTATTCAAAATATCAATGTAAGGTACTCCATGTGGGCAGAAGGAGGAAACCATTGATCATCTGTTATTTGGATGTGTTTACACTAAAATGGTTTTCGAATTATCTCCTATTCGCATCCCAGGTAACTCAAATCATAATGATGCTAAAAATTATATCATGAGATAGCTTAATGAAGATGCTGATGGAAGTTGTTTTTTTATGGGATCATCTATATTATGGAATATTTGGAAGATGCTTAATGAGATATCATTCAAAAATGGTAATTTCTCAAAAGAAAAATGTATTAAGATGGCCCTGTATGATTATTATCTACACAATCAGTCGAATGGAAAGGTCCTCATTAATATCCTCTCAAGCAATCATTGGCAAAAAACTATAGATGGATACTTTAAAATCAATGTTGATGTTGCATTTTACATAGGTCAGGGAGCAACAACTGTTGTGTCTTTCGATCATAATGTTAAGTACATAGGCTGCAGTAGTAGATTCTTTTCACACTTTATCTTCTGAACATGCAGAAGCATATGCTTATGATCTGGGGGTAAGCTTCGCTGCTCAACCTTAGTTGCCAAAAGTTATCATGGAGGGAGATATTATAAATATCCTTTATGCCATAAATGGAAATATTCAAGATATTTCAGGAAGGATTAGAGCAACAATTCAACAAATTAGGGACAAACGGTAGAATTATATGGAAATCCAATTTACTGATGTTCCTAGATCAGTTAATTTCATAGCTCACGAGCTCCGTCAATTCGCAAAAAAAAAAACGAAAATATTTCTGGAGTTTGGTCTACACATGACCCTCCATCATGTATTTTTTTACCTCAATTTCCTTGAGGATTAATGAATAAATGAACTCTTTGCTTCAAAAATAAAATAAAAAGAATTGAGCAAATAAGATCCAAGTTTTATCCAAGGAAAACGTAAACAAAAAACATCTTATTATTCCAAATAGGCTTTTGACGTATGTTTTACAGTCTCGTTAAAGACTTGACGCTCAATCTGACAACTTTAATCGAGATCTAACAATTAAGAGATTGACAGGAAAGTCACCTAACGCTTAGAGAAAAGACAAGTCATTTGACCATAAATCTTCCAATCTTTATTTCAAATATCGAGGTGGCAACCAACATTTAACTTGGAACTTGAAAAATGAACATCATAAGACTTGTTATAAAATCTAAACTTATTCGGTCAAAAACCTTATTTATCATCACCATTTATAACGTGATCGGTTGTGGAGGGAATGTGATTCCTAAAACTTTACCCTTAAATGTGATTTCGTTGTGTAGGGAATATGATTCCTAAAATTTTACCCTTAATTGTGATTTCGTTATGTAGGATTCGGTAGGATTTAAAAGTTTTTGAATTTTATTCTAAATTTGTTAGTTGTTTTCTAAGTCTTAGCACGTAGTTGTGTTAATTCATCACCTTGGTTAGCTATTTAATGTATCAACTTTTTCTACACTAAATTAAGTTATAGAAAAATAAAACATTTTTCTTCATGAAACATAGGTGGTATCAGTGAAATAATCTAAAAACCCCTAGAAAGAAACAATAATGAAGTATGTTTTTGAAAGAAAGCTTACATAGGGGCTACCAAGTTGATAGAGGGGCTTTTCATGTAAAGACAAAATAGGGACATTATGTATAAATTTTAAAAACCCCTTATCCATGATATTTTCATAATGGCTAAACTATCCCTGATTAGTTAATATTAGTAAAACTAGTTAGGTAATAGATTAAGCTAATAATAATTAATCTAAAATAATCTTATACTTATTCAAATCAAATCATATTTTTCTTCTTTTTGGTTTGGTGGGAAGAAAAAGTAGAATAAATGAAATATAATTTTTAGGTTTTTTTTTAAAACCCTAGATTACGTTGTTGATTGGTTGAAGAAACTGTTGCAGCTGAAGATAAACGTCGCAAACCTAAAGATAAATGTTACTGATCGGTTGAAGAAACCGTTGCCTTTTCTTTGTTCTTCCCGTCTTCTTCAGCAGCAACATCATAAAATTTTCCTGAATTGATTTTTCTTCGCTCTGTTTAGCTTTCTGAGCTCGACCCAACCTTCCTAACCTCTTTTGTGACTCAACCAAACCTTTTTATACACCACAGGAGCAAGAATTCTCTAAGAGAGTTCCTCTCTGGTCTCCCCACTCCCAATTGTAAAAGAAGTGTCTAACTGATGCCCACAATCATGATAATATTGTATTGTAATCTTTAATCTGTTTACAACGGGAAACAACTTTCCTAGTAAATGTGGAAGCCAGTAAAATCGTGTTGAACCTGGGATGGAGTCTATAATCATCAAAGCGCTCTTTTTCAAAGTTGGTTTTCATAGAAAATTCAGTTTTTCAACTGAGCGAAAGAAGGGAAGGTTGTTCTAATTCTTCTACCACGATGGAAGATGAGAGGAAGAGATAAACCATGGATGTATGGAGATATAAATAAGGGTATTTTGTACGTATGATATAAAATTAGCTATATGGGTTGGGTAAGATATCCAATTTGGATATTTGAAAATTATTTTAACTTTTCTTGGGTATTAAAACAGTATCTTTTTTTGCATATCTTCTAAACCCATAAAAACCAATCCATGTCTTTTATTGTTTATAACTCATTCGTGGATGAAGAATGATTAAATAAATATGTTGGTAACGTCGTCTTGGCTGTGGATGTGTAGCGTATCCAAACGTAATAAGAAGTGGAAAACTTACTTAGTAAACAAGCTTCGATATTCGAAATTTGTGGGGATTTCAGGACCTTTAGGACTTTTAATGGTTCAACAATTCAACGCGATGGAACAATGAAAATGATACAGGAATATCTGTCCGTATTTTAGAAACCGTTTTTATTATTATTATTATTATTATTATTATTATTATTATTATTGTTATTATTATTATTATTATTTTATCATCAATATCTAACCATAAATAATTCATTTTAAATAATAAATGATAAGACGAATTTTAAGAAGAAAAAAAGAAGAAGACCGGAAGAAAAGATAAAACACCACTAAAAATTTATATTAAAAGCAATTTTAATAATTTCAACCTTGTTTCACTATCGAGAGAAAACTCTCGATTTATATTAGAGAATTTACAGTTAATGGTTTGTTAGTATGTTGTTACACATTGTTACATATTCAAGAACCGTGAAACAGAAACCTAACAATAGGAATAGATAAGGAAACTAGTTTGTTGTGTTTGTGGAGGGCTATTTCAGTTCAGACTTGGTCTCTGAGTTAATAGTCTTGACATTTCCCCTCATGTTGAATTGGAGTTGGCGAATGTTCAATTTGCGTCTTAAAAACTGAAACTTTTGTGCTGCCAACCTTTTGGTGAAGGTGTCTGCCAGCTGATCTTTCTAAGAGATGAACTTAACTTGTAGGTTTTTACTATCCAGTTTCTCCCTGACAAAGTGGTAGTCCATTTCAATATGCTTAATGCGAGCATGGAGAACTGGTTTTGCAGTCAAGTATGTTGCACCTAATTTATCACACACCACGGTATTGGTGGTACTATATTGACTCCCAGTTCCTTAAGCAATGATTGTATCCAAATGATCTCAGAAGTAGCTATTGTAATGCCCCTATACTCTTCCCAAGTGCTCGATTTATAAGTAATTTTCTATTTTCTTATACTCCATTGAACTAAATTACCCTCAAAATAAATACAATACCCACTTGTGGAGCGACGATCATCCAAACTTCCATCCCAATCATCGTATGGGTATGCTTGTAAAGAGAAGTCATTTGTCTGTTTAATATGTAAGCCATAACTTATTATATGTTTTAGATAACGTAAAATCGTTTTTACCAGCTCCAAATACTCTATGTATTTGGTTCATGCATGTACTGACATGCTTCATTGATTGCTACCAAAATGTTTGTATGTGTCGGGTGCAATAGTGCACCAACAATACTATGATATAATGTCGGATCAGTGAACTTGGAAGAACCTTGTTTCATCAGCTTCGTTTGCGTCGTAAGTGGAGTGGTAGCTGGTTTGATTCCATCCAGTTTTGTGCATAGGAGTGAGTTAGTAATATACTTTTTTTGTATTAAAACAAGTGTTCTTCCTTGTTGAACAAACTCAATACTCCAAAATAGGCCAAAACCCCCATATATTTGACAAAAAAAAAAACTACACTTAATTTACTGATTATCTCATTTACAAATCAAGATAGGAACCTGTGATTATAATGGCATTAACATATATTAGTATTTAGATAACATGAGTAGAAGTATTCATAACAAAGAGTGAGCTATCTGCAATGGAACCCTTGAACCCCAAGTGATAGACACATTTATGTGTCTAATTTGCTCCTAATTTTTATAGTGTTGGAACTCATTTTTGTACTAATATTGTGTTTTTATGTGTTTGTAGGTATTTTTGGAAAATAAATATTGTTGGAAAAATTGGCTTAAAAGTTATAAAGGCACCCAGCAAAGTGATAAAGGCACCCCAACCTCGGATAAAGGCACCCACTTGTTTCTTTTTAAATTCAAAAGATAGAATTTTGGCGAGAAAGTATTTCTTCTCATCTATGGAAATAAAATTGTGTACGTGAATTTGGACATAGTTAAGAAGTTTTAAGGAAAGATATCTTCTTGCCTTAACTACTAAGAGTTTACTAAAGGAAGGGAACTCGAAAAGGGAAGAGAATCTCGTGATTTCTCAACGCCGTAAAAAGGGAGTTTATTCTCGGATTTTTAAGAAATCGGTGTATAAAGGAGATATTATCTCCTTAGGATTGAATGTATCGAGAAGTTTTATTTTAGAAGGGAACATAATCAAATATCATCGAGATTTTGTCTTGAAAGGAAAAAATATCACCGGAAAATTGATATCTCGATTTGCCACATTGAATGAGAAGATTTGATAGAGATTTGGGGTATTTTTTGAGGTGTTATTATAAATAGAGAGTTGGGAGAGAGCTCAGGAGGCGAAGAGAAGGGAGAGAAATCACTTCAGAAGTTTTTTTCTTTGTTGTTGCTGAAGAACACGAAGAGCAGAGGCTACGACAACGGTTTTTTCAACCTCTCAGTCATGGTTTCTTCATCCATTTGCAACAGATATCTTCATCTTTGCAATATTTATCTTCAGCTGCAACGGTTTCTTTAACACATCTACAACGGAGATCTTATCATCTGTATGTTTATCTTCAACCTTGCTCTGTAACAGTGAGTCTGTAACGCCTATAAACGTTGCAAACTCACAGTTTTCTTTATTTTTTTCCTTTTTCATCATTTGTAAACACTTTGAGCCATGAACCATCATTTTGAGCAAGTGATTAATATGAGGAGCTAAGCCCCTTTGCTGAGGCGATGGAGGAAGCCATTGTTCCAAGAAAAATGGTATATTTATATTTTAATTGATTTTTGCAATTTCTTTTATGATTATTTGCTTTGATTAAAAATTGATTTAAGGATTTTTATTAAAAAGTTGTGATTTCCTTTGATAGAGCATGCTTAGCCTAGGGTTTTTGATGTTTTATAATTTCAATTTACAATCGTTGCTTTGAAAATCTACTTTTGCAACATATTAGAATCACTTTAAAAGTAAAGAATTGCATGAATATTGATTAGACTGAATCGCTTTAATTGGTTAATCATGTGTCTCAGTGTCTCTTTATTCTTAATACCAACTTTGTTTTGAGTTTTCTAGTTTAATTATTAGAGTTTGAATCTAAAATCAATCTTCACAAGTTCGAGAGTTTAAAACCCGTTCTTACCACAACTAAAAACCACACCACCAAGTCAGAGAAATATACACTTAGTCAAGAAAACCACACTCTAGGTGCTTCTTGTAACCCATAGAGTGCCTTATTCAAATTATACACATGATTTGGTAAATTTGGATATGTGTATCCAGCAAGCTGCTTTATATATACCTCATTATCGAGAACCCCACGTTGATATGCATTTTCTGCATCTAATTGATGCATGGGTCAATTGTACATAGTTGCAATGGAAAACACTAGCTAACTGTATATGAACTACATCTTCAACTATAACTCTCTTACTCCCTCTTAAGTCAGTTGTAGAACTCATAGTTTCTTTACCCTTATCATCTTTATCTTGAGATAGCTAATTTGGATTTTGATTACTATTAGTCCCAACATGGATAATATGAGAGAAGCTACCTGAGTAACAAATGAACTTCCACCAGAAGGCATGTTTCTAAAGAACCGATGCAGCTAATTAGCTTCAATTTTAAGACGATTAGCAATGGCAACAACCTTCCCCTTTTTTATGATTAGCTACATAGCAATAAGGGCAAATTTTGAAAGGTTGATTATAATAAAAGAAAATGATCGTTACTTGTTGCCTATTGAGCCTTTCAACTGTTATACTGCCCCCAGGGAGTATCTATAGTAATTTGAGCCATAACCGTGACTCTCTTATGCTTACATGCGACTCCGTTAGCCGGATCAACATCACAAACTTTCCCGATAAGACTACCATCTTTTCAGCAAAAGCTCTTGTTTGATATTCTTAAGGTAAAATCCATAGTTCAAAAACAATCAAAAGTATTTGGATCTACCATATGATTCCAATCATGAAAAATTACAATATGCCCATTAAACGAGGAATATTTCTTTTTTTTTTAAATGAATTCTTTATCAGCCTCCTTCTCAAATTTGTTGATGAACATATTTTTATCATGATAACTAAACGTAAAATTTCCAGTATTCT
This sequence comes from Papaver californicum, assembly GCA_023531435.1. NCBI lineage: Eukaryota > Viridiplantae > Streptophyta > Magnoliopsida > Ranunculales > Papaveraceae > Papaver > Papaver californicum. The sequence goes on along the minus strand of JAJJMC010020023.1, from coordinate 1,225,112 downwards.
TTCATATTCTTTTTCAGCTGCTCTAACAGTCATTGTATCTTCACGAAAGACTTTTTGCAATAATGCTTAAAGACCAATTTTCAACTCCTTCATGAATATCAATATTTTCATGGATAATTATATCATCTTGGATCGTTGAATCACCCGTTTGGGATGTGATGTTAGTAATTTCATTTTGAGATGTTGAAGCGATACGGAGAAATGAGAGAGAAAATTACAACCAAACCCCAAAATCTTTCAATTATCAATTTATTTCAGACGATGTAGTCGAGGCGCGAAGAGATTTGACAGGGGTTAACAATGAATACCAAGGAAAAGTTACATGCTTACAAGATACCCAATATAGAAACACACGTTTCTCTGAACCGACAAGGCAGGTTAAGGATTTAGAAATTCATTATGATGAGAGATCTGCAACGAAAAATGGTAAATCAACGATCATAAAGAAAGGAAAGAAAAAAAGCAAAAAACAAAAGAGAATCCTAGGGAGAGCTATAAATATACAACCAGAGTAAAAAAAAAGGTAGATAAAGAAAACTAAGATGTATTAAATACAGTAAAGGAAGTTAAATATGCATGCATGAAGATTGAAGCGACTGGGATGAAGTCAAAATCGCCTAGAGAAGAAACCCTAGACACAATTTTTTTCGCCCATAAAATCGCCTAGAGTAGAAACCCTCCTTGATGGTGTAATATATCATAATCCCTTTGTTTTAAAAGATAAAATAAAATTGGTTATTCTTAGAAACCTATTTTAAGGGCTCCTCAAATTCTAGAGGGGCACCTCGAGGAGTAACATGTCTAGATAGAGGGATATAGGGTGTAAGATAGAGGGATATAGGGTGTTCTAGACTTCTAATACATAGAAAATAACTAAATTACCCTGAATTAACTATATCACCATATTACCTCTCTACTATAAACATAAATCTAAAACAAAATTAAAATTAATACCATTCACGATTAGTCAACAAGAAATTAATTGATTAGAACAACAAAATGTAGAACAAACAAATCAAGAATTTCAAACACCTCAACAAACATTACACCATCCAGGCATGGTTTACCTCAAGTAAGAATCGATAAACCAATTACTTTTTGTTGTTTTATCATTGAAATAGGTTAGATTAGTTAAAATAATTTTCCAGTTTGTTGTTTCAGAGCAGTCTAAGTCGTAGTTGAATTTCCTAGAAGTAAACACCCCTACGGCTAGAAAATGATAAACTTCTAGCCGTAGATTAGTATTCCTTGATTTTTACGGCTAGAACATGATGAAAACTTCTACCCAGAACTGGGTTTTAAAAATATAATTTCTCGTCACAAAAAATCTATTCGCATATGATAATTTTTAACCGTAGAAATATTTACAGTTGGTAATCTATATGTTCAACCTAGCCGTAAGTTACTTTATAGCCTCAATCTTTTTTTCAAGTATTTTTGTGGCTAGATCGTATTGAAAACCTAGCGATAGGCTATTATTTGATTACCTACGACTAATTTTCAATACCAAAATCTAGTCGTATAAGGAAGCTTAACATGTTTATGAATAAGAGTTTATGAATTCTCAACCATAGGTGTGAGTTCTGCCGAACTAAAAGAAAAGAAAAAGAATTACCATAAACTAAGTCCACTAATAGAATCTAACAACTAAATAAACTTATTAAATTTATTAGCATAAATTAGCTAAGGTCATTTTAACCATTGTCAAAAAATACAAGGATACAAGATCATTAAATTAAGAAATGAGCATATTTTATTAATACAGAAGCCCTTCTAGAATTTCTGGAACCTTTAAAATAAATTTCTTTTATTTTTAATGAAATCTATAGTCAGATCTTTTTTTTTCACTTTTCCCCCACAAAATCACAGGTGGAAAACTTCAGGGACACACCTATATTCTCGGTAAAAATTTCTCACAGGCCTATAATTTTTAAAATTCTGCTTTTGTTTTTTATTTGTTCCCAAACTAATCTTCTATAGTTATATTCTTCATTTACGTTTGTTATTCGTTTAGGTTAAAAACATTTATGATCGAAGGAGCTCAGATGAGATCTTCATGAAGATTAACTGAAATTGAAGGTAGAGGTTCGTTCACTTTCTTTCTGACCAAGTTTGGTTTCAATTTTTTTATTGTTTTTTGTAATCCAACGGTATCCATTAACAAACAATGAATTAAAAACTTTTGTTTTCACAGAAACCTAAAATCATTTTTTTAGCCTTTATCTTCTTATGTTTTCCCTTGAATGACCACCCTACCCCTGATTGACACATTTTTGTGTCTGATTTTTTCCTCAATTATCTATTTTGTTAATGGTCATTTGATACTTATTGTGTTATTTTATGTGTTTGTAAGTGTTTTTGAGAAATAAACATTTGTGGAAAAATTGGCTCAAAAAGTGATAAAAGCCACTCAGACTAGTTGATAAAGGCACCATCATCTTGGATAGGGACACCCCTTTTCTTTCGTTTGAAAATGAAATTGGAGGAAAATTATTCTCCTCTCATTGTTGTTACCTGAATTATTTGAGAGGGGATTTTAAGAAATTTTGTCGTGGATTCTCATGATTTTGGATAAACACTAACCCGTTACGACTTAACAGGGATGGTAAGGGATTTGGAAAGTATAAAAAAAAAATCATCGATTGGAAGTAAAACAGGGAAGGATAAAGTTTCAGGATTTTCTGAGATATATTTGGGAAATTACGTGGGGTTTGGAAGGTGGTATCAAGTTATATAAGTGAAGAAACAACTTTATTACGTCAAATTAAGACTCCCAAGCCGTGAAAAATGGTGAGAAGTTGATTTACTACCGGAAAAATAAACTACACCCTGATTTGGATTATCACGAGATTGAGTTGGTTTTGGATTGGGATTTTGTTCCTTATCAATTAAGGAAATGTTATTAGGGTTACTACACCTATATAAAGGGAGAAGAAAAAAGGCATCGAGAGTCATGGGGGGATTCAGGGAAGAATTTTGAGTTGCAGTTCATCGAGGAAGAAAAAGAAGATACCACATAAAAGGAACATCGCAGAGACCGTCACATATTCTTTTATACTTTGTTGTGCTAAAGAAGAGTCGTTTACTCAACTATGTTTTTTCTATTATTTTAGCAACAAAGACATAATACTCTGCAACTTATAAACGTTGCAGTTTGGTTGTTTTATATTATTTTTTATTCTTTTCTTCTTCTCAAGCACATTTGAGCCATGTTTCTATCTTTTGAGTGGGATAATGGAGGAAGTCATATTTCATGAATGAATGATAATTATTTTTTATTCTTTATGACTTTTTGCATTGATTTATGGTTTTTACTAATCAATTGTGATTTTGTTTGATGGTATATGCTAGGACTTAAGAGATTTTGATGCGTCATGCTTACGATTTACAGTTGATGTTTTAGAAATCTACTTTTGGCAAAGAAACAGAGTCAATAAAAGAGCTTTAATTGTTAAGAATCATTGTAAAGATCACTCAGAAGTGATTTTGGTGGAATCTTAAGTCCCAGTTTCTTCCAATATTGTTAAAATCTTTTACTTATTTTCTGGTTTTGTTTTCTTATCGGCATCTTACATGATAGTTCCCATGGATACTGCATTCCACGCTTACTTAGGCGACGGAGACAGGGAGAACACTCAGAAGTGATTTTGGTGGAATCATGAGTCCCAGTTTCTCCCAATATTGCTAAAAATATTTTAATTATTTTCTAGTTTAAATCAGAATTAGGTCTAAAACAAATCTTCACAAGTCTCAGTTAACAAACTATTTTTACCACTTTTCTAAAATGATCAAGTTTTTGGCGCCGCTGCCGGGGACTTGTCTTTAGGTTAGAGTTTTAAATTTATTTTTGTTCTTAGGTTTAGTTTTATTTTTAGATTTTTATTTTTTTGTTCTATTTTACTTTTTTGGGTATTTGTCTTTTTGTTGCAGGTTTTGGATTAAAAAGAAAATTGAGCCAAAGATTTTGGCTATTAATTAGAGACTTGGGATTGAAAAGAAAAAAAACGAAAAGAACAAAAAAGAAGACAATTATTTTATTTTTATTTAATTCAATTTAGTTTTAAAGGTTTTTTTTTAAGAAAACTGTACTAGGAAATCTTTTATTATTTTTGTAGTTTTTCTTTTATTTTTGGACATTTTGGATACTTAGGGACATTTTTATTTTTAAACCCTATGGAAGAGTAGTATTAAATATAAACTGCACAGTAAAGGACGACAATTATGATATTGTCTCAACCCCTTGGTTTCATACACTGACACAGGAGTCAGTGGTCTGAGACGGTTCATCGCCCGTTTAGAACGGGAGGTAAAACTCGATCAACCCACGAATCTCCTGCTAGTGGGTTTACTGTATTCCTTCGTATGCATATACGTTGAGGAACTAAATACGAACTTTATTTTTTAGTACATGGAAAGAACTGGCCATACAAGATAAGGGTTCAAAATTCATCATTGTATCCTTCTGCCCGCTTTAAGAACACGTTACGAAACGCGAACCTAAACCTAAAATTTGACTAGAAAGAGACCGATAGGGTAACGAGTTTATTGGAAAATCGTTCGAAAGGATTGTATTGGTAACTTTATTAACTCAACTCAATGATCAAGAAGATTTAAGTTGGTTCGTGTCACCTTGTTGATAGACAAATTTATGTGTCTTATTTAGTCTCATACTTGTGTTAATAGTTCTCATATTTTATACTAATATTATTATTTTATGTTCTTTTAGGGCTTTTGGAAGAATAAACTTTTGTGGAGAAAATTGGCTTAAAAAGTGTTAAAAACACCCCCATCAAAAGTGTTAAAGGCACCCATGTTTTTACTAAAGGCACCCACTCATTTCTTTTCAAATAAAAAAAAATGGGCGGGAAAAAAATCAATCTCATGTGCGTGAATCTGTGAAGACTATTTTTAGTTAAACTCAAGTTTCAAGACAAGATATTTGCTTTCCATATATTTGAGAGTTGTATAAATCTTGGAAACGTATTAAAACCAAAAGAAAATCTCTCGTGAAAATAAGCAGGGAAAAGAAAAATATATTCTCTCGAGTTCGTATTTGCAAAGAATATATTTTCGGGTTTAAATAGGGTGAAGATGTTTATTCCCGAGATATAATGAAGTAACAACATCAAACGTATCATTCTTGAGAAGAAAATCAAAAATCTCCGAGAGAATATTTCCCGTGAATGATCTTTAAATAAAACATTTGATTTGAGAAGATTTGGAAGTTATTAGGGCTTGATGATGGTCTATTATAAATAGGAGAAGTCGATAGCAACTTGGAGGGGGGGCTGGAGAGGCCAGAAAACAACACCAGAAAAATTGTTGCTCGTGATGAAGAAGGGGAGAAGATGAAGAAACCGTCACCTATAGTTTGAAGATTCCGTTGCTAAAGCTTTCAGTTTGCAACGGATATCTTCAGTTTGCAACGGATATCTTCAGTTTCTTCTGTGACATTTAATCTATAACGCCTATACATCGTTGTAGATTTACTGTTTTATTCTTTTCCCTTATTTTCACCTTGTAAACACAATTTTTGAGCAATGACGAATTATTTTTAGAGTGTTTTCAACATGAGTAGCTAACCCCCATTGCTGAGATGACGGTGGAAGCCATTGTCCCAAGAAAAAGTGGTATATTTCTAATTTAATTAATTTTTGTAATTTCTTTTATGATTATTTGCCTTGATTAAAAATTGATTTAAAGATTTTTATGAAGCAGTTGTGATTTCTTTTGATAGAGCATGCTTAGCCTAGGGTTTTTGATGTTCTATACTTTCGATTTACAATTGTTATTTTGGAAATCTACTTTTGCAACATATTAGAATCACTTTAAACGTAAAGAATTGCATAATTATAATTACTGAATCACTTCAATTGGGTATTGGCGGAATCCTGAGTCTCAGTACTTTTTATAAGCTTTTGTGTAGATTTTCTAGTTTAGAGTTAGAATTTAAATTTAAAAACAAATCTTCACAAGTTCGAGAAACAAACCCGTTCTTACCACTATTCTAAAATCACATCAATTTTTGGCACCGCCGACGCTGACTCTCGATGCCTTTTTTCTTCGATTTTCTCCCTTTATATAGGTGTAGTAACCATAATAACAGTTCCTTAATTGATAAGGAACAAAATCCCAATCCAAAACCAACTCAATCTCGTGATAATCCAAATCAGGGTGTAGTTTATTTTTCCGGTAGTAAATCAACTTCTCACCATTTTTCACGGCTTGGGATTCTTAATTTGACGTAATAAAGTTGTTTCTTCACTTATATAACTTGATACCACCTTCCAAACCCCACGTAATTTCCCAAATATATCTCAGAAAATCCTGAAACTTTATCCTTCCCTGTTTTACTTCCAATCGATGATTTTTTTTTTATACTTTCCAAATCCCTTACCATCCCTGTTAAGTCGTAACGGGTTAGTGTTTATCCAAAATCATGAGAATCCACGACAAAATTTCTTATAAATCCCCTCTCAAATAATTCAGGTAACAACAATGAGAGGAGAATAATTTTCCTCCAATTTCATTTTCAAACGAAAGAAAAGGGGTGTCCCTATCCAAGATGATGGTGCCTTTATCAACTAGTCTGAGTGGCTTTTATCACTTTTTGAGCCAATTTTTCCACAAATGTTTATTTCTCAAAAACACTTACAAACACATAAAATAACACAATAAGTATCAAATGACCATTAACAAAATAGATAATTGAGAAAAAAATCAGACACAAAAATGTGTCAATCAGGGGTAGGGTGGTCATTCAAGGGAAAACATAAGAAGATAAAGGCTAAAAAAATGATTTTAGGTTTTTGTGAAAACAAAAGTTTTTGATTCATTGTTTGTTAATGGATACCGTTGGATTACAAAAAATAATAAAAAATTGAAACCAAACCTGGTCAGAAAGAAAGTGAATGACTATCTAACTAGAGTTTTGAATTCTTGTATGAATTTTAGTATGCTGAGTGCAAACTCGTGTACAACAATATGGAGAAAAGACGGGAAATCATTAGGGTGGAGGAGGACTACTTGCAACATCAAGGAAGAGGAGTAACATGAAGATTCAGTTGTGCAATTGTTTAGTTTCTTTTCAGGTGTGTCTCGTTAATGGTAGCAGAGAAAGAAGATTGATGGTGCATTAATGGTGGTTGTTTGTTCATGGAAGAGACGATGCAGTTCATGGTGGTAAAAAAATAGTGAAACAGAGTTTGGGTTAGAGTTTGTGAAAAAAAAAGGTTGAAACTAAGAACAGTGTTAATCAATTAGTTTGTGGTAAAATACAATGGTTGTCCGTAAAAAATCTTATTCAATGATTTGTAGAGAGAGGGTAGCTAAGAACAGTCTTTTCATCAATCACTACTCTTAAGTTATAAAATATGTTGTAATATTTTTCTCTTAATCAAGGATGAACATCTTATTCCATGATTTGTTTCATCTTATTATAGGATGATATTTTTCTGTTAATCAATATTTTTTGTTTCATCTTATTCCAGATGAAAAAACATGATGAAACCAGAAAAGGTTTCATCATTATTTTTGGTTTTCATCTTGTTCCATATGAAAAAACATAATGGAACTAGAAAAAGTTCCATCATTTGTTTTTGTTTCATCTTATTCCAGATGAAAAAAAACGATGAAACCAAAAGGGTTCCATCACATTTTTTGGTATCATATTGTTCCAGATGAAAAAACATGATGAAACCAAAAAGGGTTCCATCAACTTAAAGATACAAAAACCCTGAACAATGTGACAAACTATGAAACCTATTTTGGTTCCAACAAATTATAAAAGCCTGCAACTCTGAAAAACTTAATCTAAAAATAAAAAAACATGAAAGACCTGGTGCAAAATGAAATTTTAACTGTAAAAATTATAGAAAAAAGAATAATAAAAATATGTAGATTAAAACATATAGTAGTCTAAACCTGTATTAGTCTAAACAAAAAATGAAAATGAAAGTCGATGAATTGTTGTCAAAATGAATTCGCATCTGCCGTGCAGGGCATGTCCTTCGGTTATGGGCACTCAAAACATGGCAGCTACCACAAGTTCTCATCTTCTTATTAGGAACTGAACCTGTATTAGGAATTCTCTTCTTCTTCCCCTGACGACCTGGTTGTGGTAGAGCATCAGGACCAAGAACAAGAGAGTTTGGAGACACAATCGAAGGCTTTTCAACTGTGGGGACAGGATTAATTGGTCTTGCATAGGATTCACGGTAGAACTTTACTGTAAAGTAGAATTCAACATACTTATACGGGTCTTCTTCATTTAGCATGATACAGCGGATAGCGTGGGCACAAGGAAAACCGTTGATGCGCCAGCGGTTGCAAGAACATGTTCCTCTTTCCAAATCAACCTTTTGTGTTAATGTCGAATGAACTTCAAACACATATTGCGACGACTTGGTGACACTGTATTCACGGCCGTGCATCTTGTTGTTGTACAGCTCAATTTCAAATTCTGGACATAAAGTTTCTCGCCACTTCAATAATGTTGCACATTGTTCGCGACGTACACACATTTGATTCATAAGTTTCACTCTGATCTCATCAACCATGATGGTTATAGGCTTCTCTCTCTCTTCAACGATCCAACTACTGAAACTCTCAGCAATATTCGAACACAACCTACCATAACGACGACCTGGGAAATAAACACTTGCTGATTTATCAACCAGAGCTATACTCAGATAATCTTGTAACTTCTGATTTTTGACCTGCAACAACTTCTCCCAGTTCTCTGAAAATTTTATATGTGTATTAGCATAAGCACATTTTTCAAACAAACCAAGCACATAATTGTTATAAACCTTACTGGACTTCGGCAAGTATGTATTGATATTGTTCTTCATATGCCAAAAACACCAACCATGAGCAGCATCAGGGATTTGATTCATTAAACCACTACCTCGATCACTCACAAAAGTAAGCTCTTTGCGCATAGGAGAAAGGACTTGCTTCAAATTCTCCAAAAACCATTTCCAGTTGGCGTCATTCTCTGAAGAAACAACAGCATAAGCAAAAGGATAGATTTCTGAAAACAGAACAGAAAAAAAATGTCTCAGCATATAAGAAAACGATGAAACCAATTTTGGTTTCATCAAATAAGGTTTCATCTGTTTCAATTACATTTTTCTGTAAAAATAGGTTTCACTGATTTTTATCTTGGTTTCATCTGTTTGTAGCATGATGTTAGGTTTCATCTGTATAAGATTAAATAACAAACCTATTTATCAACTCAGAAACAAATAGAATGTTTAAGAAACTTACCGTCATTCCCGGTTAGACCTGTTGCTGCCATGATATGACCAAGGTATTTGCTCTTCAAATGGGCTGCATCAAGGAATAACAAAGGACGACAGTAATTGAATCCACGAATGCATGCTCCGAAACAGATAAACCATCTCTGAAATTTTTGAGTCTCATTTTCAACTTCCAAAACAACACGAGATCCAGGATTGGTTTCAGTCAATTTGTTGGTATACCATTTCAAGTACATAAATGATTTCTCATTCTCTCCCCATGTAATATTCAATACATGCCTCTTCCCTGCATATGCATAATAACGACTAATGTCAAAGCCATACTCTCTTGTAAAATGATTCATAATATCATTTGTCTTCTTCTTTGGATTCTGTTTAATCTCTTCAAGAATCAAGCTACTAATTAGTTTCTTCGACAGATGTGGTCTGTTTACAACTCCACCACAACAAGTATGCTTCTTATTTAACTCCTTGATAATAAAAGGATTACCTTCAACACCATCAATAGAAACAGCATATATATACCATTCACATTTCTCTTCTTCCTTCTTAGAATAACATGCGCCAATCCTCAACTTCTCATTCCTTGTCATCCTAAATGAATACCCAGATACTGAATGATATTTCAACAAATCAGAGCGAATTTGTTGAACACCTCCATTAAACACCTGATTGACACCCTGAAAAAGGCCTAACCAATGCGCAGACTTCAACGGTTCTTTAACTTTATTACGGACATCATATCAACTAAATTTGTAAGTGTTGCATGCTCAAAAGATATAATTCCTAAACTTCGTGGATGCTCATATGGTATGATTCCTGAAATTTCTGAACTACAACTAGAGGACTCATCTCTATGCCTTAAATGTAACTCAAGAGATGGAAGCTTATTAAACAAAGTAAATAAAGCAACCTATTGGAGATCAAAATCAGAATTCATAACCTTTTGTTGATCACAAACTATGTGGAAAATTTCTATAGAAAGAACAGAGAATTGACACCAACTTGAACATATACTACCCTTCAAATCACAAACAGATGCTTGTAGACCAATGCGAAAATATAATGTATCCTCTTTGTGAAATATAACAGCGAGAACAGATTCCATAACCTACATAAAAAAGTATGAAACCAAAAGAAGTTTCACTAGATGTGAATATAAACAACAACAAACAACAAAATTTGAATATTAACATCAACAACATAACAAAATCTGATTCCAATAATATACAGGACAAGGTATGAAACCTAAAACAGTTTCACTAGATGTGAATATAAACAACAACACCAACAACAAAATTTGAATAAGAACATCAAAAACATAACAATTTCTGATTCCAATAATCTACAAAGAAAAAATATGATACCAAAAACGGTTTCACTGGATGTGAATATAAACAACAACAAACAACAAAAATTGAAAATTAACATCAAAAACATAACAAATTCTGATTCTAATAATCTACAGGAAAAAGTATAAAACCAAAAACAGTTTCACTGGATGTGAGTACAATCAACAACACCAACAACAACATTTGAAAGTTGAATTTCAGTTTGAGATGAATGATTGAACTAATACAACAGCTTGAACCGAATGAGAATATGATCAAAATTGAAAGAATAAACTGAAACTTCAGTACAATCTTCAAAACACGAACAATTTGAAGTTACAGTTCCTGTTCTTCACTTAAACAGAAACGAAAACGAGTTCGGTTCTTCAAAAGTTTGATAATCAAATAACAACCAAAATCAATAAATCGAAAATTAAAATACAATCAAAATCATAATAAGAAAACCAAAATCAAAATCAAGCTTACCTGATGAAATACAACTGAAGCTGAGTTTCTGTTCTTCACTTAAACAAATACGAAACCGAACTCGGTTCTAATAATCAATGGATTTTAAATTTCAGTGAAACAGTTTGAGATGAATCAAAGCTAGGTGTCACGGGCTAAGATTTTAGACTAGACCGTGCGGCACTTGAACTCTTCAAGTAAGCCTAAAAGATCACAAAGAGAGAAGAGATTTAGAGATTTTAAGTGGGAGAGAGTATTTGATTATAAGAGATAGAATGTTACAATTGCTTAAGAGCTTGTTGGTGGATGATTTGAGCAAATGAGCTCTCCACCTTATACAGTATGCTATGGAGGATTCTAGAATATGTTCTAGAATCGTCATCTTCTAGAGTATTCTACCACTATCATGAATATACTATAAAATATTATATATACAAGAACATTCTAGTATGTTGTGGACTTCCTTATTCTTCTAGGTCCTTCCAATGGACCTAGACTCTTGTCATGGGCCAACCCAATATGTGGGAAAATGGGTGGGCCGTGACATTCTCCCCCACCTATTCTTGAGACGTCCTCGTCGCGGCTTGGTTGTGAAACTGGTCGATCGCATCATTGAATTGCCAGAGAGACACTTCGGGCTCCCATGTTCCTTCTTGTATGGATGCATCTTTCCATTTCACTGGGTATTCTTTGCAAGGCGGCACACCCTTCCTTCGAACAATCCGTTCGGCTAATATCTCGTCTATAGCTTTGTCGAAGGAAGTTGCGATCATGGGTGGTGCGCGGCTTGATACTCCTCGTCTCTCGTCTTCCTCGTCTTTGTTGAATGTCTTTAAGTTTCTAACGTGGAAGAAGGGATGGATTTTCATCTTTGATGGAAGCTCCACTCGGTAAGAAGCTTTGCCCACTTTGGCTAGTACTTCGAACGGCCCTTCGTACTTGCGTAGTAAGCCTTTGTGTAGAGGCCGGGTGTACTTAAATTGTTGGGGCAAAAGCTTGACAAATACCATATCGCCAACTTGGAACTCCACATGTCGCCTCTTCTGATCGGCCCACTTCTTCATCTTCTTGGCCGTTTTTATCAATTGGGCGTGTGATAAGTCCCTTTGCTGCTGCCAATCCTTCGCGGTCTTGTATGCTCCGGGGCTAGCACCTGCATAAGAAGTGGCCAAGGTACTTGGCGTCAAAGGTTGCTTCTTCAATTTAGTTACCTTCGGTGGGGACCTTTGATAAGGTGCTTTTGTGGGAGGCTTAGCGCCAGGCTCCAGCTCGATCGCATGATCGATCTCCCTTCTTAGCGGCAACTTCTTGGGCAGCTCCTTCGGCATCGCGTCCTCGAACTCTTCGAGAACCTTCTTTATGCCTTTCGGGACTTCTTCAACTTGGGTAGACGGTTCATTGTTGCTATGAAGGTTACCTCACCCTTCATTGTTGCTATGAAGGTTACCTCACCCTTCTTAAACCCTTCTGAAAGTTGTAGCGCCGACAGCACCGTGGTCTTCTTCTTCTCCCTCGTCACCGGGATAAGGTGTGTTGAGTTTTCTCCGAGTATACACAAGGAGTCAAAAGGTGGCATTGGAATGGAACGTTGTTCGCACATGAACTCCATCCCCAACACCATGTCAAGGTCATCCATAGGGATCACCGAGAAATTGACAGATCCCGCCCACTTGTCGAGATGCATCTCCACACCACGTGCCACGCCTACTAGTGGCTTCGCATATGAGTGCACCGCCTTCACGGTTCCTCCTCCTTTAGCGAATTTCATGTCTAGCCGCAATGCTTCTTTCTTGGACACGAAGTTGTGTGTGGCTCCCGTATCCATTAAGGCGCAGGAGGTCTTCCCATTCACCTTAACGTCTACGAACATGAGAGTCTTGTCCTTGCTCTTGGATTTCTCCGTCTTAGCTTGGACACTGCTTAGCACTTGGAGCGAACTCATCATGGAATCTCGTTCCTCGTCGGATCCATTTTCCTCCATCAACGCACTAAGTTTACCCTTCATCGGGCAATCACGGACTTTATGATCTCCATCACATAAGAAGCAAGAGTATGAGGGCTTACATTTATCTTTATGCTCGGAAGTTTTGTCTTTCCACGAAAGATACTTTTTTGAGGTATGCTTGTCTCTATCCTCCTTCGCTTCCCCACCTTTGGCATGGTGACTTCTTGAAGTTTCTCCTCTTTCTTCGAAGTTTGGACTTGTATTCTCGATCAAGGTCTCGGCTATAGCTATTGCCTCGGTCAGTGTTTGCACACGATGGCGATCCAGCTCTTGTTTTACCCATGGCTTTGCTCCGCACAAGAAGTTAAAGAGCTTCTGTTCCTCAGACAGGTTGGGTATTTCTAGCAACAAGTTTGTATATGTCTCGGTATACTCTTTGGTTGTACCCGTTTGACGAAGATACTTCAACTTCGTTCTTGCTTCATAAGCCGCATTCTCCGGGTGGAAGTATTTCTTAAGATCGGCTTTAAAATCTGACCAAGTAGTGATAATAGCCATACCTTGCTGAATCTCTTGGGTTCGAAGTCTCCACCATGCTAAGGTGTTCTCCGTGAGAAACACTGTAGCTCTTTTTATCTTCCTTGCATCATCCTCCATCTCCAGGTGTTCGAAATACCTTTCGCAACTCCATATGAAAGTATCAATCTCCTTCGCGTCTCTTTTCCCATTATACGGTGTTGGCTTGGGAGCATCTTCTCTTGAGAGTCTGCTTGGCCCCTCGTGCATGGCTTGGTTTATGGCAGCCCTTTTGCACAATACAAATTCTCCTTTCACCGCCTCTAGCTCTTGCTCAACTGACAGCAATTTGGCATTCACCTCCTCCACGGCATCCTCCACCGCATCTTGGATTCGAGCTTCTGCTTTCATCTTGATACCGTCCACCGCCTTGCTTATGGCCTCCTCGAAGGTATCTTTCCACCCTTCAAGAGTTTCCTTCGTTAGAAACTCTTCCTCGACGCGTATAAGGAAATCGCTCACTCGCTTTTCCATACGTACCATTCTTGTCTCAAGACTTGTTTGTGTATCCTTGGACTTGCCCCTTCTCTTGGCCTGGCCATCGACACCTTTCTCCATGGTGTTGTTGCTATTAACGTCAGCCATTCTTGAGTCTTAAGCTTCGCTCTGATACCAACTGTCACAGGCTAAGATTTTAGACTAGACCGTGCGGCACTTGAACTCTTCAAGTAAGCCTAAAAGATCACAAAGAGAGAAGAGACTTAGAGAATCTGACTGTTGGTTCATTCAACAATTGAATCAAATGAGCCCTTTTAACTCAGCGGTAGAGTAACGCCATGGTAAGGCGTAAGTCAAATTTAAGTGGGAGAGAGTATTTGATTATAAGAAAGAGAATGTTACAATTGCTTAAGAGCTTGTTGGTGGATGATTTGAGCAAATGAGTTTTCTACCTTATACAGTATGCTATGGAGGATTCTAGAATATGTTCTAGAATCATCATCTTCTAGAGTATTCTACCACTATCATGAATATACAATAAAATATTATATATACTTCTAGTATGTTGTGGACTTCTTTAATCTTCTAGGTCCTTCCAATGGACCTAGACTCTTGTCATGGGCCAACCCAATATGTGGGAAAATGGGTGGGTCGTGACATAGGACTGCACAAACCCGACCCAACCCGCCACCCAACCCGCCCAATTTTACCCGACCCACACCCGTTCATCGACGGGCTGGATGTGGGTCAACTAAAATTGGGCGTACAGATCGGGTAGGCGGGTTGGATCAGGTTTGTGCAGCCCTAATTTAGAACTAGAGTTCTGAATCAGACGAAGGAATCCATTAAACACCCTTCAAGCCAGTTTCATCATATAGTCTGCACCCATAATGTCATTTCTAACATGGATTGCAGCGAAAACCAACATTTAGAGCGAGAAAATGATTTTTCACGTAACACGGTACATATATGCATAAATAAATTCCATGCTGTTACGGCACAGGTTGTACCTTAGTATGAGAGTCAATAAGAGGATGTTGGTTATCCAAAAAGGTTGTATTATAAATAATTTCATACAATGGGATGAAGAGCATTTCTTTAAAGCTCGTGCAACCGAGATTTAGTAGGATAGCTATACAAATTAACATGACATAAACTGTGAGCCGAAATAAATTGAAAAAAAGATAAATGAAATCCCCTCAGCTTTCTCAGATAGCACATATTGCCTTCTTAGCACCCTCTCAATTACAAGACTTGACCGAGGGCTTCTATGCAATTCTTGAATCCTCTTCTAATATATCAAATAGAGAAATGAGAAATCTGTTACAGATCTTCAAATTTTAAGAGACGGTTCGCCCGTAGCAGACAGAAGCAAGATAGAGATTCTTCGCCCATTTCTCCTGCGCGTATATTGGAAAATAGAGGTGTCAGCCAAACTCCAATAATTGCGAACTAAAAACGTAATCAGTCTTTTATCAAATCATTAGGCGCTGTTCAGATATTAGTGCCAGATTATTAGATTTCAGTTCATGTCAGTTCTGACGAATTTTCTAAGTCATTTTTCTTCTCAAACATATGGACTGTAGAAAGAAATTATATGTTTTCATGCTTCTGTTACGAAAAGAGAAGGGAAGATCAGCGAGTTCACCTTCACATGTGTACTCGGGAATGCAGATGTCCGTAAGGTTTCTTGAGTTTCATCACCAGGTTTCCTTTTGGGGACGCTTAGAATAAGAGCAGTTTGATCCCAAGTAGCAGCTGTAGCTGTTATTCTGTAACCACCATCCCAACGTCTGTGGATGCCCTCACTTGGATAGAGAAAATCTAATTCGACGACCTGTGAAAATTAAGACACATATAATACAAGCTTTGAGAAGAAAATAAACTGGACTGCATATTGAATGAGATGAGAAATGGAGCTCAACCTGATCACTAAATCCAGCATTGCGAGACATAACAACACCCCATCGGCTTCCAGCAGTTGCCATTGAAGTTACATGGAAACCTTCTCTCCACTTCTTGTTGATCCACTTGAAAGGAAAGGAGTCACTAACTTTGTAAGATTGTTGGGTGTATTGGGTTCCTGAAATAATATAATCACATTTTGTCAATGACAAATTCAAGTACGAAATCGACAATAGAACAATCAAACATATATTTTCTAAACAAAAAAACACACACTAACATTTGAGGGTAATCTATATTACGTGGAAACATGAGCGAGAAAAAATCAAAGATCTTCAGTGACAGACCTAATACTCGACAATCTAGGATAATGGTTATCCTGGTGCTACGTGTAACTATACCACCAACCTATTTAAAAAGAAATTGTTGTACACCACACATCAGACAGTCGTTTCCCATTATCAAAAAGACAAATCAGTTCAACAAACCAGGTAAGTCATCAGTATTTTTTTTCCATTCCAACGAGAAGGTAGAACTTATCTTCAAATAATATGCTTATCGCAAGGTCTTCGTTACTTTACACATGATGCATTCGGAACTAGAAGATTCCAACTCGTCCATCACCCAAGTCTATGAGGCTATAAAGCTCAATTCGTGAAATTAAAGATCGAAAGACCAGAACTTAAACATAGATTCCGTAATCTTCCATTTCACAACTGTGGCATTCGACAGTATCTGTTTTCTTTCTTTCACTTCCATATTTAATGGCTCTTCCATAAAAAACCATTTCATCTCTCATTCATCCACAGGGAAGAATGGTGACAGGGAATTGAGGAAGACTAACCTTTAGACATCACCACAAGGGAACTTCCATTGTTGGCACCAGCAATTGAACTTATGTAATAGTTCTTTTCCCATTGCTCCATAATCCACTCCTAAGATATTTGAAACAAAATGGTGTTAAATGTACTGATACCCTTAAGGTGCCTTCCACCGAAGAAATAAGATCTCACGACATGAATTCTTACCTTGTGGAGGAAGAATGGTGACAATTCATAGACTTGAGCTGTGAAAGAAGTTCCAGCATCCATAATAAGTGCCCAGAGATTAGAACAAGAAGCCACACAGCTTATAAGCAAGCCATCCTCATTTCCTCTTTCTACATGTTGCGCCAACCGTCCGTCAGCCACATTGTAATGATACCTAATTTTTGGAAGATAAATGGGTCAAAAAATATGAAAGCACTTCTCATTTCATGTCTTCTTTTTCTATAGTAGCAACTGACAGTAAATGCTTGCATAGTCGATTGATGCTTGACATTATCGTGTAACTTTCTTGATAGCAAACACCTTTTCCAGTTTGTAATGTGTGGAACAGAGGCAAAAAAACTAACAATACCATGTGAGGACAATAAACACTCGAAAACATGACTTTTAATCTGGTCATTAATAAAATATACGTTAGCTCGAACCTTAGATATTTAGGGCTACTTCTTTCAGTAGCTTCTCCTTCTTATTAATGGCAATTGTTACAATGAAAAAATAACACGAAGATCACGGATCCCTAAAACACAACTTTGATGGGTTGAAACTGTCAACGAAGGGTTCATCAAACTCGTAAGTAAAATGTAATGTCTTGCTGACCCAATGGATGGCAAGCAAGACTGCACAGTTAGGATGACATTGTTGAGTGTCGAGTCTTGGCCTCAATTTTCAGATATAGTATATATCAAAAACTAAGCCACTTTATTTGGGACCTTAAACTTACGCATACCTCTGTTTCATTGGCATCCTGGCATTGTATATAGAAACCCATTGGGTTGCAGGAACTCCAAGGCGGACTTTCTTTTTTGGTTGCCCATCATCATCTTCCTCAATAGTTAACCTACCCCTCTTTTGTCCAACTTGATAGATAATCTGATAAAATTTTACACCAAAAGACAAAAGCTTCAAGCGGAACCCGAAAAAACAAAGATACTTTAGGTAGTAAAAGATTACTATATGTTACCTTTTGAGCACCATCAGTATTAATTGGTCTTATAGCCGGATCTGGTCCAATTAAACAATCAAACAATGATATCATTTTGGAGTAGTTAGGCTCTTCATCAAATTTCATGTTTACAACAATCTCGAGGAATTGCTTAAATGGTGTGGGGCAAAAACAGCACAGCATTTCAGGAGATGTCATCATCTTTTTCTTGCAAACTAAAAATGACTTGTTGTCTCCCTGGAAATAGAATACAAAGGAGGTGAAGAACTACAAAGTTGATTTTAGATCACTAATCAACAGCTCCTAATTAAAAACATTACCTGATAACCCTGCCAAGGCAACCTTCCTTTATGAAGAAAAATAAGTGTATATGCAAGAGATTCTAGATCATCCCTTCTACTTGCAGTTCTACCCAAGTGAGCATGAACACTGGCATACCGAACTGTTCCTCTGCATATATTCATGTGTGAAATTATATCAATGACAAACTATGTGGATCAAACTAGGTATAATTTTTGGTAAGCAAGAATTTCATTATGCAAAGCAAAACACGATAAGGAAAAAGATGAAGAACAAGAATGGACTTCATATATTATCAAGTAAGATGGGGGAAAAAAGAACAAGAAAGGGGAGTGAGAATAGGCAAGCCAATTTACCGGAATACATCAGGACGTTGATCATATTCAACATGCTGCCCACTAGCACCATCTCTCCATTTTGTTGCTGCCACATTATTCAAAAACAAGAGTGGGAAGAATAGAAAAAAAGAAAAAAAGAAAAAAAGAAAATATGACATAAGAGAATAAGGTTTAGTATGCTTCCCTTACCTAAACCAAGATCGACAAGAAACAACTTTTTCTCTTGCGCTGTAGAAGGCTGCCCTAGAAGAAAGTTCTCGGGTTTCACATCTCCATGGACATAGCTAACATTTAACAAGGCACGTCTTATTAGAGTGAGAAACATTCAAACAAAAAAATCTTGGATAAAAGAGATAACTCGTCAAATTCATGATAGAGGTCTCTTACGCAGAACAGAAAGAAACAAACCAAACATCAATACATTAAAAATTCAATAGGATAGTAAATATATACCCCCTGGCATGCATCTTCTCTAGGATTGATATAGACTCAACAGCAATGCAAGCTACCATTTCTGAGGACATCCTGCAAATAAAACAAAGCACGTTAAACAACTAAAGAAACAGCATCCAAAATCCACCGATGACACAAATAAGGGCTTTCATATATAATCCTCGACAATCTAATATAGATAAATCCTAACACTAATTAAGGAGTGCAGTGTGAACCATGATAACAGCATCATATCTACCAACTGTACAAAACAAGGATCAAGATGACAACAACAGTGCCCGAAAAAAGTAAAATAAGGAAAATGTGTATCATAAGTTCACTTTATTTGCCATGGCATTCTTTAGTTCCTATTTGATGAAAATTGAAACATTACATGGGATAGATTAGTCTCGGGGGAAAGTAAGATGGCCTAGTCAGCTGAGAGAAAAACAAGTGCAAAAACAAGACAAGCAGGCAAATACGCAATCACCAAATTGTGTCTTATCCAATAGAAGAATCTTTGAACCTTCCCTTTTAAAGAAGACCGTTTTGAAGTACAAATCACATGCTCGGCAAGCATCCAACTACCTCAAACAAATTCCATTTTTATTCAACAATCATATTAAAAGAAAAAAAAATTACCTTGTTCCGAGCACATATATTAGCAAAAGTGTAGGACCAAGAAAAGTACCAATAAATGCCAAGGAAAGAATTTGAAACAATGCATTTAAAACTTCCACGACAAGCAATGATGTTCCTCAAGTTAACTAATCCATACAAATGCAAGGCAACAGTCGATATCTGCAAATATAAACTTCACAGTTCAGCCATGTAACAGTTGAAGATACTCACGCTTGCCCTGCAGTGTTCCACGCATCCCATAAGCTTGGCCCCAACATGTCCATAACCTAAAGAAGTAGAATTTAGTTTCACAGAATGTAAGCTTAGCAACTTTGCTATGATTATATGAACATTAAGCTAAGCATAAAGATGAGGATAGTTATCATACCATAACATAGTATTCACCTTGTTTCCCTTTGAAGTGCACTCTAGGAACTCCATGACTGCCACCAAGCGTGCTATTCAAGAAAAATGTGAAGTAGAACACAAGTAAATAAGTGCGAACATTTACTGTAGTACATTTAGGAGTAGGGAAAAACATTAAGTGTCGAGTATCCAGAATCTAAAGGTTTTCAAACGTACTTGTACACTTGCCACTCATATGGAGGTCCATAATTACAGCCTTTGCTACTTTTGTGCTCAAATTTTAGAGCAACCTGCTTGAGAGAAAGCAGACAAGAACAACAAAATTATATGCAATTAGCAAATTTCCGTATCAAGCATACTAGAGATAATGTGTTTCATAAAGAAAAAAGAACTTATACTACCTCCGTAGCTCCGGGACCTGATATCCGGTCAGTACCTCCTGAAACACGGCGACCAACAAAAACCTGACCAAACCCACCTTTACCTAACTTCCTGTCAATCTTATAGATTGGTGATCCTCCTACCTGAACCTGAACAAGCAAACGGAAGATGTTAGCACACTACAGAAGTCCACTTCAACAATAAGATGTAATTGATGCTGCACAAAACAAACATTAGGTTAAGATGTGAATTTTCTTTAAGAAATTTAGTCTAGAACAAAACAAAAACGAGACCCAACAAGCACAAATTCTTTCCCCATTTTCAGAACAAAAAACATCAGCAAGATTTGCACTCATAAGGGCTAAACAGAAGAGGCTATCAAATGATGATGGATAATGGAAAAAGCATATACAAGTCCACAAGATCTAGACTAAATTGGGTACACAGAGGAGGAAAAATAAATAAACCTTTAGCGACTAGTCTCAAATTCTCCACTTGTTCCACACTTTTTCCCTAAACTGTTAAGTGTAAACAACATAGAGATCTTCTCAAATATACACCGAGATCCCGGGTCAACATTTCAAAAGATTCATTTCAACTATAACAAGTCTTGTTCTATAAATCTACACAATTCTCTAGTTGGAATATCAAAAAACACACAAAAATAAAAATAAATAAATAATCCAAGTTCATTAATATTCATCAGGTCCAAGTGGCTAAACTATTTCATGAGCTGTTACCATAGAAAGCAGATAAAATTTTCCCTCTTACAATGATAACAGATACTGAGAAACTCTAGTTTCAGATTCACAACCCTTACTGTTTTTGTAAAAAATGATAGCAGTATAGAAATGAAACCAAAAATGAAGAAGCAGGGCTATTAAAGAATTACCCTTTCAGGGAAAGGAGCAGTGTTGCCTTCTTCCTCCTGACCAGCTGCTACCACCTTATTGGCACTTAATCCACCACTATCATCTGCACCTCCTCCTCCCACCATCATTTCTTTATTCTCACCACTCTCCAATTGAACTCCTCCTTGAATCAACTGATTATCAAAAAGCGGCCGATTTGATTCACCACTTCTCTCTGAAATGACAATCACATCGACATCATCAACAACAACAACCTTGGTGGGATTACTGTTTTTATTAGCAACAGCAGCAGCAATACCTAATCTAGTCCTAGGTAAAGGAGGTTGGATTGTTGCAGTAACTTTCTTATCCTTTTTATTTACTGCTACTCTCTTCTTAACTAGGGTTGTGAGATTGGGGATTTCAGGTTTAGCATCACCAACAACAGCAGCAGCAGCCTTTAATTTAGCGATTGTAGCCCTAGTTCTAACTTTACCAATATCTAGTAACGGATCTTTGAGATGTTGGTTTTTTTTATCTTCTTCTTCTACAACCTGATGAGTATGACGGCGTCCTCCTCGATTACTACGATGAGCACCACTACGCAACTCTGGCATTCTTATCTTTCATGCCACCGCCCATATAACCCCAAGTTTCTTCCTTTTTTCCAAATCTGATCATTCTATTTCTTAATCCCCACTTAAACAACAACAACAACTATCCAACCACCATCACTGTTTTGCAATCTCAATCGATCACCAATCTTTGATTTTCCTCGGTTAAAGAAACCCTAACAAAAAAAACTAAAGCGCAGTTACATAACAGGGAGAGATAGAGAGAAGAGAAAGAGATCGGAGATGAGATCCTTCTTTCTCTTCCTAATAGCTTCCTTTTTAGTTTTGTTTTTTGAGTTTTAAGTTAAGGAAGACTTGAGAGGTCACCGAGTTCAGACACCGACCCAGCATCATGTTCTGTATGTCTACTTTGCCAGCTTAAAGAAAGGGAAAAAAAAGGTATGTCGAGGTTGGCCACATTTGTTGAGCCTCTCAATCTTTGATATTTTGACATGGTAGAGCAAGTCTAGTGGTGGAGTCCAAATTACCGTGAATTTGGAAAAAAAAATATAGAATGTCCTTAATTTAGTAACTTTTAAATTGGGTTATCCATATTTTTTTAAAAGCATGTTCCAAGGTTTTATAAAAGACAGCTTGGGATCAAAATTAAAATGCCAATTTGAATTGTGTTTAAAATTGTTATCGATTTTGTTGCTAAATCTGACTGCCCCTTTACGAACGTCAATTGTAAAATTGAAAGCAATTTGGAATAGCGCTCAACGGAATTCGGATTGGTGTTACGGAATCTATTTTACCTTCACCACTAGACTTGAATTTTCATGATATATTCCAAATGTTGACGTGTCATGAATCTTGGAAGATGAAATTCTTCCACCGTAAGACTTACTTTTAGGTGATAACCATGAGAAGTGCATACTATCATGATGGTGGCACAGATAGACCATTATGTAAAAGCCATTAAAACCAACAGGTTGTGTCATTTATCCCATAAGATTTTTTTTTCCAAACTCGTCGGAATCTAACTCGAAAATCTTATAACTTGGGTTATAAAAAAAAAAGCTAACTTGACTTACATGCGTCTGAATCAGACATTATGAAAATACAAACAGTTAAATATCTGATTCAAGCAGTCGAGTCAAGTTATATGTTGAGTCATATCCAAATATCAAGTCGACAACAAACAAAACATAGACTATTTGAACGAGTCTTGTAGGTTGTTCGTTTTTAGATAAAATAACCTCAATCTGGTGTCATAAATTGTCCATAAAAATATATATGTGCAAAGGCTTGTTTTTAGATGCAAGGATATGCCTTTAGACATTTTCAACGGGTTCATGATCGACCGGACACTATGGATCGTCCATAATTTGTTTTTGTTTTTTTCGAATTTATTTTTATAGTCGGTTTATAATAAACTTATTATACAAAGTTTTGTTTTAAGTCAATGTTGTTCATATTTTGTAATTAATTGTATTTATTTTGGTTAATCCATTAGATATGGATGATTTTTGTATGCATACCATAGTACTTAACCTTAGTAATGCTTTTGGTTGTTCGGTGTTCTAGCTTTCAAGTATCATGAATTTTCCCTATAAACGAGGCATAGTTGTACTGCAAACTATTTGCTTAATAGTCTTATTTTTGATTTGGAAAGACCGATGTCCAACCCATTTTGATCTTGGACCCCATATTTCGTAGTGTATCTAATTAAACAATTATTTAATCCTATTACACAATCTCAACTCGCATTAACAAAGAACGCAAGATATAAACTTATGTTTCCGAACCATATCAGGGAACTTATGTGACAATGCCTTAATATTGACATATATATAGTAGTAGAAATACTAGACAACACACCCAAGTATAAGACTACTAAGTGATAAGCTAAACACAAGTAAAAAAAGAAATAATAGAGAAATAACTTGAATTTTATCAAGAGAAAACTAATATGTGACCAAAAGAAGCCAAGTAAATATCAAACCCAAAACCCAAAACCGTTAACTTGGAGGTTAAGGGTCATTATTGAGTTTGTTGCCTCTTACATAATAGCTAAGTTACATATGGTCTACAGTATTCTTATATATGGACTTGAGTTTCCTGCCTCTTACATAATAGTATTGTGGGCTTTAAGATACACATAGAAAATTGGTATCCACATTCTGCCTTTTTTTTATCGACCCTAAAGGAACAACACGAAGGAAAGGTATTTTATGATGTATTTTATGCAGTTATGTGGGTCGTCTTATATTGTGGATGTTTGGATGTTCATGTGTTGGTATATTTCTGACGGTGTCTTTTAGAATTGGTATTTTTTTGGAAATAAGTTGTGTTTGTTTGATTTTTGAGAGTATAATCATATTAATGGAGCATACGGCGATGTATATAATTTTTTTTTATTGTGTTCTGTTTTTTTTTTTCATTTTTTCCATGAAAGTCTTGAAGCTCGTTTCGCTTGGAAAGTTTTTTATTAAGTTGATTAGCAGAAAACAATACTATGTAGTATAAATAATTTATATTGAAATCTTGATAACTACATTTTTTTTTTCTTTACAATGGTTTTTTGAGTTTTCCATACAAAGTTTTAACTAGGAAGTTGTTTTATATAATGGGTTTATATCTTATTATTCTTGCCAAATAATTAATTTAATATTATATTATATTATAATCTATGCTTATTAAGTTGTTAAAATTAATTTTCATGAACTACTATGGAGGGTTTGAATCTACATTAAGTTTAGAATGGTGAGGCTGCATGTACCCATGGTACCGAATTATCCGGGGTGCCCATATCTTAGAGCCCAGCATGTTTAGCTTTCAGTTGATGTACTGAGAGAATGCCAAGTGTAATAATCCTAGTAGTTAGGTCTTAATTATCTGTAACATTCTCCTATAAAATGATTAGGATGAGAATAGGCGAGACAGGCATTGAGAATTTTGTGAAGATTTGAGGCTGGTTCCCTGTTGGAATCCAGAGACTGGTTCCACTGTTGGAATCCAGAGTTTCTTTATCTTATATTCAACCTTTTTATCCCTTTTTATTTCATTTTTTCTTTTCATTATCGTTTGAATTGTACTAGAACATTACATATGGTACTCAGAGCATTTCGAATCTGGGAATTATAGATGGTTGGTAATGGAAATTTATCCTTACAAGACGTAATCGAGATCTCTCAACAGCATGAAGACAAGTTCAAAGAAACTGAGAAGCAAATTATAAGCTGGGTGTGGATCCATAACAACAATTGACAGCAAGCAATTTACTGATGGGTGAGAAATTCGAACATAAGGTTTCTACAATGTTAGACAAATTTCAGGAAACACCCTTGCACCGACATATTCCCAATATGAATGAATCCGGATTTGGTGGTGGAACATCAAACAATTCAATAGGTGGTGGTACTATGTTTCAATTTTGTTCAGGAGGAGTCAACAGAATCAAAATCCCAAGTTCGATTTTCTGAGGTTTGCTGGTTACAATCCGAGAGGGAGGGTACAAAAGTGCGAGAGGTATTTCCAGATCCATGAATTCCACGAGAACTAGAAGGTGAAGTACGCTGCTATGCACTTAGATGGTAAGGCTGAAAAGTGGTTTATGAATTTTCAAATTTATAGAGATTTAATTTTTTGGAACGAACTCTCTGACCATGTTTGCAAAAGATTTGAGAATCCATTGCTTGATAATTATGTGGGTAGTTTTAACAAACTGGCTCAAATTGATTTTGTGGAAGAGTATTTTCAAACAATTTGAAGCCCTGAAGGCTTTAATGTTGAACAAGAAAAATATCTGACATAAGAGTATTTTATCTTGAGTTTCATTAGTGGGTTAAATGAAGAAATCTGGAATCCTGTATTGATGTTTAACCCCAGTTCATTGATGCAAGCTTGTTCTCTAGCAAGGATGCAAGAGCAGTCATATGCCTATCAAGCTAAAAGCAACAAACCTGTCTCTGAGTCCTTCACAAACTCATTCACCACCACTAGACCATTTGCTCACACAAACTTTCCTCCAAAACCCATTCTTACCACACCATCTAGCCAAAAGTTCAATCCATTCACACCAAAAACATCTCCCACTGCTCCAACCAAAACTAGTCTTCCTCTACAGTGAGGAGACTCACCCAAGAACAAGTTAAGCTGAGAAGAGAAAAAGGCAGATGCTATAACTGTGATGATATTTACAGGCTATAACACATTTGCAAGAAACAACAATTGTTCATGGTGGTCTCTGACCCTACAGATGGAGTAGACAGTTTGGTTAAAGAAGAAATCTCAGAAGAAGAAGGTGAGGCACCCATTGACTCTGACATGGAAATCTCCTTACATGCTCTAACAGGCAATGTGAGTGGTGACACAATCAGAGTTCCAGGAATGATTAAAAAACAATCAATCTCAGTGCTAATTGACAATGGTACCACACACAACTTTATTGACTGTGATGTAATATTCAACCTACTGCTAATTTGTTAGTAACAATGGCAAATGGGGAGAAAACTATTAGCAATGGGATCTATTTACGCTTCAATGGAGTTTGCAAGGACATAGGTTCAATGGAGACCTCAGATTACTTGTGACGGACCGGAAAATTTCCCTTCTAACAGGTTGGTTTTCTTCCCTTCTAACAGGTTGGTTTTCAGCCCATTAGCAATGCTAAATCCCCGTCACTCGAAAGCTAATTCAAATGTATAAATCCTTGGATCCATTTTAAAGAGTAAGCAATAATATATTCAAGGGTTTCTGCAATACATCAAAAATAAACAACAAAATGCATTTTACAAGCAGTCCCGTATGTACCGAAATTTAGACCTTTCGTTTACGATAAAACCGAGTTTCCATACTATCTATGGAAAATACTTTGCATAAGATCCCATCAATATGTACACAGCAAACTATAGCAAAAGCATGGTTCATAAGCAACATAAGACTACCCCAGATCCATCCCCGTGATATACATATTATAGACACAAGCAAAATACCAACTTTTGCTCAAGCTCCCAGCTATAAGCTCTTCCCAAGCTTACTGTCTCAACCTCGCCTCGTACTCTGTGGGAAAACAAAATCAAACGGGGTGAGCCACAGCTCAGTAGGGGTTACGAGATAATATACCAAAAGTTTAAGCAATCGAAATGTAAATCAAACTAAAGAAATGAGCACGCCCAAATTCAGAAGTATATAGCGATAATTCCATATTCATTCGAAACTTTAGAAACGTAATATTCGTTAACCAATGGTGAAAAAGTTCACATAAGCTACTTGTGAGGACCAGTCTCTAATGTTAGGATAGTCGGATATCAGCCCCCGTCCCAGACGGTCTTCCGCGGGTAGCCATTGTAATAGGATGCCCCTATGGGCCTAACAAACTCACCTGTAGCCTTCCAAAATCATTTCAAACATGCTCAACGAACCGATTATGGCAAACGCAAGTAAATTCCAAGGCGAATCGTGACTCTGAAATCATATCTCATTAATCCAAGCTATAAGCATTGCCGTTATAACAGTCCAAAAATCCAAAGTTCATGCATTTAGATAATAAGAGAAAGAACTCAAATTG
Source organism: Papaver californicum (assembly GCA_023531435.1). Taxonomy (NCBI): domain Eukaryota; kingdom Viridiplantae; phylum Streptophyta; class Magnoliopsida; order Ranunculales; family Papaveraceae; genus Papaver; species Papaver californicum. The sequence continues at coordinate 1,197,785 of JAJJMC010020023.1, read as the reverse complement.
CTGAAAATGATAGTTAAGTCTCACAAATCTACGAAAAACTAACCTACCCTTGTCTGCTGAGAAGAACAATAAGAGAAAACAGTTCAAAATCAAATAAGAATACAACCCATTCCTTTTTATGCCGAAAATATTAAATGCAAGTGCAATGATGTTCCTAAACAAGTTTTAACTCAAAAACAAAAGGAGTGCTCCAATTCAAACCTGGTCATGGAAATTATTTTGATAATAGAACTTGTAGAAATTCCGTTAGAATGCACTACTATTAAAGAGGAAGGGAAACCCATGAAATCCTAAAAACAGGGCTGAAACAACAAAAGCAGCGTAACAATGATACGACACAAAAATCTGAAATGATGTTCGCAAAAATTGCAGTTTCCGCTCCTCTGTTCAAAAATTCACACAAGCTTCGTTACGCGATAAAATTTAACAAATTTGGTCTCATTGGAAAGTTGAAAAAACCCACTTTATCATAAAATGATATTAGAAAGTAATGAGGTTTATAGCTGAAACATTGCGACAAAACAGGACATGAATCACGTTTTCAGAAAATTATAGTTTCGGTAGTCTGAAATCGAGAATTTGTACAAAATTCATTTGTCAACAAAATCAAGCGAAATTGGTCTCGTTAGAAAGATGATATATCCCTTTATCGTATAAAAAATATATTAAAATACAGTAAGGTTCATAGCTATGTCGAAAAGACTCATTAAAACAGAACAGAAATCAGGTTTTCAGAAAATTTCAGTTTGGGTAGTCTGCAATTGAAAATTCGTACAAAATTCATCAGGAAATGAAATCAAGCAAATTTGGTCTCTTTGGAAATATGAGAAATCCATCTTTAACATAAAAATGATAAGCAAAAGTTAAGGGTCAATAGATGAGTCGAAAAGTCTCTACAAAACAGGACAGCAGCGCAGTTTCAAGAATTTCAGTTTCGAAAAGAAAATCAATATTAACATTCACATAACTAACATGAGGATATATAGGCTCGATGAAGTACAGGACGTAAAGAGAAAAGTTTTTGCAATCACCACACATTTAATCAAGGATTTGTTCATGAGCTTAAAACAACATCAATATAAATAAACCATAGTTATGAAGGAATGAAATGTATTAAGTATTTCAAAAAAAAATGTCAAGAGCCAAAGCTTCACTAGCAATCAGCCAAGTATACCATATTAAGGACATAAATCATCTTACAGTTGAAAATCATAAGAAGAATAGAAAACCTTGGTTTTGAGGAATGAATGAGACAGTATGCACAATGGCTTAGTGTACACAAGTCCGACTTAACACAAAATTTAAATCAATCCTTTCTACCCAAATCAAATTATCGCATGTTATAATTGAGGAAAACTAAACATATACAGAAACATAAAATTTAAATTTTAGTTTATTGGAACATGCATTCACAAACCATAGAATCAATAACCTAAGATTAAACAAGAATTTATAAAAATACCAAATCCTACTCTCTTGGAAGATTCAAGCAAGGTTATGAAGAAATTCAAATTTATATAATCCAAGGTAATAAATCACGAGATCAAGATGATTACTAAATACCCATTTCGTGAATTTCACTGATCATACAAAACAAAGAATGAGTAAGTCAATTAATCCACCAAAATCAATTTGATTAGCACAAGTAAAACAAATATTTCAAGGGAAAGAAGACCCCCTACCTCAGCACCAGCAAACTATTCAGCCAAATCTCGAGATTGGATTATGCAAAAGAACCAAAAATCCTCTTTGTTTGTAATAGCCTTGAAAATCAGCAGCAGAAGTTGGATGGAAAGAAAAAGACCAGCGGAAACAACAAAGAAAAAGAGGTGGTCTCTCTGTAAATTTAGTATAAAGTGAAAAAGCCTAAAACGCCCTTAGATGCTCTCATGTTAGAAACGTGTCAACCATTCTAGATTTCTCCATACATCTACTAATCAAGCACCCTAATACTACTAAGGGATAATCTATTAGATTAAAGTAGACATATTGGGTTGGGCTAGGGCTCAAAGCCCTAGAGAAATTTTTTTTGGTTGTCACATTACTTCCTCTAGGTAGATGTGATATGGTTCTAGGAGCGGATTGGTTCAACTTGTTCAAATTTAGCCTTACCTTCAAGCATCATGGAAAAAAGATTACCTTAACTGGAGCAACCATTAAACCTTCACTTATGATGATGAGTAGCCAGGCAGTGAGGGATTTTTTCAAGAAGAACACTCATAGCATCATTGGGCAGTTTTTTGCTATTTCAGCCACCAATGCAATCTCAACTCCAGCACCCATTACTAAATTTTTGCATGATTATCAAGATATTTTTGCAGAACCTACTCAATTTCCACCTAAAAGGAGTTTGGATCATTCCATTCCTCTTAAACCAAACTCGATACCAGAAACTATACAAGTTCCCTTACATACAGAAGTAAGTGGTGGAAAAGATGGTTAAAGAGATGCTTGACTCAGGGATCATCCAGCCAAGTTATAGTCTTTTTGCATCCCTCATTCTACTGGTCAAAAAATAGGACAATACTTGGAGGTTATGTGTGGATTACAGAAGACTCAATAGCATCACCATAAAAAATTAATATTTCTTATTCCCTTTATAGATGAATTTTTAGATGAATTACATGGGGCTAGCATTTTTTCCAAGATTGACTTAAGGTCAGGCTATCGTCAAATTAGAATCACCACTTCTAATATACCTAAGACTGTATTTATGACTCACCAAGGTCACTATGAGTTCAAGGTTATGCCCTTTGGGATAACCAATCCCCATGCTACCTTCCAAGCCCTCATGAACGAGACATTTCAGCTCTTCTTGAGAAAGTTCGTATTAGTCTTTTTTGGTGATATCCTGGTATATAGCCCTGACCTGGCTACCCACTTAGAACATTTGAACATTACATTATCACTTCTAAGGCATCATAAGCTCTTTGCAAAAAAATAATATATTTGGGCAATCTGAATTGGTTGCGTCATCTCATTTGCAACAGGAGTAGCAGCTGACCCTAGCAAGATCCACAGCATGAAAAAAATGACTAATACCAACAAACATTAAGGAGTTGAGAGGTTTCCTTGGTCTCACTGGCTACTACAGAAAGTTTGTTAAAAATTATGGATTGATTAGCAAGCCACTGACTGCTCTACTGAAGAAGAATGTCTTTCATTATAGTGCAGAAGCCACCACAGCCTTCCGACATCTCAAGGAAGACATTTCTAGTACACCAGTTTTGGCTTTGCCAGATTTCTCCAAGCCATTCATAGTTGAAACAGATGCTTGTGAAACAGGTATTAGAGATGTATTGCTTCAAGAGCGCAGACCCATAGCTTATTTCAGCAAACCATTGGGTATAAGGCTAGAGGAATGTCTACTTATAAAAAGGATTTATTGGATGTAGTGTCAGCTGTTACAAAATGGAGACATTATCTTCAAGGAAACCACTTCATCATCCAGACTGACCGTCAGAGCAGAAAATACTTCTTGGAGCAGAAAATCACCACAACATTACAACATAAATGGTTAATGAAACTATTGGGGTTGGATTATGAGATAAGATACAAAAAAGGGTGCAGAAAACAAGGTTGCAGAGGCTCTTTCTAGAAGGACACACCCCACTTCTGAGTGTTATTCCATGGCTTTATCTAAACCTACTTGTATGTTGGACATCATTAAGATCTATACTCAAGATGATAAGGCACAAAAACTTATTCCACAACTTACTATTTCTCCTATGTTTGTACCTGACTTCTCTTACCAGAAAGGAATCCTCAAATACAAAAATAGGCTTTATGTGGGTGAGAGTAATGACATCAGAAAGCTCATTTTGGAGTCAATATACTTTTTAGTTATGGGGGGACACTTAGGGATTCAACCTACATATGTCATGGAAATATCTTATTTTTACTGGACAAGATTGAAGCAAGATGTACTCTTATTGGTCTCTACTTGTGATGTCTGTCAAATGAACAAAGGCTCCCATACTTACCCAGCAGGATTACTACAACCATTACCCATTCCTAATCATCCTTGGCAACAGATATGTATGGACTTTATTGAAGGACTGCCAATTAGTGGAAAGAAGAGTGTCATACCAGTGGTGGTTGACATACTTACAAAATACAGCCACTTTATAGCACTACAACATCCTTACATTGCAACATTTATAGCCAAAGCCTTCTTACAACAAGTGTTTAAGCTTCAAGGATTACCTGCTTTCATAGTATCTGACAGAGATATATTTTTCACTAGCAACTTCTGGCAAGATCTGTTTAAAGCTTTGGGAATTGGCCTCAACATCATCACTGCTTATCACCCCCAAACAGACTGGGAGGGTTAATGCTTGCTTGGAAAATTATTTGAGATGTATGACGGGACATCAACGCAAGAAGTGGCACCAATGGTTAGCTTTGGCAGAATGGTGGTACAATGCTTCTTATCACACCAGCCTCAAGATGACACTATTCAAGGCATTGTAAGGGTATAACTCTCCTCATTTAGATTTTCCTTCTCAAGCTATCACTTCTGTTGCAGCTGTAGAAGAATATTTGAAGAATAGAGATCATATGATGCACATTCTTAAGGAGGCCCTGGTCAAATCTCAAGAGAGGATGAATTTTTTTGATAATCCTAGAACTGAGAGGTCATTTGACATTGGTGATATGGTGTATCTTAAGCTCCAACCTTACATGAAAACTTCTATAGCTTTGCGCAGGAACCACAAGCTCTCAACAAGGTACTATGGTCCCTTCTTAGTTTTGCAGAAGATTAGCTCAGTAGCTTACAAACTGCAGCTACCACCCTCAGCCAAGATACACCATATGCTCCATGTGTCTCATCTCAAAAAACAAATTGGTACAATTCAAGTTCCTAGCTTGGAATTACCCTTAGTTGATCATGAAAGACAAATCGTGGTGGCCCCAATAAATATTTTACAGTCAAGGGTCTACAGGCGCAATGGTCTTGATGTGATTCAGTTATTAGTACACTGGGCCAATTCCACAGAGGAAAATCTACTTGGGAAGACTATGATAATATTGCTGCCCATTTTTCCATATTTTATCCTTGAGGACAAGGATGTCCTCAAATGAATGTGAATGTCATGTATCCGTGGTACCTAATTATTTGCGGTGCCCATATCTTAGAACCCAACATATTTAGCTTTCAGTTGATGTACTGAAAGTATGGAAAGTGTAATAATCATATTAGTTAGGTCTTAATTATCTGTAACGGTCTCCTATAAAAGGATTAGGATGAGAGTAGGCGAGACAAGCATTAAAAATTCAGTGAAGATTTGAGGTTGATTCCCATGGGGAATTCAGAGGCCGGTTCCATTGTTGGAATCCAGAGTTTCTTTATCTTACATTCAACCTTTTTATCCCTTTTTATTTCATTTTTTCTTTTCATTATCGTTTGAATTGTACTATAACAGTACACTACACTCAAATATGGAATCAATTATAATCAGTTAGATTATATAGCTACAAATCTCCAAAGACATTTCACTATTTGTAAGTGCATAATTATACATGTATTGAATCTTATACTTCCTACATAATGCCAAACATACTTTGTTGTTTTTTGAAAGTTTCTTTCTTCAATTGAGATATTTTCTTCTTCAGAGATGAATTTCTATCGCAAGATCTCATTTCAACCAAGCTTTTACAACATAAGATAAAAGAGGGAAAAATAGAACCGAGGGACCTTCACACATGGCATGTAAAGGCGAAACGACTATTTATACTTGTATTGACACATAGAAATGCACACATCAAAAATTGTTTGAATGAAAAATAATATGACTAGCCCCTTAAATGATTTCAAGATAATGGAAAATTTGAATCCTCATTTCATATTCAAAAAGCACGAGAAGAAATGCAGCAACAAATGCACCCTTATTCGAGCATTAAGTAACATGTCACTAACTATTTATTTACGCCAAGTTATATATCATCTCAATCGCGATGGCTTTCACTTTGGGACGAGATACATAATACCTCGATTTAAATGATAATACTTAGGAGCAAGCTATGTATCACCTCAAAAATGATAATGATCACTTGTAGGTCGGTTATTCGTCACTAGATTTATATAATAAGTATAAAATACAGTCGTTATCCACGAAAATAAAAAGGAATCTAAACATTTATTGGAGGATTAAAATAAGGCGATATGTGTACCATAATATTGTGATACCAATATCGACTAGTTACGACATTATAAGTGGTATATCAATGGCTAAAAACCGTTAGCACATGTTGTCGAAAAAATTACGGCCCATACAATCGACCCAATTTCGTGGTAATGTTGTCTGCCGACAAAGTCCACGGGAAAAGTTATCCATCCAACATTTATGATCCAATTACCCACTATGTGATCTATTTTTTGGACTACTTAATGGATAAATCCGTATAAAATAAAATTATCTCAGAAATATAGTTTATCCCCAAAAACAAGAGCATATAAATACAAGGGGACACATATCCTAAAAGAGATGCAGTTTAACCTTAAAAACTCATTTGAAAAACCTTAATGTTAACTTGAGCATCAAAGAGTTTTTTCGAGGTATCCCATCATTTTCATGAGAAAAACTACAGTTATTATCGTTAATAAGATTGTTTGCCCCAAGAAAAGATTAGCTCCATGTTGGTTGAATTAGAAATTTCTCCAAATCAACCTTATATATAACATGAATCACCGATTTTAACTTAACTGACCTTTTATTTATACATAGTATTACGAATTGTAACTTCATACACCCTTTTAATAAAATTAGAGTGTACATTCTCCACTTTCTAATTGGATAGTATATTATAATAGAAACAGGTCATGGGTTATAGGTCCAAATGTGTCACTATCCAAGTACATTAAACCCAATAAAATAAATTTGACACAAAAACCCCATTGTAAACCAACTGTCCATATTACCCTTGCTTATAATACAACCCAAATCCATTAAGAAAAACACGCCCGCGCACCCCATTAACCACGAAAAACTCTTCCATTTTCTCTTCTTCATCTTCATCATCTATTGCCAACATTAGTCGACTCAGACATTGAAAAGATGAAAAGATAGAAATCATCATCAGTAACTTCGTTTTCATCATCGTCGTTTTCATCTTCATCATCCTCGTCTTCATCTTCATCATCCTCATCTGCATCACCTACAACTAGAATCAGAATCAAACCAATTTTAAAATATTGACGAAACGATTGTTCATTATCATCAGTAACATTTTCAACCTAAAATAAAAACAAAATCATAGATCAAAATCAAAAATGGTTTCATCATCTGTTAGGTTTAGGTTTCATCTGTTTCGAAATCAATCTTTCATACTTAGGCTCAAAGATAGAAAGTTTCAATTCCATTTGTTTTCACCCTTATTTATTTATGATTCAATTGTGTTCAGTTTTGGTTTCATCGTTTTTTTTCGTTCAATAAAATTTCAGATGAAAAAAACGATGAAACCTTTTGGGGTTTCAAAGTTTTTCTTTTTTCATTAAAATAAGAAAAACAAATGAAAAAAACACTATGAAACCAAAAAAGGTTTCATAGTTTTTCTTTTTTCATTCAAATAAAAAAAAATGAAAAAAACAGTATGAAACCGAATAAGGTTTCATCCATTTCAATTACATTTTTCTGAAGAAAAAATGTCTCATCATATAAAAAAACAATGAAACCGAATAAGGTTTCATCCATTTCAATTACATTTTTCTGAAGAAAAAATGTCTCAGCATATAAAAAAACAATGAAACCGAATAAGGTTTCATACATATCAATTACATTTTTTTGTTTCATCTTACTACAGATGAAACAAAACAAACGATGAAACCTTTTGGGGTTTCATAGTTTTTTCATCTATAGTAGATGAAACAAAACAAACGATGAAACCTTTTGGGGTTTCATAGTTTTTTTTTTTTCATTCAAATAAAATTACAGATGAAAACAAAATGATGAAAAAACTATGAAACCCCAAAAGGTTTCATAGTTTTCCTGACATTTCACCAACAAAAAACCCAAATTTTGACAATGATGATATATCATTATATTTTGTTGAAGATTTTCGGCGATGACGATCTGGAGGTGTTGGTGATGTTTGTAGAGGATAAAAGGAGGAAGAAGAGGTGTTGTTGGCGGTGGATTTGGACATATAGTGATGGAGGAGAAACAATAACGACGAGGAAGTGATGGGGGAGGAGGAGGTGTTGTTGGTGAAGGATACGAAGGTGTTGTTGTGGCGTAGAAGGTATTGTCGCTACTGGTGATGGTGGCGGAGGAAGTATTGTTGCTGCTGGTGATGGTGGTGGAGAGGAGAAAAAGAAGAAGAGAGGTGTTGGTGAAGGATACGAAGGTGTGGCAGAGAAGGTATTGTCGCTGCTGGTGATGGTGTCGCTACTAGTGATGGAGGCGGAGGAAGTATTTTTGTTGTTGGTGATGGTGGTGGGGAGATGAAGAAGAAGAAGAAGAAGAAGAAAAAAAAAAAATTAACATACCTAGGTTATATATGGAAGGGCATCTCGGGTATATTAAAAATAATTAAAATCTAAATTTAATTAATACTAAGTGAAATGGAGTTTTTGTCTCATTTTTAATAAAAATGGTTTTTCTTTATAAAAGATAATATGAGAGGGTTTTATGCATGATAAATTTATTCACCTTGATTTTTTATACCAAATTTTGTAATAGAAAATAAGGTATTTTTTTCCAAACCAAATTTATTAAAATTCCCTGTTTGTTTTTCAACTTATCTTATTTCGAAGTCAAAGGCTTCACCCAATAAAAAAAATAAAAAATATGCACCCCTTCTCAAGAGGGCATCGTTAAAAACTGCCTAAGAAAAAAAGGATTTTGCTTTATTCCACCCACATATTTAATTCCCTACTCCTAATCACACCTATAAATCTTAATCATAAATTGGTTCACTAATGTCATATATATTTAAAAATAATAGCCTCTAGAAAATTTTAACATTAATTTGGGAAAACATTAGGGCAACAAAATTCTGTGTTGCAGAATTCAGTTCGCAACCGTCACTTTCTAACAAAAATAGTTACATTGTCGTCATTTTGGCAACTTCAGACTTCGAGGACGATGGAAGATGAGTACTCAAATCAAGTCGACAAGGTGCGGTCTGTTTGTACACAATGCAGAGGAATGGAGGAGGAGGAACGGTCCATGGAATGCTGCAACCTGACAGGGGCTGATATAGCAACTAATTTTTTTGCACTCTCATAAAGACATATCTTATAGGCAAGACTGTTTTACAAATCAGTAAACTGAGGAATGGAAAAATGTCATCCCCAAAACAACTCTTTTTTTCCGTCCATTCACAGGGTGAAATCTATTATAGTACTACCATCTCAACTCAATCTCATTTTTTACAAACACAACTGCCACACTATCTAGTTGGGAATCCCTTACCGCAAAATTTCAGAACCGCAAGGTAAAAACCAGGCTCATCTACAAACTCAGTTAGGTCAAAATAATAGTCTGATGCTACCTTCTCTAATGTAGGCTTATCAGGCAAGTCTGAGGTTACAACATCAGGAAATTCTTTTCTCTGCTGCTCCACGACTCCCCTCCCTTGTGGATGGCTGATGATAACTTTTGCACCTACATACACAATGATATCCCGCTGCAATCTATCAGCACTGCTTGAATTTCATCTTAATTCATATGTTAATAGAGGAAAATGGCTTATATTTTGCTTTTCTAGGTAAAAACATTTTCTAAAAATAGATCACGGAACCAAATAATAGTGAATGGATTTAAACGAAAGTGAATTAGATTGCACCAAAGTCACAAAGTGCTTTGTGCTTTGGCCTGTAAACTTGCAGTGCCATTTTAAGTGGATAATTTCCAGTATCAATGATATTTTGTTAACTTAAGCTACTTAACTTCTATAGAGTCACATAAAACGCCTTGTATGATAGGTAACCATTTAAATTGTGGAGGCAAATTTTCATAGCCCATAACATGGCATTTGCAGAGTTCAGCTTCAAGGATAAACTCTAATATATATTATGATGGATATTGCATATGAGCTTAGAGATTGATCTCGACGATTATAAGATCATTAGTAAGGTTTTTCCATCATCAAATAATTTTTTTGTAATTAACATTTGCGTATCACATGTAAGCTAATAAAACAGATGCTATCCATAATACAGGCTCACTTAATTATAGTAATTTTGAGTTTTTAGTTAATGAAATATACATCCAGACAACACTTGGGACTTGGTTCAAATGATCTTCACCAAATGAAGTCTGAAACAAATTCAGATATCATACCATCTTTAATTCTACAATAAAATTGGCAACTTAAAACCATGGTTAAGTGATGGCGAAAAAAAAAGAAAGACATGGATACTTTAAAATCAAAATCATATTTGAAACATACACATTCCAAATTAGCAACAAAGAGAAAATGCACAATGATTTGAATAATGGAATTTAATTTGTTTTACTCAATCCTAATGTGTGTGTTTTGTCACCAAAAACCATTAACCAAATCTAGACCGTGTCTAATGTTTACAGGGCCGCAGATGCTTCAACCAAACAAATGAATATACCGATTGAACAGTTTCCAGCTACAGTTTCCCTAAACCCTTTGTAGAGCCTTCCCAGAATAATCACAATGTAGCTTGTCTATTCTATTTAGATAACATGTTTTGTCAGTACCAAGTAAGTGAAGGACACATGAGCCAATCTATCACATGTAGGTGTCTAATCAGGGAGAGTCCGATACCAGACACAAGCTGTCTGCTGAAGTACTGCTAAACACAAGTATCCAACAACAACAACAACAAAAAGTGGTCCGGTAATTCGAAATGTGGAGATTACTTTTGGGGATAAAAAGTAATTAGAAATATAAGCAATAACTAGGTTTTAAGGTTATTCCTCAAGGGTTTTAAAGATAACATATATTGGATAAGAAAGCAATTCAGAGAACAAAATATTGAAAAATCAAAATTTAAAAAGAAGTTTGGGGAAATACCAGGTAAACAACGTTCAGCAAGAGCTCCAAAGATTTGATTGAGTTGAAAAGGCACAGCAGGAAGACAAGTTAAAAAAACGACATCAAATGGAACCCATTTATCAGGAACATAAATAATCTCTCCTTGCCAACATTTAACATTATCATACTTTTCTTTAATCATAGCTAAAGAAAAAAGAGAATCATGAACTAACAGAAGTTGACATGGTGAAGACTCAACTAATCGGTCAATGAAATCTTCTGTACCAATTGAAACCAAAACCCTATAAGTATCTTTAATATCAGCAGATGAAATTATTCGATTAGACTTATGAGTTTGTTCTTCAAGAGAGTTTAGGTTGTCTATATCAAGAAAAGACCAGTCTTTTTCAACTATGTCTTCAATGTTTAAAACTGCTACTGTTCCTTCATTTGACTCAGAAGAAGAACATTTAAGCGCAGGAAGTGATTGAAATCGATATGAGAGACGAAGACGATGGGGATTGTGATGGTAAAGACGAGGAAGAGAGGGATGGATGGAGGAAGGAGGAAGGAGAAGAGAGGAGGGGGGGAAGAGGGAATTCATAAGGTCTGTGCGTGTTTACTGGAGAGGTGATAACATCATCGACTCTGGACCGCTATTGGATTTTCTACTCCATTCGAGCGTGACAAGTTGCCACGAGGCCCGTTACGTTAGGGCAAGTCCAATGAAAATGAGTCCGATTTTGTGCTCTGCACGTGATATTTTAATTTTTATGATTGATTTAAATTTGGGTCGAGATTCTGAATATGGATGACGTTAAAGCCTTTTGTTAACTAATCAATTAATTAAATTAACATATCAAATGTACACTAATCAAAAGAATGTGTACAAAAATAAACCAAAACATGAATTGACAAAACAAAAAAAACAAATTTGGCCGATTATATGAAAACGCAAAACAATACATGTACAATTTTTTTACGTAAACGTAAAATATATTAAAGTTTCTTCAATGGTTAGACGTGGTTGTCTCATATATATATATCATAATAATATCTAGATTATTTATTTATTCATTTTTTTATAAAAATCCCTTATATAGATAAGAATTCTTAAATTTTGAGAATTAAAAAAAAATTATTTTCAACCTAAATCTATTTATTGTATCTTAAATGTCATCTAATATTGGTTAACAATCTTTCTATTTTTATTATCTAATCTATTTCACTAACATAGAAATGACTATGACGTGTAGATATCCTCTGGACATTCATATAGAGCATGTTTTCCCAAAACTAGGCCATAATATCGACAAATTGGTTTAAGAAGTTAGGATTGAAGAAGGATTTTAGGGAAAATGGATAAGTTTCTTATGTAGATTTAGCATTTATCCTTACAAGCATTTCATTGGAAAAACTCTTAGAAACTAAGAAAAGTTATACAACGATAATTTCAAACCATTTACGAGACCTTTTATAATTTTAGATTTCAGACTTATATGAGAATTATCCAAAAAATAGGACTTCTTCTTTCTTGACCATTTAGCCAGACTGTCTGCTTCACCATTAAACTATTTATTTGTATAATCTATGTTCCAAAAAGTAAATCTTCCCATAAAAAATTGCACATCAGCTATAATAGATTTCGTTTTCCAATTGCAAGCGCTTGGCTTTTTGATCAAAAAAAGAACCACTCTTTCATTATCGCTTTGTATTTTCACTTCAGAAAAATGTAATTTTAAAGCCCATTCCACAACTTTTTTAATATGCATATATTGCTTTTGTACAGGTTACACTTGTTGTGATACGTGCACACACTTTAATATCGATTATTAGATCCTCATTCTAGTAGACTACTCCAACTCCATAGGGTTCTTCAAAATAAACATCAACTTGAAAACCATTTCTTGGAAGTCTAAAACTACCATTTGAATTGAGATTAACAACTTTATCCTCATAAGTTATGAGGGTATCCCTACTACTAGGATTTATATTCCAATCCTTAAGAAATTGTCTAATGTTCTTCATACAATCCATGAGGTTAGGTTGTATTTTTTCAAAGATGACTGAGTTTTTATATTACCAAATACGCCAACATATAAATTTTTTCCTTCTTTTATTAGGATCATTAGACCAAGATTTACACCAATTCAGAAAATTATCATCATCAACATGGATATTTATATTCAAGCCAAACACAATCCTGCTCAAGATATAAATATATGAGTTGCAGACTCATTGCTAGCATTCTTACACAATACACAAAAAGGATCAAAATGCCTAATAACACCATGCAGTCTAGATTTAAGAGGGAACACAACAACCATCATTTTCCAAACAAATAGATTAACTCTAGGAATGAGATTTAAATTCCATACCTTAGCCCAAAATTGATCAATTAATTGTTTGATTCATCTGAAATAACTCTATAAGCAAACATTTATATAGATGGATTGACTTTCCTGACTATTTTTTTGAGTTAAAAAGATTGTCAATCAAATTAATTTCCAAATTCATATATGAGATCAGAAACATGTTTAATGTCATCATGATGCCAATTATTGTAAATTCCTACATCTAGAATCCAATTATCCATAATAATACTAAAAGAGCTACCATTACCCACTTTTCATATACTATTATCATTTACAATATTTAATCCTTTCCTAATGCTAGGTCAAATCCAAAAATATTATAAGTTCTATTCTTACTAAAGGGATGAGTTCTGGATAATATTATCATTTTAAAATTTTAGTCCAATGATCGTATATATTGTTTAACGAACTCCAAGTTAATTTATTTAAAAGAGAAAGATTAACTCTATGAGGATTCCTAAAACCTAAACCACCCCCCTAGATTTAGAAAAACATACTTTACTCCAAGCTTTAATATACACATTCCTTTTTGGGTTTTGTTTATTCCACAAAAAATACATATGAATCTTATCCACATCCTGTAAGGTTTTCTTGGAAAACTCTAAACACTGCATTTGATAGCTGGGATAAGCAAAAAAAAAAAATGATTTGATCAGAACAGTCCTACCAACTTGGGATAACAATTTAGCCATCCATTCATTCAAAGGTTTATAAGCTCTCTCGAGTAAAGGTTCAAAATTTAATGCCCTATTTGTAACAAAAAAAAGTGTCCCTAGGTATTTATTATCTTTTGAGATTCTCTTAACTATAGACATCCTAGCTAGAATCTTATAATCTTTGTTATGAAAAATTTGTCGAATAAATACTAGATTTATGGTAGTCAATAGTCTTCCTTGAAGAGGTACTAAAAATGTTTATAATTTACACTAAATTCTTAATTTGACTCATTATCTTTTGAAAAACTGAAACAGTCGTCAACAAATAAAAAATGAGATATCATTGGACAATTCTGATCGGTCTAACGCTATCAAACTTGATTTTACCTTTATCATGAGCAAATAGTCTAGATAAACCTTATAAGGTAGTACAAATAAATATAGTGATATGGGGTATTCTTGTTTGAGAACCCTAAAAGGATTAAAAACAATATCAGGATTACCATTAAGAAAAACAATAGATTTAATTCTAGAAATGCACTCAAATATAAGATCTCACCATTTTTGACTAAAACCATTTTTTTAAAGCATATGAATAATAAAACTCCATTCCATTTTTGTCAAAAGCTTTAAAAAGGTCCAGTTTCAAAGCAAGATAACCTTTTTTTTTTGAGAAACAAGACTAAAAGGCAATAGGAGAACTGCACGGCCATCCTATAGCCGCTAAAAAATAGTATTTTGAATTTGTATAAATATATACCCTCCACAAACTCTTAGTTCACACCTTCTTGAAAGTTATTAGACACAAGAGTATTACGAACTTTTTGCATGATCTAATCAAAAATCCTAGGATGTAATACATCTCTTAAAAGAATATAGAAGAGAAAAATATATGATATACACTTCGATGAATCAACTTGCTTTTACAATAATGAAAATAAAAATTTTAAGCAAAAAAGTGAAAGCAAAAACACAAGATTTTGTTAACGAGGATAAAATTACCAAACAGTAGTTCAAAACCCCGAGATCTAGTCCATAATAAATACTCACTAAAAAGTGATATTAGAATTGATTACTTCGTCTATTTACCTTATCCTGCAACAAATCCCAATTCAGTTACTTCATTATAGCGGTACATTTGTTCCTCCATCTTATGTGAATAAATGTGAATCCCCCCTTTTATGAGTTTTCTTCTTTGATCTTCAAGATTTTTCTTTGACCGACCATGATTTTCTCAAACCTCTAACTCCTGATCCATGAAGTAGGTATTTTACTTACCACTTGGTAATATATTTCAACCTTTGTAAAGATCACAAGGCGGTTACCTTTCTTTGGTTCCGAAGAACTGGGAGTTTAAACGTTGTGATTTCAAGCTCTTGAATATGAAGGATGATCTGTAGAGCTATAAAAGGCTTCCTATTTATAATGTTCGACCGAGGCTTGTTTAACTTAGATTAAAGTTAATTAATTTCCAAAGATACAATATTAACATTTATGTATTGTCTCTTAACTTAGCACTTAGCTATATTTCTAGGGGTATAATAATATTATGGATAACTCCTTGCATTAATGACAAAGATATTGTTACCATTATGGATATTCTTAAATCTAAGCTCATTTAATTTTTAAGGTCTCCAACAACTTTACACATCATATATAATTACTTGCATATAATGTTTTTCACTAAGAGCTTCTACAATGGTTCAATATGAAACAAAAAAAAAATTGTTGAGCCACATAGGAAACACACACATTTTTATTAAAAATCATATCCAACCCTTTAATGTGGAGATGACGTATCTTTTTTTTAAGATATCCTCTGGGTGAACCTACCTAGAGGATGTCTTCACATTCAAATCATCATTTTTCAACAAAGCAGTGCAACAATAAAAATTAAAATGATCTTAATCAATCATTAAATGTTGCATATGCAAAGAAAAAGATTTATAATTTATGGGTATGAGATGTTTGTTTTTTACTCCTTATATTTAGGAAATTATAACCATGTGTTGAAATTTTATTTCAAGAGGATCTTAGCTATGGTGCCACATATGAAACATATGCATCTATCGTTGGAAAAACTCTAAATAAGGTTACTAGTAATTACGGGCCAAGGAAGACCCTAAATATGGTGCTACTCATGAATGCTTGTGCTAAGCAAAACATTGGATATTAACTTTCCCAAGTTATTTTTATATATAATGGCTTTGTTGAATAATAACTAACATTAATTACAACTAACTTACCTAATTGTACGAACACGTTAAAACATACCTTAGGTGGGAAAGAGGATCCCATTCTAACATGTATAAAAGATCCAAATTTGGCTTAGAAAAATGTGTAAAATTTTTATCTTTGAGTGCAGAAGAAAATAACCAAAATATGACAAAAATAACATTTAGTCATGTTTTTTGTCCCCGTTAACAATTTTTAAAACCCAACATTCCACACTTGTCTCGTTATTTTGCTCATAACTTCGTTGTTATGTGTCATAATTGAGTGATTATTGGCTCTATGGAATCATCTACTCAAAATATACACCTTATTCTAATTTGATCTTATGAGAGATTATTGATGAAAAATTTCTTCATAGACGTCTTTGTGTGTTTTTCATTCTTCATGACTAACTGAACGCCTATATGATCTGACATGTGACTTTACTGCCTAACTTTACTATAAACGGAGTTACACATCACAAAATTGACAACCTAATTAGATCTTGACAATCAATGCTCTAACACTTTTTCGATTGTCTCTAATAATTCTTATCTTCTATAAAATATTCTAATTCTTCTTTTACTTCACCAAAATCATCATGTTGTCTCAACCCACAACAAAGAGAACAAGAAATCAATTGTTATTTTTTCAAAGTCTACAATGCCCCACCTATTCGAGATCATAGTTTGGATGATGATTATAAGTATGATCATTCCAAGAAGTTGTATAGTCATGATATAGTTGAAGATCACATATGAAAAAAATATACAATGGGGTCACTATCAGTGATTAAGAGGTGGCTAATATAAAAATAAAAAAGGTTTATGATATTCAACTTGAGCAGGTACTACATATGGTCCAAAGATTTCCCTAGCATACTTTTTATGTTATAAAACATAAGAATCACAAGAACTAATTGTTGCCTGTATTAGTGGAACGTTGGTGTCCTATTACACATGTGTTACATTTCCTAACTTCAAAATAAATATATTTGTTAATATTTTGTTTTTATTTTATCTTTAGATACATTCAATATCAAAATGCCAAATAGATTAATGATGTCATGGCTTTTCCAAAAGTAAAACCATTGTGTTGTTTGTTATTGGGATATTATGCAGTCTGGGATGTCGGGTTATATTTAACCAAGAACATAGATTAACATATCATATATATAGGGAGGGAATTCCATGTCATTTTAGTGAACACGTGGCAATCCCAAATACAACATAAAAAGTTGCGAGATAGCTAATGTCGGTTTAAAGTTATTTATAATACATAAATTTTATTATACATGTTAAGATGTGTACTATGATGATCACTTTCCTCCACTGAAAGGATGGCACCGCTAGAGTGTTCATCTTATGGTTCCTCGGATGTTGTTTCTTCTCTAACTCAAACAGTGTTACACAGGTTGGATGGCTCGAGATGTTGGAAGATTTGGATGTGTCTAGTACTTATGATTAGGGGTATACTATTTAGCTGGTCGAGGTGTAACTTGATGTTGCATTACTATGTGCCCAAAGCTTTCATGGTCTATGAGGCATTGTTGAGGTAAATATGACAATTCATCTTCTTCGTATCTTTTTTTTCTTCAAATAAACTGGTCATATACTAATGCATGACTTTGTGGTATCCATAATTTCATGTAGATACACCTAATCTTAAGAACCACAATATCCCATATTACACGATCGTAGTCAGGTATCATGTGAGAGATAGGGCTACTTATCAAGGTGACTGTGGAGGAAAAACAAGCTTTGTGCATATGGTTTAACGATTGCAAATAAACAATGATAATGTTGTCAGACAACCGTATAAGGATTATGCAGAGTACCAACACAAAGATTCAAAGTTTACGAATAAGTTTTCACTTCAGTGACTTATGTTATAAAGTCGGTTAAAAGACCGCAGTGCTTGGTATTAGAGGGAAAATGTGCTACATAGTTAACCAAAATTTGAAAACAATTGTATAACATAAGTCTATGATTGGTTGGTGATTCCGATTGCCACAACAGAGGTTGTTAGAAGGAAAAGTTATAACATAAGTCGTTGAAGTAAAAATGACCTTTGTATCAAAAGAACGCCGACCAATCATAGACTTAAGATGTAAAACAACCTTCATATAAGAAACTTTTACCTTTTTCATCTTTGTCATTCCTCTCAGGTTGTGCATTGCTGCGATTTACAAAACAAAGAAACTTAAAGACCTCAACAAGTTAAACAAATTCAATTTTGAAATCAAAATCACAATTTTCTTCCCAAATCAGCTTCAGTTTCGCCCCTACTTTTGATTAGTTTATGTTCCATTAACGCAGCAACATATGTGTTCACTTATTTGCCGCTTGCATTAAACGATTGGAAAACCATGGATAATTACGCATCATAAGGTTTTTGGTGTATATGGATGATTTTTCATGAATGTCCAGTCAAAATGTGAGATGTTGTTGTTGTGCACCATGAACAAGATCATAATGTGTAATTTCTACAAATATAAGTATTTTATTCTATCATATACTTAAAACCATAAACAAGAGCTTGAAATGATGAAGCCATATTTCAGTAAAAGGTTGTGAGAAGAAAGGATTAATTTGTTTGAGATTAAAAGAGGAATAGGCGTCAAGAATGTATAAGTTAAAAACTTATTAGAATATATATATGCTTCAAAAATAATAATAATATCAGAGATCAAATGTAAGCAGTTGAATTAACTAGTCCTTGGCGATTAACTTTTCATCTAGCGAACAAGATATGATCACTCGACCATAGCGCAACCGAACGACTATAGCTTAATCTCAATACAGAGACCAAAGAAATGAGCATTTTCCCATCCCATTTACATTTGCTCATCCCATAATAGAATGCAAATTCTCAAATTTTCTATTTATTCATTTCATTGGACTTGGCCCTTAACGATTCAAAATTGACATGTTCATAGGGCTACACAGAATTCAAAGACCCATATTGGGAAAACACTCTATATCTATAGTTTTAATTTTTATATTTTCTAAATATATATCTACGGTTTTATTAAAAAAATTTACATAAAATCGATCCGAGTTGAACTGATCAAAATTAAACTGATTAACAGGTTTTGGATTGGCATATTGGATGGTTTCTCAAAACCTACCTACTTTATTGCCTATTTCCTAGAGTTGGCATTCCCATGATTCAACTCGAGTGGTTTAATATGTTTTTCCCTCTCTCTAATCTAATGCATCTTTAGTTCACTTTAGCATGTTTTTTCCTCTCTCTAGTCTAATGCATCTTTAGTTCACTACTAAAAATAAGTTTACTCGACTAATTTCGTTTAATTTCAAAAGAACGTGTGACGGGAGAGAAATATTTTGATTGGGGGCTCTATGATATTTCCTTTTTCTATTATGAAGTCTACTTTAATTTCCTTATCCATGTATATTTTATTTAACGAGCAAAATAAATTTTAGGTCGGCTAAGTTGGTAGGGGTTTAACCTAGCCGATTACATGAATAAAAAATCAAAATTTTCAAAACCCAAAACAAAGCCTAACCAATTGTGGAGGATATTTTTCATATGTGAAGGACATGAATATTAACATGTATCCTATTAACCGAAACCGAACCAGTTTATTCGGTTTCAGTTTCTAATATTGTTTGTGTTAACAATTTTAATATCTAACGGGTTTAAAACTAATAAATGTTTAGTTATTTCCGATTGGTATGAAGATATATACCCAATTATGGGTATTATTAGCCCAAATCTTTTTAATTTTGATTTCAAAATTTTCTCATTACTCATTTTTATTACATTTGATCATCAATTAAAACATTAACAAAATATTAGCAGTAAAATTATTTTAAAATAATTAGATTTAAAGCAACATGAGAAAAAGTAAGATATTTTGTTTTAAAAGATGATTATTTTATAAAAATCAACGGGTTATTTAGATCTGATGCACACTCGGATCTTTTACAAGCCCAGGTTCCACTAAATTTAGACCAAAACTAAAAAAAATTAAAATTGTTATCCGATTCAAATAATCCGTTATGATTCTTATAATATCAGACTATAATTAGATCCGTCGACACCTTGCTCGATACCCTAAAGTGTAAGGCCACAAACCAGTTTAGATCGAAGCTGCTCGACGCCTCCATTTTCTTTCCACACTATTTTCCCAAGAGCGATTTTTTGGGACCAATCCAGTTTTGAATGAACCATTAAGTGATTAATTCATATATTATCGGGTGATAAGAGATATCCTAGTGTTAGTAAATAATTATGTTATCCTTTATTCATTTAAATTATGTTATTATCTTTATAACTATTTTATTTTTATTTATTTTTTAGTTTCTTTATTTAAATTGAGTTTGAGAAGTTCTTTTTTTAAATATTTCCTAACATATCTTTAATTTGTTCTTCGCATGTGAAAAAACATATTGAAATTCAGCTACATCGTATTTTTTTTTGCTGTGTTTTTTCTTGTTTTTTCCTAGCAAAAGCTCAAAATATTCTTCGTATGCGAAGAACATATTGAGGTTCGGTTGAGTTTTTTTTCTAACCGAACTTCAATATGTTCTTTGTATATGAAGAATAAATTAAAATTCGGCTAGAAAAAAAAACATAGGCGAACCTAACCTAATAAAAAAATAAAAAACAAAAAACAAATAAAAAAACAAATAATAAATAAAAAAAAGAAAATGATAATAATAAAAAAAGATATTAATTTTACTAATCTATTAATTAACTATCTAAATTAATAACTATAAGTAATTAATATAGAGTATTTTAGCTATTAATATAAATATGTAATAGGGGTTTTTGTTTCAACTTCATAATGACCTAGACAAAAGAATTAGGAAAGGTCCAAATTGGATTGGTCACCAAAAAAAGGCTCCTCCCAATCACTATAGTAAATCTCGGATCTCGGTGTTGTCTCGTTCGAGATTGGGATACTAAGACAATTTTATCTTGGAGACATTTTTGGTGAAATCTCAAAGCATTTATTTTTAAATTTTATACCCGTAATATCTATGTTAAGCATTTTGCGCACTTTACATATGTTGTCCGTCTATATATATAAAAAGATCACACTAATTTTTAAGAAATGTAAGAAAAATTTAAATTTTTATTACTGAATTTTCATATATTAAACTTGTCTCGGCTGTAAAGATAACTTTTTTGATCAAATCTCGCCTCGGCGAGGTTGAAAAATTTACCTTGGTCATGGATCCAAACCGGGAATCTCTGCAAGATCTAAACCATCTCGGACTAGACTAACTACACTGCTCCACTGCGTTACACTCAAACCTAGAAACCCGTTTGTAATTGGGGTATAAAGCATTTTCGTGTTTAGATTGTGTACTCTAAACTTTAGAGTTTACTTTAGGCCAAGTGGTAACGCGAGTCTACTTCGGCCTTCAGGCGGGGTTTATGTATCTCGTGTTATTTACGCCAAACATCTATTGAACACCAAATTGAAGAAATCCTCAACTGTGAACTCCACATAATCGAACAGAATACGTAAAATTATTCGTTAAATCTTTCCCAACACTCAAAGCATTTTCTATTCTCGCAGGTAATTCTTTACTTCTACTCCAAAAATTCCTATATGTTCATCCAATTCTAGGGTTTCCCAATTCAGGTCTTTAATTACTAAAACCTTAGACCAACCAGTAGGAATTGTTTCTGATTTCTTGGATCGCTGCTTCTGTTCCGCCCTACGACGGACATTTTGGTTGATAAGTTCACCTATTTTTAGTAGTTTGAATATATGTGATGCACATAATTCGTAGTTTTTATGGGAATTACAGTTTCTAGATGCAATAAAAATAAGAAAAATGATTAATTAAGTTTGTAAAAGAGAGTTAGTTATTTATTTGAAGGTATAGATGATGGATTTATGAACTTATACTAGATGATATGGTTTTGACATGTTGCTAACAATATATCAATGCTACCAGACTAAATTCTCTCTCTTTTTTTTTTAGATTATGATATGCATGGGAAGGTGTGTTCTAAGGTTTTTTTGACCATGATTATAAAGGGGGTACCATTTACTAGCGGGTGATACCATTACATAACTGCTAACGGATCCTGGCCGTTAGATCGTTCAAATGGTACCCCCCCGCTAGTAATGGTACGCCCCTTTATAAATCATGTTTTTGACATAAAAGAAATTAAGAAACACTGTATTTGTTTTTAGTTAATTAAAATTTTTATATAAGATATTTGTTTTTGTTGCATATATTTGATCTTTGATTTGTTAGGGATTGGTGTGATCAGCTGCAGACTCAGTGGATGCTGACATGATAGCTTGCTCTCCTACCACTGTAGCCGCAAAACAAGTCACTCTCTTAACTGAGCGTGCTGGGAAGCAAATGTGTGCACACGTCCGTAATGTTGTGTCGTGTTTACCATCGAATACCAGCTGCTCTTACTTCCATTCTGCTGAATTTCAACCAAAATATGCATCTTTGACCATCTCTCGTGGATTATCTGGTTCACCTACCAATGGCTCTCAAGCTTTCCAAGGGTGCAGTTCTGTTTTTAGCTTCTCAAAGCGTAGGAGGAACTCAAAATCTGTAATTGTTAAGAGTCTTCTAAGTAGTACGGGAAGCCAAACAAGTTGTTTTGGGATGTCACTGCCATGTCAAAACACAAAATCGACACTGTCATTGCCAAAACAAGAAATGGTTACCAAAATTAGATGGAAAAGAGGACATGCGAGTTGGGTGTGTGGAGCTGCCTCTACCGGCCTATTGGGGACATTAGTTTGCTTTTCGAGTTCAGAGCCAGTATATGCCGAAGCATCTAAGGACGAGGATACTGAAAAGGATAAACGTGACTTGTCCTCTTCCCATGGAAAAAAGGTGTACTCTGATTATTCTATAACTGGTGAGGAACTATTTTTTCTGCATAGATATCTTATTATCTTGTTAATGTTTGCAGTGTTCCTCTTAAAAATGACATGTGAGGAGTCCTAATCTTCTTTGTTGATTCATAGAAGTCTTCTTGAGTAGAATGGATTAGCAAAGTGAGTCAGATTTCAGTTGGATGTGATTTTAATGTAAATAATTATTACATCTTTTGCAGGTATACCAGGAGATGGGAGATGTTTGTTCCGTTCTGTGGCTCATGGAGCGTGTGTGCGCTCTGGAAAACCATCTCCAAATGAGATCCTCCAGAAAGAATTGGCAGATGACTTGCGTGCCAGAGTATGTATGCTTACCTTTATTAAGGTCTATATTTGAGTAGTTAACTGCCAGAACCCCTAGTCCCCCCTTCCAGATTTATTAGGTTAACGGCTGTGCTTGCGTGGTTGCTAATAAATTCGTTACATCTGTTGTTTAGGAATACTTCCATCTAATCCTGGGAATATAGTCCCTGGTGCTAAATGAACTCTCAGTCTACTAGTTGGATAAATGGTTGAAGTTTCTTATGGAATCTCCATAGATTTGGATAAAGTTTTATGTAATGGTACATGCGTTAAATTAGCATCTTTGCGCTTTCCCATTACAGGGATGGTGCATCTAGTGCAAGACTGGTCACTATGATTCTCTTTCTACCACACCTTGTAAAAGATTGGATTAACACACAATATTATATGTGTGTGTGTGTATTAATACACACGATATATTGATGAACATTATTTTCCAAGTGCACTGTGTTCCTCTAACAGGCTCCAGGTTTCAATATTATGGTTCGTCTAAATGAATTCAATGCGCAATCAAATTGCAACTGCTTATGTGTGTGAGTTGAATCTTCGCAGGTAGCGGACGAGTTTGTTAGAAGACGAGAAGAAACAGAATGGTAAGTGTATACGATACATAGTTAAAAAGTGAAAGCAGTTAGAACTTGTACCTTTTTGTTGACAAAGCCATTAATGTGGAGTCCATTAGTCTTTTTACATACCTCGGATACTATTAGGAATTGGTGAAATCAGGACCTTGTGCAATGTAATGCCTGACCATATTCGTGGATATCAGTATCATTTTCATTCTGCATTTATCTGATGGAATCTGCACAGGTTTGTGGAAGGTGATT
This sequence comes from Papaver californicum, assembly GCA_023531435.1. Classification (NCBI taxonomy): domain Eukaryota; kingdom Viridiplantae; phylum Streptophyta; class Magnoliopsida; order Ranunculales; family Papaveraceae; genus Papaver; species Papaver californicum. The sequence continues at coordinate 1,173,565 of JAJJMC010020023.1, read as the reverse complement.
TCGACACATATATTTCGCAGATTAGAAAGCCTCATGTATGGGGTGGCGAGCCTGAGTTGTTTATCGCCTCACATGTTCTCCGGTTAGTATATCCTTCTAGTTTATTTATTTCTTTTTGGGCGTACAACTCAGAACCTGCATTGTTCTGGTTGAAAATCATATAATATGTAGGTTTATTTTTATTTATTCTAAATTCATTTTATCTTTTCTAATAGAGGATTTACAAGTGCACAAGATAAAATGAAAATATAAAATATAAAATATAAAATTGAACCCACATGTTCTCTCATTCTCTTCCCATGTGACCATGTCAAGCAAATTAACCTAAGGTGATAGGTAAATCATTTTTAAATTTTGTTTTCTTATTACCTTCTCTTATAAGCTTATAACACATAATGATAAGTTTTTGTACTGATGACCAAAACATCTGTAGGATGCCAATCACTGTATACATGTATGACGAGAATGCTGGAGGACTGATAAGTATAGCCGAGTATGGTCAAGAGTATGGGAAAAAAGATGATCCAATTAGAGTTCTCTATCATGGGTTTGGCCATTACGATGCATTGCAAATTCCTGGTACGAAATCTGTTAAAGCAAGACTTTAGTTTTTGTATATATACACGAGGAATTCTACCAACGCCTTTCATGTAATGCTATGAACACCCAAATGCATGTTACTTACCAGAAATATGATAAATAAAAAGGAAAAAAAGTGTTTTTCCATGGGTTAAAAAGAAAACTTGTAAGTTAGTGAATTTTGTATTATACTTTACTTTACAAGTTGAGAAGTAGTTCACGTACATCTTCCTGGTACCTTTAGAGGTCCATTACAGGTAACCTATGAGTAATTCACATAACACTATCCCAGCATAAAACAATCCAGGATGTGATCAACTAACTAGAGATCTTAAGAGAGTGAAAGGCAGAGTCTAGATCCAGGACTTGATCAACTAACTAGAGATCCTCAGAGGGCAGTGAAGGAGACAGTTTGGTTCGCTTAACAGTTGGGGGCATAGATGATATAGTGTAATGTATTTTTAATATTTAAGGATTGTAAAGGAAAAATAGGCGGTAAGCTGGTAAGAAAGAACCTAGAAGTCATGGATGATATATTGAAGCCTTTTAGAGAACTAGAGAATTGGGGAGTGATCTACAGTTAGATGTTAGACAACCAAGGTTCCTGAAGAGCCATGTGAAAATGATCCAGTAATGAGTAAACTTTGAGGTGTTATTAACAAAATGAAAAAAGAAAATTATACTAATAAAACATGTTCCATATCTTAGTTGGTGTTCATCGTACATTAGAAGGAGCTGGAGCCTTGCACAATACACAATGCAAGTCTGCGCAGCATACAGAATCCGTTGCGCAGAAAAATCTGTCACTAGTGTAAACTTAAATGAAGCATCACTTTTTTATGTGTTACTTTGTATGTGTTGTTTATTTATCATCATAACCTTGGGTGATACAAGTCGAACAGGGATTAACAATGTGTGATATCCTCATTCCACATCATCAAAGTCCTAACAAAATCATCCAAGGCTTGAACAGATAAGCCACTATCCAGTAAAGCTTTTTTCATTGCTTCAACCAAATCTTCAGCTTTCTTTCTCATCTCAACTCCTTTCTCACCCTCCAAGACTAGTCTCACTGCTTCATCGACGTCTTCATAATTGATTATCGCATCGAATCCTCTAGCCAACTCTAGGCAAACCCCTAATTCTTCTTCTAACAACTTTGAGTTGTGATACTGTTCATACCCAAGAGGCCAACCAATTATAGGAATACCATTGACTTTCTAAAACTGAATTCCATCCGCAATTACTCAAATATGCACCTATAGATTCATGAGATATAATCTTAATTTGTGGACACCAATTTTTAACTAACAATCCTTTTCCTTTCTGTCTCATCCTCCCTTCGAACCCTACTGGTAACCATTCTGACCTGAATTCATCACCAACTTCAAATCCTGTCGGATTCCTAAGCACCCAAATAAACCCTTTCTCACTTTTTTCCAAGCCCTTTGCTAACTCCATCATCTGATCAACAGGAATACTGTTCTGAGATCGAAAGGAGACATAAATAACAGACTTTGCTGGGTGTAGGCTAAGCCATTCGACACATTTCAGAGGTGAAATACCAGGAATTTCCCCTCCTCGTTCATTTTCCTTAGACAAAATTGGGAGAAGAGGTCCTATAGCCCAAACTGGTTTTCCACTTAAGTTTGTCCAATCTTCGAGGCTACATTTCTCAAGTACGTCAACAGTATTCCATAGACTTCCATCAGAATTCTTGCAGAATTCAGCTTGACGAGCAGCGAAAGTTGGTGAATCTTGGTTATAAGAAGATGCAGCCTTGATCATGTTCCGAGATAGCTGGTTACGATAAATTGTGAAATTAGGTGGTAGATCAGGTAAAGTAAGCACATCAGTGGATGTTAGTCTCTGAGGGAGGTGAGTCCATATTGAGTTGTAAATAGAGATGGCGTAAGGTCCAGAAGTGTATAGAGGAACATGACGAGATCCAAAACTATGAGCGACTTCAACGGTAAATCCCAAAAACATATCAGAGATGATGCAGATAGGTGGGTTACCACCATTAGATTGAATTAACTGAGAGATCAAAAGATGGAAAGAGGGTTTCAGTAATTCTGAGGAGTGGTAGAACTTAGCTAGTGCAAAGAGATTTGACAAAGAATCTGTAAATTCTGTATTGTCATGGAAAGGGGGAAGTTCGACGAAATCGATAGTAGGGTAAGCCAGGAATCGAGGGCCTAGCATAAGGATATTAGCAGGTGTACTTACAATTATAACGACGACATCTGGTATACGAGAAGCTAAGTTCCGCGCAAGATCTAAGAATGGATTCAGATGACCTTGAGCCATGAACGGGAATAGTACTACATACCGTACTCCTAATTTGCTCCCTTTCTCCTCCCTCTCCATCCTGCAACTCTCTCCTTTTCTTTTTCCAGTCACAGTTGAAGTTTTCTTCTGCTTGGTGTATGAGGCTGATGTGTTCAGCGGATCTGCCCTTTTCTCATGGAAGCTATTTCTTATTTCATTTTTGACAAAGAAATCTTATTTTATTACAAGTGGGCAGCTGCATCTGATTGTTTAGACGTTCACAGTCGTTGGACCAAAAGACGGACCAAACCCATATTTGATCTTTGGTCCGTCAAAACCCAACCGCAATGGTGTGAGTATAAATGCTCTTTGACCCGGATTTGTTACTGTTCACGACCAAAAATGGTTTGAGTTCTGGACCAAACGAGTATAGTTGCGCGTGCATCTAGTTAACCGTCTGGTTCTAGACGTACAACTAGGTATCCATCTAGTGGCAGGTGTGCAGCTAAAGTTACGTTTCAAAACACGGGCGTTAATCAAATTTACGCCTGCTGAAGCGTTCACCCAAAATTACGCCTGATGAAGCGTTACAGTAGGAGCACGCCCAGTGCCAGGCGTTCACCAAATCAACGTCCCAATCAAGCGTCTTCCTATACCTCCGCCTGAGTGTGGGCGTCATCCTAAACCTCCGCCTAAGTTGTAGAGCGCGTCTAGAGATGCACCAGCCAATGGAGCTCTTGTAAGCGTGCGGCTATGTGTACGCCCTGTTTTGGGGCGTTACTCTTGACGACCGCTTATCCAGGTAGCCGTTGTGATATTTACCGTTGATTTGTTACCGTTGTAACTACTATATTTTGACATACCTATATATGGCTGGACTACTAATCCATTTTCATTTTACTAAACCCATTGTTATCTAATTTGCATTCGAGAAAAACTTAGTTCTTTTTCATATACTTTTCTTCCAGTTCGGTTAGAATTATGGCACCAAAACCACGAGGTCCAAATTTTACTACATTTGAAGATGTAACGATGTGTAAAATTCATTTGTCAATATCTCAAGATTGTAGTATTGGTGCCGATCAATCAGAAGAAAGATTATGGTCGCATATTGGGATGAAAGAAGTCATACCTTCGATGCCATATCGCACTTGGACCTCCATTCAGAAACGATTTCAGGGAATAAGTAAAGATGTGGCACTTTTCTCTGCAAAAGAGGAGGAAGTGGAACGTGAACACCATACTGGATGGGGCCCCGAAACGAAGGTAAGTACCCATTTAATTTTGACGATTACATTATTGTTTGAATTGTATATCCTCCACTAAACTTTATTAAAAAAAAAACAGATTGAAAAATTAAGGAGGCTTTTCAAGGAAGCTAATGGTGACAAAAGATTTAAGCATGAAGAGTGCTACGCAATTATGTTAGAAAATATAAAATATTCACGGCGATCGACAACTGTTTTCGATTCATCACAAGCTGAGGAAGATTCTGAAATCGGTAAGGAAAACCGGGAAATACAGGAAACAAGCCAAGACAATTCCAGTGGCTATGAAGACATAAGAGATATACCTAACACATATAACCGTCAAATAAGAAAAAAAGAGGTGAAACGACAGAAGAAAACAGGGAGAGCAAAATCGAGTGGCCAACAAGAGATGATGGAAATTATTATTAAAGAACAACAAAACTTCAACATCAAATATGCAGAACAAACAAAAATGAAGATGGCGCAGAGAGAATCCGAGTTTACAGCAAAACTAGCTGAGTCTTCGACAAAGTTTAAAGCAAAACAAGCTAGGAAAGAAAAACTTGACGCAAAGAAAGAAGCAGACGAAGAGTTTCGTATAATGATGATGGATGTCTCCGGGTTGGGATCGGTAACAAGAGAGTACATCGAACTTAGGAAGGCAGACATTTTGCAGAGAAGGAGAAGCCAACCTTAAAGGATTCTTGGAATACCTGAAACCTAAAAATTTGCATTCTTATTAACATTGCCATTTTTCAGTTTCAACTTGAACTAATAGTGTTATTTTCAGTTTATTTTTAACCGGTATATTGTTATCTTAAATGTTAATGAACTTCTTTTTAAATTTCGAGTAATTAATTAATTTTGATAATTTTTTTTTACCAAGCACTCATTTTGTCGCCTATTTACTCTTCTCCTAAATAAAAAATATAAACAAACTACAAGCAACTCATTCAAGCTAAATTAAGAGATTCATATTCGTAATAAAAGTCTAATAAGGTTCAACACCATAACCAACAACGCTTAAAAGATAAAAACATCTATGCAGATAATTCATTCAGGTGGGGCGACCAACATCCTCTTCAGAAGAAAGATTTGCTATCTCCTTAAGCACTTGTAGAACTCCCCATTGTTTTGCAACACTCACCAACTCCCCAACGTCAATCGAACGGGTCAATGTCCTGACCAACAAATTTGCTCGATCCCTTATAACATACATTTCGTTATCAATCACTGGTGATTGAACTTCCTCATTCACCAAATCAATAAAGATTGTTGGATCAACAACTACACCACTGCCAGATTCAGTTGATACTGGATTCAAGTTCCCAATTCGGCCCGATCTTGTAACTCGATTCCTATTTCTGTTCATCTTCAGAATCTGCGTAAAGTTTACGGCTAAATAAAAATCAACATAATTAAGTTCCCATATTTCATACACAATAATATTATTCAATTAATCATATAATTATCCACAACCCAACTAAAATTAACAAAATACTTAATCAATTTTAACTTCAATTCAACAAATTCTCATAAACCCTAGAATTATACCCAAATTCTCATAATCAATTTTAACTTTAGTTCAACTAAATTTAACATAATTTTGTTATACCCAATTTACATGTAAACTATAGAATTATACCCAATTCCTAAATTATAATTTCAAAAACCTAATTTATCTAGCTATATTCATATGACTAATATATACAAATTAGTAAACAAAACAATACAATGTTAACCTTTAAAATCCATTAAAAATTATAGTAAAGATTAAGGTTATTACCTTCCTTTGAAGTAATCTTGATTTGAAATAGTTGATATCCAATCAACTCAGCCTTTGCAATATTGATGAGGGGTTAAGCTTGATTTTGGAGATTTCTCACAAAATGGTGTTGCTGTGGTGTTGTTGTGGAGTTTTTCAAGATAACATAAAGTGTTCAGGAGAAATTGCAGGAGAAAAATGGCTGCAGAGAACATATATGTCCGCCACAGACAGGCGCTCACCCAGCCGTCCGCCTGTGAGACGGGCGTTCGGCTAGGGAAACGCCTGATAAACCAGGCGTTATGTTAAGAGTCCGCCCGTCTCACCATTCCCACGTACCATCTGCACGTGTTAGACAAAATACGGGCGTTTGGCTATGATTCCGCTCCATCAGGCGTTCGGCCAAGACAGCGCCCGTCTCTGGGGCGTGCGTGTAGGGGTGCGTCTATCATCAGGCGTTCTTTTCGGTTGCGCCTGCTATCAAGCATTGATCTAATGGTCCTCCCCATTCAAACGTATTCCTAGACGTACGCCCGTGTGTTCAGACATTATCTTAGACAACCGTCCAACTACAGGCGTTAGCTTAGACAACCATCCGATCATTTTTATTCGTTAACCCGCTACGTTTGGGCCGGACCAAAGAGTAAAATTTTTACTCTTTGGTCTTTGGTAATGGTCTGATGACTGTGGATGCTCTTAGTCCAAAGAAACTCTTTCTTGGAAGTGATAACTTCATTAATATAAGTAACACGTTAAAAGGTGGAGTTGATAAGACGACTCAAGAACTGGGTTACCTCTTCAGGCCGGCAGGCCCTACTGACATCATATCGGCTTGCTTAGCTACAACATCATCAAGCTTGTTTTGATTCCGGCCTACGTGGATAGATTTAAATTTTACAAAAGCGTACATAGGATATTTACAATCATTTACGATACCACCATCCTCCCATTTGTGACCTAACATAGAGTTATTCATTGCCTGTGTGATTGCCAAAAATCTGGCATCTTTGGGTCACAACAAATATAATCTGAATCACACAACAATTTGATTCCATATCATAAAATCATCCTATGTTAACTTTTAAAAGTCGGAAATCAATCAAAACTAGAAAATAATTAACTCAAACATTTAACGTGGTTCAACAAACTAATTGTCTACATCCACGGGTAAAAGATTTGTATTTTTATTATTCATCCTTAAACATTACAGAAGAAAAGCATACTATGAATCATGATCATATTAATCAAGTATCAATCAAACTAAGTTTACACAAAGTCTCATACCTAAACTCTTGCCTATGATTTAATGCCTTCAGTCCAATTTTTCTTCAGAATTTCCAGTCCCTTTTCCTGTTTACGATCTTGGTATTTATAGCCAATTTGATGAGTCCCACCAATCTATTCCACCTATTTATTCTTATCCATCCCGGGTGCGAAATACAATCCCGCAAAGCTTATTTGTAATTTTTCGCAAGAATTGATCATGATTCCCGCAAGTCTTAGCATGCGTACTGCTTGTTTTTGGTAATTTCTTACTGGTTATCCCGAAGCTCTTCCGCGGTCTTGTATTTAAGTTGTTGTTTTTGAATTGGGATGAATGTTGCGGTCTTATTTGAATCATAGCATGTCTGACACGTAGCTCTTAAAAGTGAATCGTCATGCTTTAGTCCTTTTTGTTCCGCTGCTTGTGAAGTTGATACGTGTCCCTCATGCATCAACGCTCATCATTGCTTCTTTATTGTGTCATACTTTCCCGCAACCTGGTGTCGGTCAGGCAGCAAGGATATCTGTTTTGAGCAGTGTGCCTTACTTTCCCGTAACCCACGTGTCGATCATGCATTAATGTTGTCAGGTTCAAATCTTATCAAATTTGCAGGTGTCAATTTAATGCTTTAAAAGGCTACGTTTCAGTGTTTCTCGCCTCATTGTAACTCGCTTCTTCTCCAATAGATTTTGTAAACGTGTTGCTTGGATTTTATTCTCTCACAACTTGCCCCCTTTTTTCTTTCAAATTTTGACACATGGCAAGAATTTAGAAAAGAAAAAATTGTAATTATTACTTTTACACCTGCAATAACTTCTCTTCCCACGCTTAGTTTCACTTTTTTTCGATTTTCTCCCTAGCATTAACATCTTTTCCCACGTTCTTGTCAGTTGGCATCAAGGAAATTAATTCTCTGATAAAGTTTCTCCCTTTTCAGTTTTCGACGGGTTTGTTCGTTTTAACTTTCTCCTATTTAATACCAATTATTTCCTTCATTCCATTCTTTACACCACTTGTCTTATTTTTCTTAAAGTTTTAGTGATTTTCACTCCTTTGAACTTTTCAGAGATTCTTCAACACCTTTTTATTCTCCTGAACTTTTGAGATCAAGGATTCTTGCATCGGGATCAAGTTTTTTCTCATTTCAATCAACAGATTTTTCTTCTATCTTTCACTTCATTGTAAGTAATCCTTTTGTTTTTTTCTTTTCGCACTTGTTTGTTTATCAATCTCTGTATCTGAACCTTTTTGGATTAATCATTGATGATGATGATGATGATGATGGTGATGATCTCTCTTTTTGATGATTGGTTGTTTTATTATGGCCCTTTTTTTCTCCTGATCAGGGAATTATTGGTTGATTTGCATTTTGATGTGATGATCATCTTGTCGTTCTTTTGCTTTGTAAATTTTCTGCTTGGTTCTTTCTTTTGATCGTAATAAACTTATTTTTTTCTTGTTCTCCTGTGTAGATTGAAATTCATCATGGCTGGAAAGGACAATACGAAAGTTACTGGTGATGCTTCTCATCAGGATGAACAACCTTTGGTCAGGAAGTCATCTCGCTATCATGTATCGAAGAGTCATCCTTCTGGATCTACAAAACCCGCAAGTGTCCGTGTTACGGTCAACAATCCTGCTCCTAAGAACAAACGGGCTCATGAAATCTGTAGCTTTAAATCAGTGAACCTTGAGGAATTCAAAAGGAATCATGGTTTTCGCCAATTCAAGGTCTCCTTTTATCATTGGGTTGAAGATGAAATTACCCTGGAAATGATGGAAGGTTTTGAATACAGTAACAACAAGTTATTAATCCCTGTGGGAGCATTAGATGCGGGTCTACAACTTCCTTTGTATCAGAGCGAGAATCCTTTTCAGTTCGAAGTTCTTGCCAGTCGTAATCAATCCCATCAAGGCTTAGTGCGGTCCATCACTCAATATAATGGGAATTGGTGGCGCATACTAGATGAATGTAGCATGCGAAGCCAGGGAAGAACCAATTTTACATGTTACGTTCCAAACCTTGCGGACCGTAAATATTACACGGTGGAAAACTTTCATGCTACCTACGTGGACAACATTGCCGCAAAGAATTTCAAGAAATGGAGCGTTTGCCCGAGCCGCAAAGGTGGTGAGGGATTCCGCCTGCTAGCGGAAATTGACAACGCCAAGCTGAATTACATTCCGGGGACAGTACTTCCTCTAAGTGAAAGAATCCGTGAGGATCACGACTACAAATGGTACCGTACCCCTCTAGTCATTTAGGGTCCATGGGCTTTGGGTTCGTTCCTGATAATGTGGTATACGGTCTTCTTACCCGCTTCAATGGTTACTGCATTTGGCGGCTAAATTTTACTGACTTCAAGTTTGCACTTATCACTGTGGTAGGTTAAGTTTCTGTCTTTCTATACTTTATATATTGCTTAATGTTTAGAGTTTCTCTCTGATAGTTAATATTTCCTCTATTTTTTATAGCCGAAAACTGAGCCGCAAGCTGACGAAAGCGCAAAAGATGATGCGGGAGTGAAGCGCAAGGCCGCAACCCCTGCAGAAAAGGTATTGTTTTAACCTGAAGAATTTTAATAATCCTTATGAATTTCATTTAATGATATTGCGGTTCATTAATAGGGTCGGAGAAGGTGAAGGGCGCACCTCGTGCTTCCACAGACAGGGAAGATGGAGAAATTCGAGATTCTCCCCTTCGTTGTCCAATCTTGAGAGGTGAAGGAAGCTCCGCTCCAAAAAGACAAGATGAAGAGAAGAATATACCTCTTCAAATAACAAACTTTGAGTTTGCGGATCAAGTTGGTGCTGCGGAAGAAATTTCAAATGCTGCCATCAATTTCTCGTGCCAAACTGTTGTTCCCGATCCTTCTTTTTCCCTTTAATTCTCTCCTTTGATCGTTGATGAGCCACTTGAAGCTGCCACTAATGTAGATGATTCAACTGATGAAGAGGATTGCCACACTCAAGCTGATCCTAAAATTACTTCAACAGAAGTGGATCCGCAAGCTCATGTTGCGGAAGCAGAACACTAATGCAGCGGGTAATGTGCCCACAATAACTATGGCAGAAACTGGACCTGCTGTGGTTAATGCTGCGAGTGTGGATGCTGATGATGCAGTACATCCAAACATGGAGTTCCCGCAAGCGAGTAAAGGGAAGGGAATTGCAGATGCTTCAAACCTCTTGGAAAAAGAAGAAGAAACCTTCCAATGGTTCATGTCAAAGAATCTTTTATCTGTTCCAAGCAATTCTTACTAGTGAAATCATAGCGCTTCGGTCTCACGCTTGCGAAAGTGCATGGAGGATGAACCATAGGAGGTGGTTAGAGATGCTTGGTTGAAAGATCAAGGTGAAGCTGTTGATCCCACATTCCGCATTAACGAACCTTCTTCTCTTGCGGAAACAATTGCGCTTGCGGACGGAGAAGTATAATCTTTCCCGCAACAAGCTCTTATTGAGGTATTCTTATTGTCTTTATTTTCTTTGATTTCTTCATATTTTTAGTTTTATTTATAGCTTTAATTCTGTACTTTGCAGCTTGCGCGGGGTCAAAACGCTGCACATACAGCGTATAAATTCAATAAGGCGCGGTCCACGATGATGGAGTCCCAATTTAGGTCAGTGGAAGAGGAGGCTACATGCTTGAAGCGGGAGAATGACATGCTTCGTCAACAACTGCTTGACCTTCAAAATCAAGGTTTAATTCTTTCTATCTCGTCAATTTTTTTAATTTTTTTTTTACTTGTCTTCTGAATTACTTCATGGGATCAGTGGGGGATTCAGAACTTGTATCTAGGATGCAGCGTAGAATTACGCAGTTGAGAGATCACGTTATAAGAGTTAATAATGAGAATGTGGAGATCAAGACAAAATTTAATGATCTTGTTGATAGTCATGATTTAGTCAAACGGAAGCAGGATGAGCTCGAATCACAACATCGGCTTCTACTTGGGGAGAAAATTCGCAAGAAAACTGAGTTTGAAGCTACTTTATTGTGGACTAAAGATTGCGTTTCTAAAGCATGTGCAACATCTGATAAATTGGAAAAAGAAATTCGCAGGCTTTGTGTGGAACACAAGAATATTCTTGCGGGATTTTCCCGTTCCAGATCGTATCATCATTCACAACTTTCTTTGTACATAACGCAGCTCATTGAGGACAGAGACAACTCATCTTCAGAGGCTAATGCTAAAGGAAAAGCCCTTGCGGATGCTCAAGCTATGATCCGTAATTTATCTGATTCTATTCTTCATCGTGAGAGTGACATTTTCCGCATGCACAAAGAAGTGGCAAGGTGTACATCTAAATTGAATCATCTGCAGGATAACGAAACAGAGTTAAATCAGTGTCAACAACATCTTAAACAACTCAAGGCCAGTTATAACAAACTTTCGGGAGAATATGATTTTCTTGATATTACTAAAGATGCAATGGGTCGTGAATTAGTAGAGTTCGAATCCCTCGCAAGAGATATCCTATTTTATCGCATGCTTAAAATTTAATATTATTCACGCATTGATTAACCCGTTACTTTTATTTCAGGTTTTGAAGAAAAGTTTAAGGATGCAGCCGCAAGAGCTGCTAAGGCTGAGGGAGAGCTTGGTGCGGCAAATACTAGGATAGAAGAACTCAATAAACAACTGAAGCTAGCTTCTATCAAAGTTAATGAAACGCAAACTCAGCTAGAGCTTGCCTTTACCAAGGCTAGTGAAGCGCTCGCTCAACTTGAGCTTTTATCTTCTAAAGTTAAAGGTGCTGAAGATAACTTAAAACATGAAGCTGCGAAGAATGAAAGCCTTGCCCGGGACTTATCTACTGAGAGAGGTGGAAGATAAAATTTTGGAAGACAAAAGTCCAAAATTACGAAAACCGAAGTAAATCAATACAAAATAGAAATTGAAAAGAGAAAAGCTTATATTTCATGGTTAAGAGCCGAAACTCGAGTTTTAATTGCAAAGCAGTCAACAATACTCTTGACCAAGTACAAGCTGATGGATTTCCTAAAATTTACAAGCACAAAGATGTCCCGAATAATCCTCCTTTAAAAGCTGATGTTCCCGCTCCTTAGCTTTCTTTTACGTTGCTTTATTTTTCTTTACTTCCAAATTATATTTGCACTTTTATTTTGTTTTGTATATTTATTCCTGCAAAACAATTCAAGAATATATATATGAATTGTTAGTTCATTATATGAGTGTAAATTTATTAACCGCAAGGAAATTTTGTACCTTGAGTTACATTGAGGGTTGAAGCGCATATCTAACTTCTCTCTGGCCAGGAGGAAATTAGGATGCGGTCCCTAGTGTGTCTCCTGAAACGGAGAGTAATACAACAATTAATGTCATGTTAGGCATTTCTGTAGCGAAAGACCCAATAGTCATATACTCATAAACATTTACATGGACTTTCTAAAGAGATTACATTTTGCTGCTTTACCTAGTATGAAGCCGAGTTGTTGTACAATTGCATTGCTAGTTGTAAGCATTTCCTGAAGTGGAGAGTACCTGATACAATAGTTAATGTCATGTTAGGCATTTCTGTAGCGAAAGACCCAATAGTCATATACTCATAAACATTTACATGGACTTTCTAAAGAGATTACATTTTGTTGCTTTACCTAGTATGAAGCCGAGTTGTTGTACAATTGCATTGCTAGTTGTAAGCATTTCCTGAAGTGGAGAGTACCTGATACAATAGTTAATGTCATGTTAGGCATCTCTGTAGTGAAAAATCCAACAATCATAGATATTCATTTGGACTTTCTAAAGAGATTGCATTTAATCTGCTTTACCTTTTATGAGCGCAAACTATTGTAGAATTGCATTGCTGGTCATGGATAATATGGTTTGAGATATTGTGCGTTCCAAGGATGTTGTAGAATTTCCCCATCCATATTCCGCAGATGGTATGATACTTGTCCCATAATATCTTGTATAATATAAGGTCTTCCCCATGTAGGTGCAAACTTTCCTGCTCTTTTATCCCTTTGGTATTCCGAGATTTGCCGTAGAACGTATTGTCCTTCCACAAAGTTCCGTAATTTCACTTTTTTATTATATTCTTTCGCTAATCTTCTTTGATAATTTTCTATTCTTTGAAGTGTAACCTCTCTTCTTTCTTTTAAGTCATCCAACTTTTCAAGCATTAAATCTGAATTCAAGTTCTTCTCCCATGCTTCTGTTCTTGTTGTGGGTAAAATAACTTCCGTTGGAATAACTGCTTCTGCTCCATATGTGAGAAGAAATGGTGACTCTCCAGTGGACTCCCTTCTTGTTGTGCGATATACCCATAATGTATTATGAAGCTGTTCACACCATCGTTTATGATGGCCGTCTAGAGTTTTCTTTAAATTCATGGCAATTGTTTTATTTGTTGCTTCAGCTTGCCCATTGCTTTGTGGATATAATTAAGTAGACTTATTCTTTTGAATATTAAAAATTTTAAAAAGCATGTCAATATTTTTCCCTTGTAATTGCTGTCCATTATCCGAAACTATGGCTACCGGAATCCCAAACATACATATTATATTCTCAAACAAAAATTTGAAAACATCAGTATCTCTGATATGTGCAAGAGCTTTGGCCTCAACCCATTTAGTGAAATAATCTGTAGCTACAATTAAATATTTTCTTTTTTGAGTTCCTTCCACTAATGGCCCAACAATGTCTATCCCCCATTTTGCAAATGGCCAGGGACTGAGTACGGAATTAAGTTCTATTGCGGGTGCTTTTATTCTTTTTGCATAACACTGACATTCTTCACATCTTTTTACCACATTTTCCGCATCTTTATGCATAATGGCCAGTAATATCCTTGCGTTTTTGCTTTTAATGCAAGTGATCGTCTTCCACTATGATTTCCCGCATCTCCATAATGTGTATCTTTGAAAATTTGCTGCCCTTCTTCTTGTGATAAACATCGAAGCAAAGGTCCCAAGAAAGATTTACGGTATAGAATTTTATCCCGCAACTGATAATTCACAGATTTCGATTGCACCTTTCTTTCCTCTTTAGTGTTTGCGGGCAAAATCCCATCCTGAAATTATTTGTGTATTGAAACCCTCCAATCTTCTCTGGATAATTTATTTTCTGATTTTTGTGGAAAATCTGTATCATCTTTGTCAGCTGCATCTTCAATATGTTCCTCAACTTCTTCTTTCATGTTTTCAACTGCCCACAACTTAATAGACGACTCATAAATGCGCCCAATTTTGACTATTGTAGTGTTTTGATCCTTTATCATTGAAGAAATAAATGCTAGTGCATCAGCATGACGATTTTTATCTCTGGAAAAATGTCGAAAGGTTATATTTGGGATTTGAAGCGCCAATTATTGCACAAGATTTTTATATTCTATCAGATCTTCATCAAGCGCTTGAATTTCAACTCAACTTGCCGAATTATCAATTGTGAATCACTTGTGAGCCGCACATCACAAATTCCCAATTCAATGATAAGTCGAAGAGCATGAACCACATCCTCATATTCCACTATATTATTTGTATGCTCACCAAACTCAAGCCGAAATGCATGTACCATTCTATCTCCCGTAGGAGTTGTAATCACAATTCCAATTCCCGCACCTTCTTTATTTCGCGCTCCATCGATAAATACTTTCCATCTGTGGGAATTTACAGAGCTTAAAATATCTTGTGAATCATCGTCTTCTATTCCAGGCAGCCCTTGTATTTCAAAATCATCATCTATTGGTAAGTCCGCAAGGAAATCTGCTAGGACTTGCGATTTTTGCGCAGTTTGTATTTCAAATAAGATGTGGAACTGTTCCAGTTGTGCATTCCATTTTGCTATTCTTCCCACTTTTCCAACATTCTTCACCACAGATTCTAACGGAGCTTTGCTTGGCACTCGCACAAATGTGTTAAAAAATACGTACGTAATTTCTGAGTAGCAAAAACCAGGGCTAAAATTAATTGTTTAATTTTGGTGTAGTTTCTTTCCGCAAGGTTAAGAATTTTACTGATGTAATATACTGGTTTTTCTACCTTGTCATTTGTTCGTACCAATACTGCACTTACAGCATCTTCGGTTGCAGCTATGTACAAGGCGAGCACTTCTTCAGGTTATGGCTTTTGTAGAGCGGGCAATGTGGCGAGATAAACTTTAATACTTAGGAAGGCTTTCTCACAGTTCTCGTTCCATACGAATTTATTTTTATTTTTTAAAGTGTCCAAAAAGGGATTGCATTTGTCCGATGATCTAGCAATAAATATGCCGAGTGCGGCCAAACAACCATTCAATTTCTGTACTTCTTTAACATTTCTTGGAGACGGCATATCAATAATTGCCTGAATTTTTTCCGGATCAACTTCAATCCCTGTTTTGGTAACCAAGTACCTCAAAAACTTTCCTGATGTAACCCAAAAAATGCATTTATCAGGATTAACTTTCATTCTGAATTTCCGCAAGGCTTCAAATATCTCTTTCAAATCTTGTAAATGATCCTTTGAAAATTTACTTTTTACCAACATGTCATCTACATAAACTTCGAGTGTGCGGCCTATCCATGGTTTAAAAATTACGTCTACAAGCCGCTGATAAGTTTCTACTGCATTTCTTTGCTCAAATGGCATTCTGGTATAACAATATAAACCATGTGGAGTGAAAAACACAGTGTGTTCTTGATCTTCTTCATCTAGAGCAATCTGATTGTACCCTGAATGCCCATCCATAAAGGATAAAGCCTCATGTCCTTCGACAGCGTCCACCAACTGATCAATGCTGGGAAGCGGATAACTATCTTTTGGGCATGCCTTGTTTAAGTTGGTGAAGTCTATGCAAATTCTTACTCCGCCATTCTTCTTGGGTACAATCACCATGTTTGAAATCCAGTTTGGATATTGCACTTCTCGAATAAATCCTGCATCCATGAGCTTTTTCAACTCCTTTTCAACTGACAAATGATATTCAGGGGCTACCTTGCGTATGCGTTGTCGAAAAGGTGTTGTTCCTGGGTGTATGCGCAACTCGTGTTGAACAATACTTGGATCGATACCTGGCATGTCATCCATCTTCCATGCGAAAATGTCTACATAGTTTTTAAGTAGAGTGACCAAATTACGCTCCCTTTCTGTTTCCATCATTGTTCCAATCTTAATCATTCCGGGGAGTTCCTCTGTTCCTATGTTGACAATTTTGGTTTCTTCAATGGATGTAAAAGTGGATTTGGGAGCTCCTAATAATATGGGAGCCCCCTTTAACTGCTTTGCTGGAAGCTTGCCTTCATCAATTTTTGGCATGCTTTCTTTTATTGAAACACCTTCATTTGTTTCACTTTCTACCTTACTTCCCGCAGTCTTAATCATATATTGGCTTAGGGCTTCTTCTTTAGCCTTCATCTTTCGTTCTTTTTTCCTGTTTCGTTGCTGCTGCTATCGCTCTTCATTCATGCGGATTTCTGCAAGAATACAAGATTTTTCTTCACTCTGGTCTCCTTTTATTTCCATTTCCCCTTGCGGTGTCGGGAACCGCAAGTATTGGTGGTATGTTGAAGTTACCCCTTTCAATTGATGGACCCAATGTCTACCAATGATGGCGTTATATGGAGATGGAGCCTCCACTACGCTGAATTTTGTTAGAATACTTATTGGTCCTGCCGCAACATCAAGCAAGATTTCCTTTTTTGGTTTTGAAGCTAGTCCATTAAACCCATAGATTGTGTAGCAAGAAGGCGTAAGCTGATCATCTTTTAATCCCATCTTCTGGAAGGTATCATATATAAAACAGTACATTAAGAGAGCTGCCCCCATCCATAAGAATCTTGCTTACATTCCAACCTGATACAGGCAGTGTAAGCACTAGCGGATCATTGTGCATTTCAATCTCCTGGTCAACTTCGTTCGCAGAAAAAGTGAGCGGGGATGCCATCCATTCTTCCCATGCTTCAGCAACTCTTCCCGCAACCTTGAGAACTTCGTGTAGCTGAACTCATGGATGATTGACCCGATTCAAAATAGGAAATCATGTTAATGGTTTGATCATTTTGCGGAATATTCACTGTTTTCCCCTTATTGAGTCTTGGTGGAGGGTCAGGTAAATAAATAAATTCTTTTAGTTCCCTTGCATCGATCAACTTTTGCACTTGCATCTTTAGATTCCTGCATCGGCTTGTGGAATGGCCCCGATAGCAATGATATTCACAATTTTCCTTCGAATTCTGCGTGTGCTGAGGCTGCTTTTCTTTTGTCCATGGCCACTGAAAATCTTGTCTGTTCTTTATTGCATTTAGGATTTCTGAGTAAGAAGTGTTGAGTTTAGTGAAAATTTTCTCCTCAATTGGCGTATAAAGTTTCTTCTATCTTCAGACTTTACTCGCTTTGATTCAACATCAGGAGTTTCTCCCGCAACCCTCTTTCCGGAACTGGTTGACGGTTCTACAAAATTTGCCCTGTTGGCATTCCCCTGATGCTGAGACATTATTATGAGATGCTGCTTTTGTATGTCCTGCAATCTTGCACATTTTTCAATAATATTTCTAATATCTCCTTTGTTTTTCGGGTTTTTATCATGAATATCAACAAAAAGTTGGCTTTCTCGGTTGGCTATCCCCCATTTATAACAATTGATAGCAACTTCTGAAATTACATCCCCTACTGATTGACAGATCCTCTGCCATCGATCCGTATAATCCCGGATAGATTCCTATGTCCAAGATGCAAGGGAATATAATTTGTCCATGCTTTCCTCTGCGGGCTTATTGTACATATATGTTTCAAGGAACTTGCGGGTCAATTGGGTGTAAGAATACACTGACCCTTCTAAAAGGTTATCATACCATGCTAGAGCTATCCCTTTCAAGCTTGAGGGAAAATACCTGCACATAACAACATCATCTTGTTCCCACCTGGTCATGATGCGATTGTAATACTTCAAATGAGTTGTTGGATCTTTAGTCCCATCGTAGCATTCAAAGATGAGAATACTGCAGTTATGCGGTATTGGTGCATATGCTAGGTGTGGCGCCAACGACGTTCTTCTAGCTTCTTTAACACTTCTTCTATTCACCCACTCTCTTTATTCTTCAAAATTTTAATTTCTTCTCTCATTTTTTCTATGTCCTCACAATATTTTCGCCATCTGTTATTTTGCATTTCTGAATCATCAAAATTCAATCTGTCTGGTTCATTCCGCTGACGTGCGGGTTCCACAAGCATCACTCTCTGATCTTTATTAACTTTTACTTTTCTTCTTGCGGGTCTGTTGGAGCTTACTTCTTGCCCCTGTATTCTAGTTGTAGATGGTTCCGCACCATGCTGGGATTTTTCTTTGAGCATTTGGTTTTCTTGGGTCAAAATTGTAATTCGTTCCGCACAAGTTTGTTGTACCTCGCACATCTCCTCCATTTCTTCCATTAATTGTTGAATATGGTCAATGTTATTTTGAAAAGTTTCTTCAGATGAATTAATAGTTGTTTGATTTTCAGAGTTGTTTACTTGATCATTCATGGGTTGTTGCCCTTGTTATTCTCCCATCATTTCCCTTTCTTTAGGAACCACTTGTGTCTGATTCCCCTGATCTTGATCTTGCATGGTTCTATGTGTTACTGTTTCCATTTATGTGATCCCTTTTGAGATGTTGTGATTTCTTCTTTGCTCAGTCTTATGTTGCTGTAGGAATTTCTTTGCCAATATTAAAGAGTTCAGATAATAAGTTATGTGTTTTAAATGGTTTTACTATCCGTATAAATATATAATGCAATATGATAGAAAGAAAATATTAAACTTACAACAGTTTTAAAAGTTCATGTGCGAACGAGTTAATATCAAGTTCGAAAATTCAATTTTGCTAAGCATAAAAACTAAAAACTTGATAAGCATATATAATTGTTTGGCGAAAATTTATGAACTAAATTTTCAAATCAACAACTTAAAGAATATAGTAGGTAACTTATCATATATTAGAGGTATAAAATAATGAAATAATGTGTATGAACACAAAGATAAAGTTTATAAATACCTCAATCTGATTAACTTAGAATAAAACCATATGTAAAATGCTTTCAATATGACTCTCAATCATGGTATTTTAAAGAAAAGAATTTTCCAACCTAACATGATTCAAGACTTTCAAGAAGAAAATTTTGACAGGTAGAATAAATTCTTTACTTCCTCCCTGTTTCTAGCGCCAAATTGTGATTACCAAAAATCTGCCATCTTTGGATCACAACAAATATAATCTGAATCATACAACAATTTGATTCCATATCATAAACTCATCCTATGTTAACTTTTAAAAGTCGAAAATCAATCAAAACTAGAAAATAATTAACTCAAACATTTAACGTGGTTCAAAAACTAATTGTCTACATCCACGAGTAAAAGATTTGTATTTTTATTATTCATCCTCAAACATTACAGAAGAAAAGCATACTATGAATCATGATCATATTAATCAAGTATCAATCAAACTAAGTTTACACAAAGTCTCATACCTAAACTCTTGCCTATGATTTAATGCCTTCAGTCCAATTTTTCTTCAGAATTTCCAGTCCCTTTTCCTGTTTATGAGATTGGTATTTATAGCCAATTTGATGAGTCCCACCAATCTACCTTTCCAACTATTTATTCTTATCCATCCCGCGTGCGAAATACAATCCCGCAAAGCTTATTTGTAATTTTCCACAATACTTGATCATGATTCTCGCAAGTCTTAGCATGCGTACTGCTTGTTTTTGGTAATTTCTTACTGGTTATCCCGCAGCTCTTCTGCGGTCTTGTATTTAAGTTATTGTTTTTGAATTGGGATGAATGTTGCAGTCTTATTTGAATCATAGCATGTCTGACACGTAGCTCTTAAAAGTGAATCGTCATGCTTTAGTCCTTTTTGTTCCGCTGCTTGTGAAGTTGATATGTGTCCCTCATGCATCAACGCTCATCGTTGCTTCTTTACTGTGTCAGACTTTCCCGCAACATGGTGTCGGTCAGGCAGCAAGGATATCTGTTTTGAGCAGTGTGCCTTACTTTCCCGCAACCCACGTGTCGATCATGCATTAATGTTGTCAGGTTCAAATCTTATCAAATTTGCAGGTGTCAATTTAATGCTTTAAAAGGCTATGTTTCAGTGTTTCTCGCCTCATTGTAACTCGCTCATTCTCCAATAGTTTTTGAACACGTGTTGCTTGGATTTTATTCTCTCACAGCCTGAACAAGATTAATTATGATCAGACAAAAAGATCACTTGTCTATATTGAGACCCATAGGCCATTGCTGGTAAGAGAGCTACAGCCTCAGCTTTGCTCGTTGTTGCTGATTGTCAAGATCCATCCTCTAGCTCTATGAAGTGCCCTGTTTCAGAAATAGATAATAGTTCCCCAACCAGCATCAGTTGAATTTGGTCGCACAAAAGCGTCAACAAATATTTAAAATACTCACCACAACATTCAAAAAGTTGAGTAGTTATGAACTTGAGGTGCAATTCTATGGGAGCCATATTTTAGATGTCCTTGTTATATTTGTTTGATCTGATTAGACTGGTACAAAAGCTAAGGTATGTGATTGAGTTAGTTGATCGCAGAAGTTGGATACTGATCTTTGTCGTCAAATACTTTCTGATATCAATTCTTTCAGACTGTCCACAACGGTACCGAGGTCATTTACAGGAAACTAAAGCATGAGTGGGTCCATTCCTCAATTGAATTGAATTGTGGAACTTTAAACAGAACTTGAGGATACAAGACGAAGGCAAACCATGCCGTCCTTGCAAACGGACACGAGAAGAACAAATGAAACTATAGAACAGGTGAAACATAGTCTCACAAAGAGAGCATTGCTTTTGAATCTGAAATACAGTCTTTTTATTGGTTGCACTATTTTCCATAAGAATAGCCTAAGAATAACCGGAGCTTTTGTGGTATTGGAGCATGGGGGGTCTTTAATCTTTCTCATCAGCTGGAAGTAACTTTTCTTTTTCATTTTCAGAGTTTAAGTTCTTCAGTTGCTATGAAGGCCTAGGATCTATTTGGAAAGAAAAAAATATTTTGATAACTT
>JAJJMC010020023.1:1033217-1138298 GCA_023531435.1 Papaver californicum | reverse complement strand
TAAAGAGTCAAAGAATATTCATAAAACAATTTCATACAAGGTTTCAATGAGTTCCAATGGGTCTTTAGAAATTCTTATCTTGTAAAGCTTCATTTTACTTGTTTCAGAGATGTAACCTGATAAAACACACAAACTAGAAAAGTAATAATAAAACACGGTAATTCACACAAAATCTAGCAAATAAGAATAAGGAAATGATACTTAAAATATATAAATTATGCACTTATCAAATTCCCCCACACTTGCCTTTTGCTAGTCCTCGAGCAAACTACAAATTTAAACTAATCTAAAATACAACTCCCTTTCGTTGAGGAAACGGTTACATTTAGCATGTGTAACAAGCCTTTAAACCCCTAGGTGTCCCTAGTGGACGAGTTATAGTCTCGTGAGGGTTTATAAGAGATTTACCCACAAAACCTACTCCAACTTCTAAGTATTCCAAAGCACCCGCATCCAAAGAGCTACGAAGACATAAAGTTTCTGAACACTAACAATAAGAAGTTTGAAGTATAAGGAACATTATTCTCATGCTTAACTCTTGAGTTAGGAGAAAACCACCATGTAAAAGAATCTAGGTTCGAGAGTGACCGAATATTTTTGCCTCACCAATAGGGTTTTATGAATTTGACACTCAAAAGACGCACTTTATGGTTCACACATGTGTGCAGGCAGGAATGAAGATAGAAATCCTACACACGTTGAATGGTAGGAAGGAAAGGTAACCTTCCGAATCATATGGAGATGTTATCCCGTAGAAAGTGAGACGAAAAAGAACCCCTTTCTAGTGACCTCTAATAACGGAAATAAACCACTATGCAAGGATGGGAATGCTTACTTACCTTCTCATCTGATCGGCAATCAACACCACTCTCACAGTATCCAATAGAAACGTCTCCGGTCTTCAACTGTAGATGATGAACTCTTGAACTTCGTAGAACCTTGACAATTCGTAACTCATTTCCTCAATTTCTTCTTATTAGAAACTTCTCTATAGATTTCCTCTTCCCCACGGCCTTATTGACAGAATACTAAAGAAAATCTACACTTAAGCAATTATAATTACTTCTTCTTTTTTTTTGATATATTTTTTTTACAATATAAACTGAAAAATAAATGATGAAATTACTACGACCGTGGGATAAAGACTTTACCACTTGATTCTGAACTTCACTAACTCACATCTTTTGATTTCTTTCGCTTTTGTACATAAGTCTTTAACATGTTAATTGTATTGTTACTTTACTTGAATATGAAATTTGCTCTTTCTTAAATGGTTGCTTTTAGACCTTTGACTGTCTTCAAATTTTTGTCAAATTTTTGATGTTCTGCTTGTTGATAATATGTTTCTATGGACCTGTTGTTATCGAGAGAATGGTGCCAACTGCAAACAAGACTACAAGATAAAGTTAGCAATTCTGATGACACCCTCATGATTGATAAAAATAGCACTCAAGAGATCAAAAAGTAGTGCTAAAATTGGTGCGAGGTTAGGTAGCTCATCATTCTACCACAGATGAAACACTCTAAACGGACAATTTAAGGTTTGGTGCCTCACTCATGGGTATTGAATGATCAACAACTCTAATACTGTATTCTCTACCGGCAGTTTAAGTCCATTTTTGTCAGCTCTAGCCTCTCAACAACTAAGCACTCCGAATATAGTTCTATAATAGTTCTAAGTTGAGTTGTTTCGGTTAGAACTCCGTATGTAAACGTAGCAAGAAGTATACTAAGTGACTCTAAAATATCTAAAAGTTGAAGTTTTTCATGCAAATAATTTCGAAAAAGTTGAAAATTTTCTACCTAAAAAGTGTATACTTAAGAACTCTATATGCTTACACTCCCCCACACTTAAACTTTACATTGTCCTCAATGTAAACTAACTCATCCGATGTAAAATCTAGATGGGAAATCCTAAAATGATATAAAACAAGCAATCAAAAACTAAAAAGATAAGGTGAAGAAAAAAAATCTGATGGATTGACTCCCATGAAGCAAATGATAGTATCATATAGCAATAGCCGGAACAACTGTGGGTCATCTGGATCAAATAATGCTATCACTAGTAAAAGGAAACTGCAACAAGCCAAGAAAAAGAACAAACCGAGCTCACCCTTATCTAGTTTTCTGTTTAAAACAACTACTTCTAGCTGTGGTTCAGGTTCAGGCTCTATAAAAGGATCTAGATAAAATATTTTCATGGGCTGGATTTCCTCATAGATAGGATCAACAGGGTCAGGTTGTAGAGTCTGGAATAACTCAAGTAAGAACTTATAAGCACAAAATAATAATCTGAATAATTATGGATCCTCAAAGTCAATCTGATTTGACTCACTGATTACTATGAAAATGGTCATTCTTAAGCAAATGTGTCGATTTTTCTACTCTCTTAAAGTAATCAGGCTTAGTCTCAAAACTTAATAACTGACACATTTGAAATTCATACGTTCCCACATATGGAAGAAAACATTTTGGTGGGAAAATAAAGTCAATCTTGGTATTATCGCCTAGGTAAACCACATCGACCAGAGGATGGGTTTCTAACAACTGAAATGCTTTCTGGACATTAGGTTCAGGAAATATAGTTTGAAGATGATCTTGCAAAATAGTAGAGGTGCATATGTCACGTCCCAAGTTAGGGACCTTTCTAAGAGTCAAAGGTAAGGTACAGGGAGATTGATAATCACCCCCACACTTAGAATCCTGGGTGTCTCTAGATAGACTAGTCATAATTTCCCTGATTTCTAGATCGTCATACTCTTGAAAATAATCAATTGCTTCTTCTAAGTTATGATCAGTTGGTGCATAATCTAACAAAGTTTTCACCTCATTAATAACATTATCATTGCCGATATCAAATCTATAATGGGTTAGGAAATCTCTAATGGATCATCTATCTAGTTCTACAAATAAGTATTATGGACTATTCCATCAATTATGCAAACAGTTTCATGATTAATTAGATCGTTATTATCCTCTTCTAGGTGACCAGTAGGAATCTCAGAATGTACATGATTAGAAGGAATATCAGTTTGCACAACTACTGCCTCTGAGTTATTAAACTCGACAATAGTATCCCCTGTATAAACAGGTTCTTCTAAATCATCATCATCTGAATACATAGGGTTTCTAATCCAAACCTCATCCTTTTGAATAGGCATATCATCATTAATATGATCGTGAGTTGGACAAGATACACTAGATTCAAATGTCATAACAGTGTCATTATTCCTATAATCACAAGTGTCAAGTTCATCATCATTCTCAAAACACAAAGGTTCATCGTTCCTAACGGTTTCATTATTAATATCATGAGAATTATATAAATCAGAACTCGAATCATTATAAGTAGGACAATCATTTACTTGTTGTAAAAGTTCAGAAAGTATTTGAGAAGATCTTTCAGTTGATTTGGCAATATTATGACAATACTGTTCAATTGATTTTCCCAGGTCGTGACTCCACTGTTCCAACTTAGATGAGAGTGATGCAGATGGTTCACAGTATGATCGATCATCTCTCTCATATTGTGAATTATACGTGTGTGAATAATAATTGGAATTAGTATAATGTAACTCATAACCTGGGTAAGGTTGGTAATAATCATAATCTTCACAAGGTCCGGAATGATCATACCCATGAGTATAATTCCAATCATTATTTACACACTCTCCTCTCCTAGGTTCCTGATGATAAAAAGGTGTATATACGTCGGGATCCATAATACAAGGCTAAATATACCCAGTGTGGTGGAATTTTTAAACAATCACAAACAAGGATGACTCAACCAAATCACCTATTGAATCTAGCAAACAAAAAGCATGATGGCTCCACTTAGATTGTTTCTAGACCAGCTTCTATTATTTCGAAAGGCAACTAGTTACAGTTCTAGCAACCTCTTAGAACGATCCGAATTATATTAAGTCGAAGAGAAACATGATAAGCTCTAAGGGGCTTTGATAATCCTGTCTCTTTGGCAACTTTTCCCTGGGTTACAAGGCGGCTCTAATCAACTTAAAATAATCTTCCTGAACTTCGAGTTAGGCTACCAAAGTAACCAATACAGTCCTTTTGATCGAGTTTCCTTTAAGCTCGTTACCCTATCAGTCTCTTTCTAGTCAAAAGTTTAAGGTTTAGGTTCGCGTTTGGTAACGTGTTCCTAAAGCGGGCAAGAAGGAAACGGTGATGAAATCCGAGTCCTTATCTTATATGGCTAGTTTTTGCCCTTTACTAGAAAAGTAAATCCGTATTCAGGTCCTCAACATATATGCACACGAAGGAATACAGTAAACCCACTTGCAAGGGATTCGTGGGTTGATCGAATCTTACCTCCCGTAGCAGACGGGGGATGAACCGTTGAAGTCGACTCAGGCCACTGACTCCTGTGTCAGTGTACGAACCCAAGGGGCCGAGACAATATCGTAATTGTCGTCCTTCCTTGTGCAGTTTATATTTAATACTACCCTTCCGTAGGGTTTAAAAATAATAATAATGTCTGTAATGTCCAAAACTAAAAGAAAATTACAAAAATAATCAAAAAAAATTCTAATACAGTTTTCTAAATTAAATTAACTAATAAAAATCCTAAAAAGTAAAAATTAACTATTTGTCTTCTTCTACGTTCTTTCAGCTTTAACTTTACTCCAAGTCTTTTAATTACCAAAATCTTTGGCTCAATTTCTTTTCGTTTCCGTTCCCAAAACCTGCAGCAGAAGATAAATACCAAAAAGCGTAAAATCGAACAAAATAATAAAAATCTAAAAACAAAATCTTACCTAAAAAAACAATATAATCGAAAAAAAAAAGAAAAAAAGAAAAAAAGAAAACTCCCCGGCAGCGGTGCCAAAAACTTGATGCGTTCGGAAAACCGACTTTGTTTTACCGCAAGCTCACAGTGTCGAAAGATGTAGACAAGAGCAAATACGGTTCGTTCCCACGAGGAGTTTGGATTAAAATATTTTTTTTAGGTTTTATTTATAAAGAATTAAATTAACTAGTGAATTAAAACTATTTAATAAAGTTTGAAAACAATAAGAGGAAAACGTTAAGGTTCCGGGAATCCGTTGTAGATTAGGGTTTAATTGCGTTCGTCACGTAGGGTCTCGATTTCAAAAAGAATTGTTTGTTCTCAACCTAAATTAGAATTTCGAAGTACTAAGTATACGGGGCATAAAGAGTCAAAGAATATTCATAAAACAATTTCATACAAGGTTTCAACGAGTCCTTCTACTAATCAAACAATGAACTATACGTGGCATAGAACATGAAAAATCATCGAGACGATAAACGTTGACAGAGAGACAAATTAATGATATTTAGTTCATATAATTGAAAACCCTAGTTTTGAAACACAAATAAAACCATCTCTACAAGTTCATCCTTTCGCCCTAACAAGGGAATTATCCCAACATGGCTTTCTCAAAAGCCATACAAATTAATAATAAAATAAATACAAACTAACCCTTGTTTCAGCTTGTCTAATTTTCTACCCGTAAAGCTTCTGTATCCGGAGGTATTTTCTTCTCTGTGAAAAGTTGTTCTTTTCTTTTTTAAATTGTGTCTAGGCTTCCCTTTATATAGGCTTTGGTAACCTCCCCTTGATCCTCATCCAACTAGGAAACCTAGTCTCATTAAACTTTTCCACTTCCTTTTGATTCCTTGTCCAATTAGGAGACTTAACCTCCTCAAAAACCAACAAAAACCCTAATTTTCACGTCAAATGCGAGTCCAAAATGCTTCCCTTATTTCTCTTCCCACGCAGGCCCAATAAGGCCCAATAAGGCCCAACAGATACCAAATTCAAGTAGGTTAAGCAGGTATACTTGTAATCCAGGGAAGATGCATTGGGATGCACTTATTAGAGTGCTGAGGTACTTCAAATACACAATGTCCTTCTGTTTGAGTTATGAAGGATACCCTGCCGTCCTTGAAGGATTTTGTGATGCAAACTGGATAGCAGACTCAGAGGAGTCTAAGTCTACGAGTGGGTATGTATTCACTCTAGCAGGAGCATCTGTTTCTTGGAAATCTTCCAAACAGACAAGTATAGCTCGTTCCACTATGGAATCATAGTTTATTGCGTTAGATAAAGCAGGAGAGGAAGCCGAATGGCTAAGATGCTTTTTAGAAGACATTCCTCTTTGGCATAGGCCTGTGCCAGCTATATCTATACACTGTGACAGTATGTCTGCGATAGCTAGATCTAAGAACAATGTTTATAATGGGAAGTCTATACATATTCATAGAAGACATAATTCTTTGAAACAACTTTTCTCTACTGGCGTTATTACCGTTGACCATGTGAGGTCTAAAGAGAATATCGCAGATCCTTTGACGAAAGGATTGTCTAAAGAGATAGTTAGTGCAGCATCGAGGAGGATAGGACTTAAGCTTATAAAATAAAATTTCCATGAAGGATACTCAACCTTACTGACTGGAGATCCCAAGACGAAGGTTCAATGAGATAACTAATTTGTGGTGATTAAAGGTATGCACTATCAAGAGAATTACATTCTCTGTCCCTCCCTATGGTGTATTGTTGTGATAGTGTGACTGCATGTGAAGGATGACTTTTAAGAAGTCTTAATGAGTTCTATAGTTTCAATTTTAGATTGAAGTGGGGTGTAGCAGTAACACTCTTGATAGAACTCACCTATCTGAATGAGGAAGTGGGCCGCTTCCTATGAGAATTTGAGCGAATTCTTTAGAGCATTCTGAGAAACGGGATACGTCCAGGGCCTCTCTTTATAAGAGCAATTTCTTTTTGTTTGGAAGTGCAAGTTTTGCGCGGCTCATTTCTGGTCAGGCACTAGCGCAAAGCTTTTCGAAACCTCTCATTTGCATAGAAGCAGTTTTTTTCATTCCTATCCAGAAGCTCCCTTTGTTTTTTTTTGCTTTTTTTTTTCCTTCTTAGAGTGCTTCTTATCTGTTATTTTTATTTTTAGTCTGGTTTATATTTTATAGTGTTGTTCGATGATGCGTCGGAAAACCGACTTTGTTTTACCGCAAGCGCACAGTGTCGAAAGATGTAGACAAGAGCAAATACGGTTCGTTCCCACGAGGAGTTTGGATTAAAATATTTTTTTTAGGTTTTATTTATAAAGAATTAAATTAACTAGTGAATTAATACTATTTAATAAAGTTTGAAAACAATAAGAGGAAAACGTTAAGGTTCTGGGAATCCGTTGTAGATTAGGGTTTAATTGCGTTCGTCACATAGGGTCTCGATTTCAAAAAGAATTGTTTGTTCTCAACCTAAAGTAGAATTTCGAAGTACTAAGTATACAGGGCATAAAGAGTCAAAGAATATTCATAAAACAATTTCATACAAGGTTTCAACGAGTCCTTCTACTAATCAAACAATGAACTATACGTGGCATAGAACATGAAAAATCATCGAGACGGTAAACGTTGAGAGAGAGACAAATTAATGATATTTAGTTCATATAATTGAAAACCCTAGTTTTGAAGCACAAATAAAACCATCTCTACAAGTTCATCCTTTCGCCCTAACAAGGGAATTAGCCCAACATGGCTTTCTCAAAAGCCGTACAAAATAATAATAAAATAAATACAAACTAACCCTTGTTTCAGCTTCTCTAATTTTCTGCCCGTAAAGCTTCTGTATCCGGAGGTATTTTCTTCTCTGTGAAAAGTTGTTCTTTTCTTTTTTAAATTGTGTCTAGGCTTCCCTTTATATAGGCTTTGGTAACCTCCTCTTGATCCTCATCCAACTAGGAAACCTAGTCTCATTAAACTTTTCCACTTCCTTTTGATTCCTTGTCCAATTAGGAGACTTAACCTCCTCAAAAACCAACAAAAACCCTAATTTTCACGCCAAATGCGAGTCCAAAACGCTTCCCTTATTTCTCTTCCCGCGCAGGCCCAATAAGGCCCAACAGATACCAAATTCAAGTTGGTTTCACGGTTTTGCTCATAACTTCTTTATACGAACACAGAATGACCTCATTCTTTTTGCATTGGATTCGTAATTTAATTTTCTACAAGATGGAGGGTAGAAGTCCTGGACTAGACTGAGTTCCAATGGGTCTTTAGAAATTCTTCTCTTGTAAAGCTCCATTTCACTTGTTTCAGAGATGTAACCTGATAAAACACACAAACTAGAAAAGTAATAATAAAACAAGGTAATTCACACAAAATCTAGCAAATAAGAATAATGAAATGATACTTAAAATATATAAATTATGCACTTATCATTCGAGGGCTTTCTCTCATCGCTTAATCAAATTTAGCTAGACATTTCTTTGTTTTTTTTAGAAACTGGAGTTCTGTTATGAAAATTTTATCGTGGAACGTCCAAGGCATTAGCCCAACTCTAACTAGGGATCATTTAAATTTTGTTTGCCGATCTCATAATCCAGATATTGTTTTTTTTTCGGAAACTAAAACGCATGTTTCTAGAATGGGATTTTTATTTAAGAAAAATCTTATTTTCATGACTAGTTTATTAGTCCATTTATGGGTAAAACGAAGGGATTAACAATTGCGTTGCATAATAATATTGAATTACAATTAATCCCGGCTTTCCTAAATGCGTTCCACTCAAATTTTAGTGTAAATAATAAAAAAGTTCTAATAACTTGCGTTTACGGTGCTATTGAAGCTGACGACAAGGTGAACCGGTGGTCTCATGTAACTCAGATTGTCGACAAATTACAGAACCTTGGGTGGTAATTTTAGACTCAAATTTTATTCTAGATCCAGCAGAAAAGAAGGGAGGAAACAAACCTAGCTCAAACAACAAATCTTTCATCTTACAAATGACAGATTCTTTGGGTTTGCAAGATGCAGGCTATATATGATTTCCATTTACGTGGTAAAATAATTGCAAAGGTGATGTGAACATATCGAGAGAATTGATAGGGCGCTGGTATCTTACCAATGGATTCAACATTTTCCTGACACCAAGGTACGTCATTTACCTAGGGTCAGATCTACATATTCTGATTCTTTTCAATTCTAATCCTGATCTGAAAAAATTACAAAAACCATTATGGTGCCTAGATATTGGCTTTCTCACCCTTCTTTAAACTCTGTCATAGCGGCTCCGTGGAAATTACATTCTGATAACTCACCTGACAAAACTTTTCTTTGAAACTTTGTCTCCTTTCCTCGGACATAGCTCATTGGAATAGTGATATTTATGGGAACATTCATAAAAATATAAAATATGTTAACAATAAAATAGAAAATTTACATGATTCAGTAAAATTCCATACCCATTGGGATAGGCTCAAATAATTACAAGAAGAATTAGGGACGTGGTATCTAATGAGCCACGACTACTACTACCAGTTATCTCGTGACAAATTCTTCAAGGAATTTGATCAAAACACGGAATACTTCCATGCGCCAGCTTGTAATAGGAAAAGGATTAATACGATTCACTCCCTTAGAGAGCCATCTGGAATTTAGCTTTCATACAAAGACCAAATCAACTCCCTTCTAATTAATTACTTCTCGCAGTAGGTAATTCCCAAATTATTACATATAATCATTCCTTATATGATATTATAATCCTATGTATTTCCGAGGCGGAAAATTTAACTCTAGTCAAGGTCCCTTCTAAAGAGGAAATCTGGCAATCTCTGTCGAAAATGAACCCTTGGGGCGCCCCGGGCCCTGACGAATTCCATCCATGATTCCTTAAATCTAATTGGAAAATTTTAGGGTCAAATATTATCTTTGCACTCTATGATTTCGGTAATCTGACCATCTTCATTCTGGTTTCAATTCCAACTTCATAACACTGATTTCAAAATTATTTGCCCTTCCCTCGGATTCTGGGTCGATAAGCCTCAATAGTTCGATCTACAAAATTATTTCTAAGAGACTTAAACCACTCCTCACCAAGATTATTTCCCCGAACCAGTTTGCCTTCCTGTCTAGGAGGCAAATTACCGATAATATAATAATCGTCCATGAACTTCTTCACTCCATGAAGATCTCAAAAGCCAAAAAAGGATTATAGCTCTAAAATTAGATTTATCTAAAACTTTTGATAGAATAAAATGTCCATTCATAGAACATGTCCTCTTAGTGTTTGGATTTGATAATCTTGGGTGAATTTTATATTGCAATGCATAACCACAACTTCTTTCTCTATCCTGCTCAACGAAGCCCCTGTCCCCAAATTCTCTACTTTTAGAGGGATTAAACAAGGTAACCCTCTTTCCCTATGTTTATTCCTTATTTGTATGGAAATCCTTTCCAGAATTCTCTCAAAAGCAATTTCTGGGAAAAAAATTGGGAATAAAGATCAACAAATTAGCGCCCACGATATCCCATCTTTTTTTTGCAGATGATTGCTTCCTCTTCACTAGGGAAGATCTGGAAGATGCCAATAATCTCCTATACATTCTTTCAAAATTCGATGATATCACGGGACAAATGGCTAACCTTCAAAAATCCGGGACTTATTTTAGCCCTCGAATCCATCCCAAACATGGTAAAATGAGAGAATTTTTTTAAAAGTCTCGTTAATGAAAAAAAAAAGATATCTAGGAACCCCGCTCTTTTTTGACAGAAATCGTAAAGAGAATTTTGAACCCCTCCTTAAGAAGTACTACTCTTCTATACAAGGATGGAAGTGAAAACTTCTTTCTCAAGCGGGGAGAACGATATTAATTTAGTTAATTATTCAATCATACCCCACTTACCAAATGAAATGCCTTGCTCTGCCTAAATCCACACTGAACCAACTAAATCGTATTTAACGTGATTTTTTGGTGGAATAAAAATTAATCCAATGGAAAAGGTGGATACTTAAAAGCGTGGAAAAACATATGTAAACCCAAGTCTATAGGTGGTCTAGGAATCAAGAATCCTCACCAGTTTAATGTGGCTTTGCTAACTAAATTGGCAAGCTGACTCATACATGAACCGGATTAGCTCTGGTCGCAACTTCTAAAAGTGAAATAATTCTTCTACTCACACCCTTTCATAGAGATAAAAAAAATCAAACCTATCCTGAATTCGGACTAGTATTCAAGAAGGCCTTTCCCTTATTAAAGATAATTTTATTTGGCAAGTTAGGGACGGTAAATCCATCAAAATATGGAATAATAATTGGATTTATAACTATACGGTCAGATAAGTTTGCCCCCCATATATTGAAACAAAAATACTAGCCATTACTCCTCAGATCAATAACGCGGATATAATCGGGTAGAAGCATCATCAGTCAGGTATTTTTTCAGTCAAAAATGTTTACAACTTCCTTGTCTCTCAATCCCCAAATAAAAATACAAATTTTCCTTGAAAAAAAATCTGGAATATCCCGGTTATCCTGAGAATTATATTATTTATTTGGAAACTGGTTCAAATATCTCTCCGAACTTCTAGCAGATGGGCGGCTTATGTTTCGGCTATATCCCCGGAATGTTCCCTTTGCAACTCCCAAAACCCGAAAACAGAAAATCATGTTTTCATAGAGTGCCTTTTCGCCAGATCAATTTGGTTCTCACTTTCCTTAGCATCGGTCACATTTATATCTCCCTCGGAGTCAATAAATGACTGGGTTGCTGGTTGGATATCATCTTCGACATACACACCCATATCTAATAATATTGCTACCATTTTATGGTTTATTTGAAAACACAGATGTTCAGCAATCTTTGAAAAGATAGATCCTAATCTGAATTTACTGTTAAACCAAATTAGAGATCATATACAAGATTCTACATTAATTTCAACCACCTAGATCACAAAGTCCATTGCTTCAAATATAATCAGAACCTCGTGGTCAACATGGGATACAAATTGGATTATGTTTATCGATGCTTTATTCAAGGAGAAAGATTGTTCGTTGGGATATGCTTTTCTACTATATTTGCTAGACTAAGAATCCTTTATGCATATTGAGGCAGGATCTAGCTGGGCTTGTTTGGATTTCCATGCAGAAGCGCCTTTTCTGTTGATCCCAAGCAACTGAAAAAAAATAATATTCTCTCAAGCGTCCCCATAGCATCAGACTGTCAATAGACAAAACTGCGTTGATTTTGGCAAACCTTCCACAAGCAAAGGTAAAGTTTATCAACATGAAACATAATACAGCTGCAGACTCCATGGTAAAGGCGGCAAAAATTCAAAGCCTCCAATACATTTCAACAACTCTTCAACAACATTTCAAAAATCTTCTATTTTATTTAACATGTTTACTAAAAGAGAAATTGACAACTTGTTATATTACATTACTTAATTTAATATAATTAAATTTTTCATCAAAAAATAAACCATAAGGTTGAGTTTTATGGTTGGTAATGTGTCAGGATGTGACAACACATGATGGACCTAACTGATATAAATTAGTGGTATCGAAGAAAATGAAGGGCTACAATCAATTAATTTATACTACATGGGAGCTTTTATATTGCGGATATTTAACAGGAGTAAATAAAATGGCCCTTAAAAACCTAGCTAGTTTTAGGCATACCTGAATTATTTTGGGCCTACCACTAAAAGTTAAAATAGGGTCATTATGAAGTAAATTCCAAACACCTTATCCAACTATCTATGTTAATGCCTAATTCACCCCATGGTTAATTAGTGTTAATCAATTTAATTAGTAGTTTTCTAATCATGTTAGTTGTGAAATCAACTAGTGTTAAATAATCATCAAAACTTGTAAAAATCTCATAAATTTATTTTTTAAGTTAATCAACCCAAAATTGGTGGTTACGATGAAGTATGCCGATTCTGGATTGGTGTTTTTCGTGATTGAAGAACACTGGAATCAGTGGATATTACTATTAACAAAGACCGATTCTTAAAATCGGTGGATGTGGATGTTATTATGAAACGATTCTGCTACACTTATGTAAAAGATAATTTTCATTCATAATTTAGGAAATTAGCGCATTGCAATACATAGTTTAGGATATTAGCGCATTGTATTATATAGTTTAGGGTATTAACACATCGTATTACATAATCTAGTACGCGTATTCTTGAAGCTCGCACATTAATATATCGTGAATGAACCTCTAAGCACGTTTGTTCAACACGGTATACTCCTTCGCGTGCATGAACATTCTTTCCCCGTTTCGAATTCACCATATACTATGAAATCGTTCGACCTGAAATTAAATCAATTAACTTTAATTAGTATACAAACATCAAACGATGAGATAGGGATAAACATTCCGAACTACTCACTTTCTCTCTATTAGAAGCTTGAGTATGATGCTCGTGAACCATTCTTCTAATTTTACAGAACTCTCGTATTTCTCCTTTGATATGGTAGAATCTAAACACTAGGTCTCTCCATTTACGATGTTTAGGATTCCTGTTGTGGTCATAGAAGAATTCTTTTACTCTCTTCCAAAACATCAAATAAATTCCATACGAACGTTCGCGGAAGAGGGGAATAAATGACTTGACGAGTTCCAAATCTTCTTCCGGTTCCCAATCCATTTTACCGGGTCTATTTGAGTAGTAGATGAAGTGGGAGTGAGTAAAAGGTGTAGGTTTGTGGCAAGTTGGGTCAGGGATAGAGGTATTTCTTATATAAAGGAAGTCCCAACGGCTAGTTTTTTCAAAAAACTAAAAATTTGGGTGAAATATTATATAAGAATCGTTCGATATAGAAGAGAACATCAAACG
Source organism: Papaver californicum (assembly GCA_023531435.1). Taxonomy (NCBI): domain Eukaryota; kingdom Viridiplantae; phylum Streptophyta; class Magnoliopsida; order Ranunculales; family Papaveraceae; genus Papaver; species Papaver californicum. The sequence continues at coordinate 1,124,675 of JAJJMC010020023.1, read as the reverse complement.
ATTCTGGGTTATCAAAAATATCAAAATGTAGGCTTCATAGAATCATTCTATATTGATGTCCACATCGAACGATTCTAAGCTAAAAAAACAAGGAAAAATTACATTTTCTCTGTTTAGAATCGTTCGATATGGATGCCTACATCGAACGATTCTAGTCTAAAAAACCAACAAACAATTTTTTTTCTCCGCCTAGAATCGTTCTATATGGATGCCTACATCAAACTATTCTAGGCTACATAACCATCAAAAAGTTTGGTTTTTTCTCTGCTAGAATCGTTCGATATGGATGCCCACATTGAATGATTCTACCCTAAAAAACCAACAGAAAACTGGTTTTTTTCCAAGTCCATAAAATCGTTCTATATGAACGTTAACATCAACCGATTCTGGATCCCTAGACATTTTCTGTTTAGAATTGTTTGATAGGTTTATCCACGTTGAATGATTTCGTCAAGAAAAACAACCAGAATTCCAATGATAAATTGACCAAAATTTTAGTTTTTGTCGCGTCTTAGCCAACACAACAATTTTAAAACCAACTAAATCCCTTCATTCATAAACTAATAAGCCTATTATCCATATGTTTAAATCCGAATGACAAACATAAATTAAAGACATAATTATCCAAAGTGAAAGATATAATTACCTCATACGATGAGACCCGTGTTCAACTGCACATCGTTTGGGTTATTGTTATTTCCCCAAATGGAAGATACAACGTATTCGTTTCCGCGTAATATCTCTCGAGGAAGGCAAAAACAAGGGGCTTGTCATACCAAACCATGGAGTTCTTGACTCCATACGTCAACCCCGTTTGTTCGATGATCCGTTTGACTTCAGGTGCTTCTCCATCCAGTGGCCATAACTCCATTTTCCTAATTGACGATTGGTGTTTTACACAGATCTTAACAACTCAACTATGCTCGTACCCCATAACAACTTTCCTCCGTCACCTAGTAACCCATGAATGGCCTCATCGGGGCGGCGAATTAACGACATCTTTGGTTTTGACAAGTAAACTAATTTCTTCTTCCTTCCTGGTGATGCATCTTTATCTCCTTGTTGTTATTGTGGTGGTTCTTGTTGTTGTCGTGGTGGTGCTCCACCTCCTCATTTTTATCTGTCATGGATTTCGCTATCTTCCTTATCACTTTTCTCTTCACTTTAAACTCTTTCATACTCCGTATCAAAAAACGAAGATATTTCTTCTCTTCGGTTCTCCACTTCAGTGTGTTCATTCATGGAGACCGCTTTAGCTTTTCCCACCGAACCCCTACAGTGTTTAGCCGCTATGTTCTTACCATCCTTTCAATGAGGTCTCAGTCTCTGAGGAGTAGCAAGATCATTTTTTTTCTTCGTTCCCTTTTCAGGTGTCGTTCTCTTTCCCTTATCTCTAAATAGTACGACAACATACGATTTTCAATGACCGAATTCAAGTAAATTTAGGAATTCTAAGAGTAGAAAATCGACCATCATGATACATCCATATCCAACGATTCCTAGCATTATACACTAATGAATCGTTCGATGTTGGTGTTCATATCCAACGATTCTAGGATAAAAAACCAACAAACACATTAGGTTTTTTTCCGACCCAGAATCGTTCGATAAAATCCATAGGAGTGCCGATCGTGCAATGAAAGCCTGCCTAAGAAAGAAATCTTGCCCCAAAAGAGCGTTGGTTTTGGTAGTTAATGCTTGCTCATTTCCATCTCCAAATCAAATGATTCATATAAATGTTCAGTTTCTTCTCGAACGATTCCAAAAAATGTTTAGTTTCTTCTCGACCCAGAATTGTTCGATAGGAATGTCCACATCAAAAGAATCTGGGTCGGTATTCTTTTGACTTTTCAGTTACTTCGGAATCGGTCGACGGGGAATAAACATCGGCCGACTCAAATGTGAATTGTTGGATGTGGAATGAACATCGAACGATTCTGGTTTTCACAGAAAGCCCAGAAATCAAAAATTTCAATTTTTGAGTGTGAGCATATGATTGAAACCTTATTTAGAGTAATATGATGATATAAAACTACCTTATTCAAGCCATTTTTTATATTGAGATGAGAGTTTCTTCGGCTTCCTTCGTAACCGTATTTTTCTTTGCTTTATGTCCAATTGCTTGTACAATTTATGGATTGCTTCCATTAGGTTGAGTTGCTCCACTGGGATGTTTTACTCGTTTTGGCATTTTCGTTATATAGAAAATCATTTTTGAATCGTCGATTTCGATGATGTTTTAGTTTGAAATGGAAAAAAAGAGGGAAAACAGAGGAGAAGAAGAAGAAAAAGAGAAGAATAAGAATCGTTTCTTATGCATAGATATGAGTAATTAGTTTTAGTAATTGGTTTTACTTTTAATTTATAATATTAGGTTTTTATAGAGGGTAATTTAGTATTTTCATCTAAATTTAGACACCCCTTATCTATTAAAATGGGGGACATAAAATTAGATAGGCCCAAAATAATTCGGATAGACCTAAAACTAGATAAAAAAATGCTAATACCAATAAATTTTAAAGTTCGTGTGCATTGAAATCTACGTGTAAATAAATGTCATGCAAATTTATACAGTCGGACCTCCAATGTCCTCCCATGACTCAAACCTGTCCTAACTTATGGAGTTTACATTTTATTTTATTTTTTGTTCAAACTTGCTACAGGGGACGAGTACTCGAATTCATATAAAAAACTTCAACCTCGGAGCACTGCATTGGTACACCCAAGTAAATTGGTTCCTCACCTCTTATAGCAATTTAAGCTATTTTATTCTTTAAGAAGTCGTGGATGTTCAAATTGACTATCGCGGTTAAGGTCCACACAATTTGTTGATCAATCATTAGTGGAGGCTACCTATTGTTACATCAAGCGAGACACCAGACCTTCAATCCTTTGTAGTTGTTTAAAAATTTTCCTTTAGAGTGTGTGTCGTCTTATGCTAATTCCGGGTAGAATGATGAGCATTCCTTTTTGATCTCTTGAGTGTTATTTCCAACTTCGCACCGATATCATCACTCTTTTTTGATCTCTTGAGTGCTATTTCTTCAATAACACATGTGTCATCAGAATTACTAACTTTATCTTGTAGCCAAGTTTGCAGTTAGCACCATTCTCTCGACAAAGCAACAATAGAAACATATCATCACCAACAAGTGGAGCGACATCAAAATCACGAAGAAAGTGGAATCCACTCAAGGTTTGCATGCAACAAAAAGAGGAACAATATTATGTATCAAAAGTGATGACAAGACGTAGACAAAAGCAAAAGATGTGAGTTTTTATGAATTTTATGATACCAAGACAATACTAGTTGTGAAGAATCAAGTGGTAAAATCCTTCTCCCACGGCCATATTAGTTTCATTTGTTAGTTTGTATTTCAATTGAGTTCTTCATAAAAAAAGAAAATAAAAGAAAGAAAAAAAAGAGAAATAAATAAATAAATATGTTATATTACTTTAGTATATATCTATTTTTGTAATAAGTCAATAAGGCCGTTGGTAAGAAGAAATATATGAAGAAGTTTCAAGCAACAAGGAATTGAGGAAAAAATTTACAATTGTCAAAGTTCTACGAAGTGCAAGAGTAACATCAACAGTTCAAAACCGAAGACGTTTCTATATGCTGTGAGAGTGGTGTTGAATGGAGACCAGGTGAGAAGGTAAGTAAGCATTCTCATTCTCATATAGTGGTTGATTTCGTTTCTTAGAGACCATCAGAGAAAAAAAAAATCTTTTCGTCCCACGTTTCTATGGGATAAAAAAATATAATTCGAAAGTTTTCTTTTTCTTCCCACCATTCAACGTGTGCAGGATTTCTAGCTTCACTCCTGCCTGCATACATGAGAACCATAAAGTGCGTCTTTTGAGTGCAATTTCATAAAACCCTATTGGTGAGGTAGAAGTTGAGGCGGAATGCTTATTCGATCGCTCTCGAGGATGGTTTCTTTCATATGGTTGGTTTTTTCCTTAACTTAAGAGTTAAGCATGGGAATAATGTTATTTGGCAATTCCAACTTATTATTATTAGTGTCCAGAAAATTTATATCCTCATAGCTCTTTGAATGCTTGTGACTTTGAAGTTGGAGTAGGTTTTGTGGGTATACTTCTTGTAAGCCCTCACGAGGCTATAACTCGTCCACTAGGGACACCTAGGTGTTTAAAGGATTGTTACACTGATAAGTGCATAATTTATACATTTTGAGTATCATTTTCTTATACTTATTTGCTATATTTTATGTGAATTACCGTGTATTATTATTACTTTCGTATTTTATTTGTTTTATTAGGTTACATCTCGGAAACAAGTAAACTTGAGCTTTACAAGAGAAGAATTGCCAAAGACCCAGTGGAGATCAGTCTATTCCAGGATTTCTACCCTCCATCTTGTAGAGAATTTGATTACGAATCCAACGACGAAAGAACGAGGTCATTCCGACTTCATATGAGAAAGTTACGAGCAAAACAAGAATTAAGGGCAAATTGGTCATTTAATAGGAGGTTACTATTTACACCCCTTCATAATCTAAGGGCCATCTAAATTCAAATATGGTTATGGGCACCCGCACTATTACTCAGGGCTGCCAGATTTTTGAAGTTATTAAGGGCGACATTTTTCCCCAAATTCAAATCATGAAGATTGATCATAATCGTGATCAAATGATGATGGGGTCTGTTGATGGTGATTCAAGAGGGAAAGGTTGATGATGGTTAGCCTGGCTTGTGATGGAAGCGATGATGGCGAATAGAAATCGAGCATTAATGGTGGCAGTCGATGGTGGTTTCGAGTTCAAAGGCAGCAACAGAGATTTACCGAGAACCTTGCAGAATGGGCAAGAATGAACAAGAAATGCTGGTTGGATTTGAATGCGGAGTTGTGACGGCATAGAAGAAGAGAAAGTCAATAAGGTCTCGAGTAGTTAATGGAAGTTAATGGCTGATGGGTTGAGAAGTTATTGCTAGCTCGAATCATGGTTTGAGTTTTATGGGCAGAGAAGTTTGAGTTTGAATGGGATACGACTAGAGAACAAGAGGATTCGATGAAAGTCAGGTGATGGTTGTGATTGTTTGATCTTGAACCGTGTTATACAAGGAAGGTGTTGGAAGGAGCACGGTCGATGATCTATTGATGGTGGCAGAATTTGGTTTTTCCTCGAGAGACATGAAGATGGTTGATGGCAGTTAGGAAGGAAAAACATCTCGACAAACGCAGAGAATTAGGGAAGCCGGTGATGATTGCCCGACAAGTCAGGGAAACAAGAGTTTGAGGCGGAGAAGGATCTTAAAACTTGAGACACAATTCTGGCAGTACTTGCTGTGCAAGACTTGAAGTAACCGTGTTTTGTAAGGGATGGAGTTGTACACGGAAAAGGTTTTCTTGGTTGGCTATATATAGCCTGGTACTACACATACAGAAGGATATCCTCTCTCACATATACTTGGACAGATAGGCTCACGTAGCTATACTTGGACGCTGAGATACCTCCGGACACAAACAAACAGAGGCAGAGTAATTTTCACGGACAGAAAAAAAGGGTTAGTACGTATTTATTCTTTTATTAATTTCTATGGCTTTTGAGAAAGCCATGTTGGGCTAATTCTCTTGTTAGGGCGAAAGGATGAACTTGTAGAGATGGTTTTATTTGTGTTTCAAAACTAGGGTTTTCAATTATATGAACTAAGTATCATTAATTTGTCTCTCTCTCAACGTTTTACCGTCTTGATGATTTTTCATGTTCTATGCCACGTATAGTTCATTGTTTGATTAGTAGAAGGACTCGTTGAAATCTTGTATGAAATTGTTTTATGAATATTCTTTGACTCTTTATGCCCCGTATACTTAGTACTTTGAAATTCTACTTTAGGTTGAGAACAAACAATTCTTTTTGAAATCGAGACCCTGTGTGACGAACGTAATTAAAACCTAATCTACAACGGATTCCCGGAACCTTAACATTTTCCTCGTACTGTTTTCAAACTTTATTAAATAATCTTAATTCATTAGTTGATTAAATTCTTTATAAAAAAACCTAAAAAAAATATTTTAATTAAAACTCCTCGCGGGAAGGAACCGTACTTGCTATTGTCTACATCTTTCGACACTGTGCGCTTGCGGTAAAACAAAGTCGGTTTTGCGACACATCATACACATGCTAAGTGTAACCCTTTCCTCGAAGAAAGGGAGTTGTTGTCTTTTTGTTTAATTTACATTATTTTTCTCGAGGACTAGCAAAAGCTAAGTGTGGAGGAATTTGATAAGTGCATAATTCATATGATTTTAGTGTCAAATCCATACACATATTTGCTATAACCCTTGCATCTTACTTGTTATTACGTTTGTGTTTGTACCAAAAATTACTTTTAGGCACGAAACACGATTGATTTGATGATGATAATGATGAAATAAGACAAGAACATCAAAAAAAAAAATCATGGAAACACGAATTTAACGTGGTTTGGAGAGTTACCTACATCCACGGATGAAACCCCTTTGGGATAATAGTTTTCTTGACATAAGTATTACAATGGTTTTTCTCCGGATTAGAAAGCATAGAGAGTTCTAAGCAGGTGATTTATGGTGAAAGAGGATAGAAATTGTGTACCTTTTGAGTTGGATTTCAACCCCTATTTATAGGCAGAAATCATATATAGTTGTAGTTATCCCAATTAACCACTTAGATTTATCCTAAATAACCACCTGTATTTGTACTTATCCTTTAATATTTGTATCCATCCCAAAAGATCCATGTCTATCTTCTGTATATTTGTATTTATCTTGAAAGATTCTAAAATATCTTTTTAAGACTAAAGTATATCCTAGAAACTCCATGTCTATCTTCTCAGGATACATGTCTATCCTAGAAGATCCTTGTCTATCTTCCCAGGATTCATGTCTATTTTAAAAGATCCTTGTATATCTTTCCAGGATTCATGTATATCCTAGAAGATCCTTTTCTATCTCCTCAAGATCTATGTCTATCCTAGAAGATTTATATCTATATCCTCCGGATTCAAGTTTCTCCTGGAAGATTCTTATTTATCTTCTCAGGATTTGGGCCTATCTTGGAAGATTCATATCTATCTCATCAGGATTTGAGTTTACCCTGGAAGATTTTTATTTATCTTCTTGGGGTTTGGGTTTACCCTGGAAGATTCATATCTATCTCCTCAGGATTTGAGTTTATCCTCGAAGATTCTTATTTATTTTCTTGGATTTATGTCTATCCTAGAAGATTCATATTTATTTTCCTAGGATTCAAGTCTATCCTGAAAGATTCTTATTTATCTTCTCGGGATTTGGATTTATCCTAGAAGATTCATATCCATCTCCTCAGGATTTGAGTTTATCCTGGAAGATTCTTATTTATCTTCTTGGATTTGGGTATATCCTGGAAGATTCATATTTATCTCCTTAGAATTTGAGTTCACCCTGAAAGATTATTATCTAGCTTCTCAGATTCATGTCTATCCTAGAAGATTCATATTTATTTCCTCAGGATTCAAGTCTATTATGGAGGATTCTTATTTATTTTCTCGGATTTGTATTTATCTCAAAATGACTTCCACAATAAGCAAACTGGGTTTTCTTAATAAGCCTAGTAAAAAAAGACTTCCTCAATAAGCTCAATATGTTTTTTTAATAAACACGAAATGGAATTCCATAATAAGCCATCCGAGCTTCCATATTAAGCAGGATTATGACTATGAAGTGGCTTGTGCAACTCACACATGTACTATTTGGTAATAGTACAAACTTCGTCCCCTCTTAATTCTCAACTCCTTGATGAATTATGAAAATTAAAATCCAAGTTGACCTTCGTCTCGTAGAAAATGATCCCCCAAGGTCCTTGTAGAAAAACACTTGATATATACATGACATTAGTGGATAGTAGGTGCTCGCCATTCGCTATGGCTCATCTTTATCGACTATCTTATGGGTGTTAAGGGTAGCCTTTTGAACTCCATAGAGAAATTGCTGAACACGGCCACCGCGGATGATACGGGCCATACCTTCATTCTATAGCCTGATCTAGTTGCGACCAAGGTTGTACCATACCGGATTTCGGTTCATACCGGTCGAGAGCGATACACTGGTACGCCGGTATACCGGGGAAATTTCGGTTTACATACCGGCGAAATATCGGTCTATATATTTTATACCTATAATTTTATAAAAAAAAATACTAGCTCACATTGCCTAAGGTTTTGTCAGGCAAAGGGGACTAAAACACATAATATGTAAGTGAAGCCAATTGCCTAAGGTTTTGAGGTTCTGATGTACATCTATGTTGTTGAAGTCTAAGTGGTAGCATTTCGATTGGATGTTGTTATGTACTTCTGCTTTGTTCTAGGTACAACAAAATCCATAATTGAATTCGTGTTTTAAGTGTGGAACAGGAACAATAATGCAAAGGACACGTGATTCTACATACAATGACACATATCTACATATTTGTGTTTTAAGTGTGGAACAGGAACAATAATGCAAATGACACGTAATTCTACATACAATGAAACGTATCTACATACTTGGACAGTTGGACACACAGCTATATATCTACAGTCTATACTAGTACTACACACATTATTTATTTAATCCATTTTCATTCATTCGGTGACATTGATTGAACAGAGAACTCCAACTCGGTCCATAATTCTTTTTTAGATACTATGAGTGTGATAAAATAGCAGCAGCAACAACATCAACTGATCAGAGCTTTCCACCACAGAAGCAATAAACTAAACCAGGGAAAGAACATCTCATGGATCCACTCCCACTACCTATCAGCCCTCATTACAAATCCTCCAAAAAGTTTCATGTAATGTAACATCTTCTTTTATCTTCTTTAATCACTTAAAGCTCTATTTTAAGTTGTGTGCTAATGGTTTGTGTTGATTCAGGGGAAGGTGGTGTTGGTGACAGGAGGAGATTCAGTTATAGGAAGAGCAGTATGTTATCATTTTGCAGTAGAAGGTGCAACAGTAGCCTTTACATATGTTAAGGGGCATAAAGATAAAGATGCACTTGATACTTTCCAAATTATAATTCAGTTCAGAGAAAAAACTGGTTCTCAACATCAATGGATTGTGTTGAATTTAGCTATACCTATGAGTTTGATTATGTGCCAGACGAATCAATGCAAAGGAAAATCATGTGTTAGTTGAATTGGGTTTTTAATCAAATGTGTAAAAATTGTTAAAACTGTTAATCAGTGAAAATCAATGGATTGTGTGTTAGTTGAATTGGGTTTTTGATGGAGGCGCAGAAGGAAGTTCTCGCGTGAAGCAGAAAAGAAATGAAGAAGATGGACTGATTTTCGCTTCTCTCACCGTTGGATTAGATTAGGTTTTTAATCTGATGGCTCATATAATGTACCGGGTAATACCGGGTAAAGCCGGTTTTTAACCGTACCTTTTTTGGCAGAATACCGTTTCGACGGTATATTAGATTTTGCACCCTCACCGGCCGGTACCGGTAAAACCGCCAAAATTTCGGCCGTATCGGCCGGTACGTAATGCATAGGAACTTGCGACCCTAGAGCAACAACTCCTTTTTTTTCCCTTTAGCTCCGGATGCTCTTTTTCACGACTGAACCCAAAGCTATCCACCAGTCGTTTGTGTTTAGTGAATGAATCAAATGTATGCTTTATAGCTTTCGAATGATGGGTTTAATGATTTGCAGGAATTGGAGAAAACTTACAGGCTCTAACAATTTTAAGCTAAAGCAAAGTGATGATAGCACTTAACCTGTTCGTGTTATTGCCCGAGTGACTCTTTCTTCTTTTCCCACCCCCAATTCTTGACTGGAGGGGACACCAAAGGCGCAACTAGTTGAGTTTTTGTAGCTCACTTGTTTGTAATCTTGGTATAGCCTCTCGATCCAGCTGTGTGCGGCCCTGATCTCGTTCTTATCACTATGCTTCGTGGCTTGGATTAGAGAATTTGTAGCCTTGCGGTGGGGACTACTACAGCAAAGTGATTAGCGAGGTTGATGCTAAACCAATTTTGCTTGGGCTGCCTCACCCTGCGCTAGTATTTTTACATAATTAAACCGTTGTATTTACCCATATATAATCTTCTCTTCTTGTGATGCTTCAAAGGACTCACAGCCGCCTTAGAATTTGGTTCCCCTTACAGTTGAACCTTGTATTTAGGAAATCAATCCTAATGAAACTCAAACACTTAGAGTTTTTTTCTTGCGGAACCATCTTGGAATTCTACTATATAAGTGATGCACTTGTCATGATTTTATACACGCTTTTAAAAGAAGTTTGGCTCCTCTTTCAAGTAAGTAGCCTCCTTCTTTAGAATTTTCTTCTTTGTTGTTTACTGTTCTATCAAACACATTATTCATCTTTGTTTTTCTGTGTCTTCAATCAGGATTTGAACTCTTGATTTGTTGCAAACGAGGTAGTCTTCTTAACAATTCTTCTCATGTACATGTTGATAAAAGTAGCTAGCTTTCTATTCTTTCTTCAAAAAATTGGATCGTTACTAGCTCTTAACCTGTAGAAGGATTGCTTCTCTTTTTCTTATTCTCTCCTCAACTGTTTGTTCCTTCTTGTTACATATTCAAAGGTCTTCGAACCAATATTCTTCTAGTACACATATACGTTCGTAAGGATTCCTTACTGGATTGGCATTAGCTTTGAATGTGAAGCTTCTTTGTTTCTCTTTAATTTTTTGGTAGTGAACCCAGACTATATGAGATGAGTTTTAAAACTTGATTATGTGTTCGGTCCATCGTGGAATTCCCTTGCTGAGTTTGGCTATTCGAGACCCTCGCCTATTGCTGGTTGAACTTTTCCCTTTGTGAACGGCCACTAGAGTCACAGTTTGGTTGGCAGCAATCATGGTAGAAGACTAATCTTGGTAATAAGGACAATGATCAGATCTGCATCTGTAGCTTACCAGAACTTCATCCCTAGTTCACAGTAATTGTTCTTTAATAATCTTCCAATCGTTTATTTGTTTATGCTTGTTTCCATGTTCCAAAGGTTTTCCGTAACTCTTCTAGCTTACGAACTAATATTTATAGCTTGGACGCAATCTTTTCGAACATTCTCCTCGCTATCATTCTCTTTGTACGCTTTGATAGAATTTTTGAGGTACTTTGTATCCATCAAGTTTGTTGTTTTAATGTCTGAGAATGGTCGAACACCTCTGCCTTCTCCTCGGAACTTTCGCCATCTTATCTTTCAGTACTTAAGATCTCAGCCATATCCTTCCAATATTAGCATATGATCAGCAACTTATAACTAGTTTCTTCTGCCACATAATGAGTCTTCTAATTTTCTTTAGTTCTTAGTGTGGTATGGCCTTTGCTTCTCTTGTCGTCCACAAGTTCTTGTCAAGCAGTCCTAGCTTGTCCATAGGTTGACGTCATTCAGCACATCAAATCACGACAATCGCAAGGTAATTAACTCTTTTTAATCGTAAAATACCTTCTTCTTTTTGCGTGTGTGTGTGCTGAATTCCAGCTCTAACTGTACGCGTACCTTTAACTGGATGTTCACTCTAGTAATCCCTATAGGTTATGAGTCTGAGATCAGCACCATGTGCTGACACTACGGTTCGCATGTAGTTTACTGTTTGAACCATGGAATTAGTCTTGATACTAGGCTTTTCAATCTTGAACTTCCACAGACCAATTCGTTGTCCATTCAAATGATGGCACATCAATACCTTAGTACTCTCATTCTCTGGCCAAGTCTCGTTCAAGTACATCCAAGATGTGAGCTCTTGTGTATTTATGAAGCTCTTTAACACCTTCACAAACAGTCATTAGTCCCATGGTAAACCAAAGTTAAGACTAATGAAGTGAACCATTGGTAGCTGACACCATTATCCTCTCTGTTAGGAACAATACCATCTAATGACGATAACTTTTTTTTTGGGTGTAGTATGTCTCCCTCAAACCAATCCACCTACTCCACTGATCCGCTGAGAAGGAATCCTCTTTTGCGAATTACTGCCAGGAAGTCTACGGGTGGCAAGCCTTACTCGATCAAACATACTGCAGCTGTAAGGGATTTTCCCCTACTATTTTGAATGCAACAACTAGAGAAGAGGTTCCACTTATCATACTTACTAGTGATGATGAGTCTGATAACGACCCTCAGTCGCCTCAACGTGATTCTAATGACGACATACTTTCGTCTCCTGAGTATACTCCGGCCACTCCACCTCGCATGCCGATGCCTTGCATGCCGAAAAATGATGATCCTTTTTTTGCGTATCATGCGTAAGCCAAGTGATGCAGTTATTACTTGTGGTGACTCTGCTATGAGAGATCCTGCTGTTGCACGTGGAATCGCTAAAACGGGCATGCTGCCCGCCAACAGCCGTTTCTACAATTTCATGACTAATGTCCCTCAAGCTATCGACCGGGCTATGCAACTTCATTTTGCGATATGTACACATACAAACAAACGAACATATTGTACTTCATCATTTTTCTTTACTGAGATATACCTTCACTATTTTATAGGGGCTTTCCGTTCTTCCTCGAACCGGAGAACTTCATTGTGAGTTCGCAGACAACCGGGGAATAATACAAGATCTTGCCTTGAATAATTATCATAATGAAAACGCAAGGCTCAAAAATCAGTTTGAAATGCTCAAGAGTGAAGACTAGAAATGTTGAAGTTACTGATGCTATGGATGCCATACGGGGCAAGCGTGACCGTGCTTGCGCTCGGCTTGGTCATGCACATGCTCGTGCTCATGGATATCGGGGTCATCCAGATGATTCTTCCAGTGATATCGAGCCATATGATCCTGTTGAAGAGTCGGCGTCTTAGAAATTTTTAGTCGTTTCTTTGTAGATTCTCTTATGACTTTGATCTACTGTATTCGTACTTCCGTAGGCGTTCTCTTTGTTAGAACTTTTATTTCCTATATTGCAATTCTTATAAGCATTATCAGAACTATTCGACTTTAGCTTTTGTCTTTGATAGATATCTTTATGACTTGTCCTTTTCCTCTTTAATAGAAATACATTCCATTATTTGCTTTCTTCTTTAATAAAAATGCGTTCTAAAAATCTCTTCTATTTCATATGTGTATATGAAAATTCGATGTGAGGCTAAATTAATAATAGAGACGTCGAGGACTTACCTCCTTTGAGTGCAGATTATTCCCATATCTAACTGGATATATTAATTGCCTTTCGCTCCAGTACTTTCTTAGGCACATTGATTGCCGTTTACTCCTTTATTTAAATAAATACGTATTTATTGTAGAAACAATTTGTTGGAGGAATAATATCTTTATTAATGAAAAACTTACGTTGCACTAATGAAAGAAAAATCAAGTTGAAGGAATTCCAGGGCTTGGGATCCATGATGCCATTGAAGTTCTTTAGTTAGTACATGCCTCCACTTGCGGGTCTATCTACTAGGTACGGTCCTTCCCAATCAGCACCTAACTTTCCGTTGTTTGGATCTAACGTTTTTTAGAGAAAAAACGGTGGTTTTTTATTCTATTAGTAATGGTTAGTGATCCCGGCTCGGTGATTTTTTTTTTCCGTGATGAACTGTTGGTACTAGTCCTACATTTTTTCTCTATGGACCGAGGAGAAAGGGGGGATCAGCGGGAAGAGGATTGTACCATGAGAGAAGCAAGGAGGTCAACCTATTTCGTCTCTTGTTTTCCTGGAAGGAAGACTCGTTTACGCACCTTTTTGTTGTATTGTTGCTTCATTGACTGCCGATAGATCGCCAATCTTCTCGATGCCCCGTCTCTGACTTCTTCCAGAAACTCCTTATCTTTTGAGAGGATTTCCAAAAATTTCCCTAAAGCTATGCGGGTGTCTTTGTCGTCGGCACTAGCAATTCGATGTGGAATACGCTTTCGTTCCATATGCTAGTGTAAAAGGCGCAATTCCTGGTGACGTCTTGGTGTTGTTCTGTATACCCGTAAGACTCCAAGTAAGAACTCTGTCCATCTTCCCTTTGCTTTGCCCAAGGTCTTTTTGAGGTTATCTAGGATTACCTTATTAGTTGCTTCATCTTGACCATTACTTTGTGCATAATACGGGGTGGAAAAGTTGTACTTGATATATAACTCATTGCAGAGAGAATTGATTGTTTCTGAATCAAATTGTTTTATGTTGTCAGGAATGATCATCGGTTGTATGCCGAATCTGCAAATTATATTTTCCTAGATAAACTTGTGGACGTGTACAACCTTCGTTCTTACAAGAGATACTGCTTCTATCCATTTGGTGAAGTAGTCAGTTTCAGCTAACAAATACTTGATACCATCAGGTGCAGTGGGAAATGGACCTACAATATCCAATCCCCATTTGATGATTGAGCAAGGGATCGTAACCGGATATAGCTCATTCACTATCCCCTTTATAAGAGGGCCATGCAACTGACAAGTTAATTACTTTCTTGCATATGCTTTGCGTTACTCTGCATATAAAGCAGAAGTATCCTTGAGATATAAGCCTAAGTGCCTCCCGCCTCCAGAATATTCCTTACAACACCCTTAATGTGCCTCAACGAACAATTGCTTCCCTAGCTCTCAAAATTCAAGTCACACAAGGAAGGTATGCTTCCATTTTAATTGTTTTTGTCTTTCTCTTTTGTAGAAAAACATTACAAGTATTTCCTTAATAACTACTTGCAAAAAGTATTCTCAATTCTGACTAAAACCAAGGTGTGCGCTGACTATAAACTAGATTTATATCATAACAGTCATTGGGGACTTACCTGATCGAGCGTTGGTTGTTCCTTCAACCCTAGCCGCCCCCATTACTCGTAGTGATATTGAAAAGGATGCCCACTATTGTCCGACCTTTTTAGAACATGTTGATTTTTCTTGCGTATTATACGACGCTTTGTACCAGGTATTGGATGTATGATGCTTGTGTAGTCGAGACTTGAATTGAATGTGGTGTGTTCGCGGTTGTGGCAAGACTTTTTTTTTTTTTGATAAGTCAAAAATTGTATTAAATAATCGAAACATTTATAAAGAGTTTACAAGGAAAAGAGGTCAAAAACACCCCAAAAAACTTATAAACTATTTAAATTTATAATAAGCAACATGAGGAAATTCTATAGACTTCAAAAAATCAGGCATATCAATATAGTTCCAACCTTCCCCATCTTCCAACATACAACCACGTTTCGCCATCACATCCGCTGTAAAGTTAGCCTCACGATAAGTGTATTGAAATCGAATTGAATCATATATACTCTGGACAACGATCCAATGCTGAAGCACAAAGCAAAGAACATTCTCATGTTTAAGAACTTTAATCACACTAATAGAATCATACCGAATTAAAATACGTCTAATACCAAATGAATAGCCCATTCGAGCCCAATGATAATGACATACATCTCCGCCAGATAGTTATAAGTTATACCAAGACCAATACTCATAGCGCCAACTATATCACAATCCGCATCTCTAGCCACCACTCCTGCACCCACAACTCCTGGGTTATCCCTAGAAGCGCCATCACAACATAGAAGCAATTCATTATGGTCCGGAGGGTTCCAAAAACACTCAACAGGTTCCACATGCTTCACATTTCGATGCTTAACTCTGAAAAAATTCAGAACCCGGATATCATCAATATTATTGTGCATATCACTCTTCAAACGACCTGAATACTCATGAATGAGATTGAAAAATCCGCTGCTTCAAAAAATTCCAATTCGCTGACCTCTTCTCATAGACAATTTTATTTCTAGTATACCAAAGTTCAGAACGAATCACTAAATTTGCCACCAACCACAAATCTTTTATAATACGACTTTTTCCTTTCACGACTTTATAAAAAGTGACAAGATTCAAGTGAGGGCGTATATCGAAAATTCCAGCAATCCATTGCGAAGCTCGGAAAACAAAATTACACGACCATAATGAATGGTCCAAAGATTCCTCTTCCAATTTGCATACATAACATTTGTTGGATAAATCTATTTCAAATCTACTTCTTACCTTGTCCAAAGTCGCTCAAGCCCCCTTCATGAATTTCCAATTTTACGCAGCAAGAGAGGGATGGACAGCTCCACGCCATAGATGAGACGCACCTTCCATTGGCTCATATTTTTTTACGAATCATTTCTTTGGTAGACTTCACAGAAAAAATTCCTTTGAGATCCGGCATCCATATGTTGGTATCAGCTCCATTATGAATTCGAGGCAAATTATTCAAGTAAATTCTAGCTCTAATCATATTTAGTCTATGAACATCCAGCATATTGTTACCGTTTACAGATCTCATGTGAGCCGGCGCCCTTTGTCGTGCTGGAGGAGAAGAAGAGTATTGTGGAGTGGTCATCAGATCACTCCGGGGAACTTGCTTTATAAGACCGCCTCTACTTCTAACCATTTCTGAAAACAACCATCAAAGTAAAATATCAATCACTTAACAAACTAAACTTCACAAGTTTACAAACACCCAAAACTCACAGCAAGGGTTTAAATGAACTTCACTAGAAAATCCATGAAACATGACTATTTACCACTACTGAATTACATCAAAAGAACTAAACAATTATTAGCAGAAAATTTTAAGAGTAACATTCACAAAACTATCAAATCCCATACCCTAAACAAAAGATTACAGGTTTTTTTTGATCTGAGAAAAAAGAGATCTATTAAAAAAGAAGAAAGCTACAGAAAAAAGTTACAAAGAAAAAAAGAGAATCACCAAAGGTTAACGGAATATTCCATCCCAACTAAAAACAAATTTAAAAGAGAATTAAACAAAAGTTAAAGTAGCAAAAAGACAACATCAAAGATAAAAAAAAATTACTTTTGATGAATCCCCAAATTAAACCCTAGATATTGAACCCAAAAAAAGACAACATCAAAGAAAAAAAAAAATTACTTCTGATGAATCCCCAAACTACATAGTGGACCTCAAAGCTTAAAATAAAAAATATGCATGCTAACAAAGGCACCCCTAAGCTTAAAATCAAAGCGATAGATACGATTTACCCAAGATCTAAAAATGTTAATACACTAAATTGTTTTAAAGAACATACTTGTGACGTAATTAAGCAGCACTATAAACTTGATGTTGCAGGGTATCAAAGATTGAAAGATGCTTTGAAGATTTAGTGGTGATGAAGGTATCGACGGTGAAAACCCTAGATTTTCGCCTACAGAAGGCTGCTCAAGTGAGAGTGAAAGAGTGAACCTGAAAGAGTAAAAAAAAAAAAACTAGACTTCTAGTTTTATATCTCATATACGGGTGGGATGGGTGTACAAATAATTTAGACCATTGTTCCCTTTTCAAGTGGGGCGGAATTTTTTTTATTTGGTAATGAATTCTCAGTTTTTTTAATTATATTGGCAGGGAGTGAAATGTTGGGGGGAAATTTCCCGCTGAGAGAAATTACCGAAGTTTGAACAAAATGTTATCTGAGTTGTGAGTGAAATGTTTGGGGAAATTTCCCGCTGAACAAAATATTGCAAACTCTAGATTCTTGAAACCTAGTTAGAAATCACCGATCCGTGAAAAATACCGGTCGGTAAAAATATACGTACAAATCGGTTATGTAAAATGTAAGATTAAATAAGTATTCGATCAATTATGTGGGAATTGAAAAAAATACAAAAAAAAGTGTATTTTTTTAATTGTCATTATAATTCCTCTCGTACGTCGGTCTAATTTTTTTAATTTTAGTTTAATTTTTTTAATTTGGGTTATTTTGTTCATTTAACGTAACTTAAATATAAAAAATAATATTTTATTATATGCTTGGAAGTTAGAGTGTAGATCAAGACATCAACCAACAAAGAACTAATGGATCCATAACATGAAAAAAAAGCACAATATAATGTCTTCCTGAGTTACTCGAAAATATTGTTACCATATCAATAGTAAGAAATGCATAGGCAAAAAACTATACAAATTTGAACTACGCATTTCAACCATACTAGCAGTAACAAATGACACATGGTATGTATTTGGACCTTGTAGATTGGGATGCTTAGTTCACATTTAGACCAACAGTAAGTCTGAAGCATTATTCAAATCTGTTAATAGTGAGTGAATGAAATTTGTACCTACCAAATTTCAAACAACTTTTTTTGAAGTACTCGATTGAATGAGAATAAAACCAAAAAAATAAAACCCATATAAGTATAACAAAAATTAAACATAATTTTAAAAATCGTAACAACAGGATAAATAATGAAGAAACGCCAATACATGTATACCCATTAGGGTTTCCTTCTATTTCATCGAGTTTGCAATCAAGGAACAAAAATGTCAAAAACTCATTGTTGATGGAATCGCAGAACTACAATCAATGGACTTCACTAGAGAAAACAAGCACAGACCTAAATCTCTCTCAAAGCTTCAACAAGATTTGGTGTAAGACTTTCAATTACATCAGAATGTTGCCAAGCAAAAGTCTGAAGCTTGATCTGAAAACAAAATCAACAAAAATCAGCAAAAAGAACCAAAAAGTTTTAACTCACACGGTTATATATATGAAACACAAAAAGTATACAGATAACTACCTTATCCAACGGTGGAAGAATTGCCGCCATAATTTTTGAGTAGTGCCCAAACATTTTGGGGAAAAAAATTTAGCGGCAATCATCGCGCCCTAGTTTATGTGTTTTCGCCCAAAAATTGAATCCTGAAACCCTCACATTCTTACTACTCAATCCAATTATTGCATGTTATACGTATTTCTATCGTTGATATTTCTCGGGTTCATTCCCATTCCCTTCATATATATTAATCGAAATTTTGTCTTAAAAATCAATGACAATTATCGAATTTGTTTCTTATCATTCTCATTCCCAAATACTCTTGGCTTTATATTTACCATGTAAACAATTTAAGAATCACAATCCTTGTTTTTGTAATTTGCACCATTTTGTATGACCTAAAATATCATTTATATCCTATTTTCGTGATCCAAAAAATTAGGGACGAGGATGAGAAAGAATTCAAAAACCTTGATTCCTAAGATTTAAAATGAAATTAATCTAGGGGTTTCATCGAAACCTTGAAAATTTTAAAATTATATCCTTCAAATTACTTAAGAATTCATTTTTTTCAAAAAATTAGTGGAACTCGTTTAATTTTACCGATTTACTCATTTTTTCTCGTGTTCGGTGAAGAATTACAATCGTCTTAGCCAAGGTGAAATTTTGGTCACGTGATAAATTTTAGACCACGAGGCACATTTATGGCACTAAACAATCTTATTATGTCACGTGATAAATTTTGGTCACTTAAATCCTAAATCATTCCATTATGAATCATAATATATACGATAACCTAAATATATTATCGGTTTCTACTATCTACCTCACTAATTTTTTTTTTTATCCATTAATTATACCTGATATAGCTCGACCTCACTCAATTTCTCCTAATTTCCATGGGTTTATATGGGTATATATCAATTTAAACCGAATTTCCATAGGCTTCACTTAATTTCACTTGTTATCCATCAATATGACCTAATGTCGGTCAACCTCACTCAATTTCTATAGGATTCCAACGGTTTCTTATGGTATCCATCATTTTAACAGAATGTCTATCGACCTTAGTTAATTTCACCCTTATATATTAATCTTATCCAATATCGCTCGACCTCACTCAATTTCTGTTGGATTCCATGGGTTTAATTATATGGTTACCTATTAATTTAGACCGAATTTCCATCCACTTCACTTAGTTTTCTTTGTTATCCATCAATTAATTTCACTCGATAATCATTAGTGGAACTAAATCCAAAAAATGATATTGAACCAATTGTTTTTTTTTTTTTTTAGAATCAATCTTACATATTGCCAGTTGGCCTCATATAATATCCCTCGATGTGTATGCCACAATTTTGTTTGTTGCACAAGAAATTTTAGGATTCACCTGATCAATTTTCAACGATATCCATCAAATTTACTGGACATCACCTAATTTAACCTGAAATTACCTGACGTTACTTGTTTTTGCTTGTTATCCATCAATTTCATCCAAAATTTAGCAAGATGGCCGAAACTTGTAGTTGTATATATTAAGATTACACAATTCTGGACTGATGTTATGTATGGAAATTAGATTAATAATCAGAGAATTCAAATCTAAATCCACGGTTTGTGAATTAAAAATTTGCAATGCCACACATATTACCCGACTATTAATCCTCACCGTTGACGAAAACCAATAAGTAAATCAGCAAAGTAGTCAAGGATCATGATCTTTATAGTTATTATCCGGCCAATAAAAAACTAAGAATATATAATCCAACGATTATAAATGAAAGTTTACATAGTCATGCGGATTGTCACCGCATACAAGTTACAACAAAGGGAAAATTATTGGCGGGAATCTTGGCGCCAAAACATATTGGGCTGGGAAGAGTTGGCGGGAATCTTGGCGCGCTAGTTTTGGGTTTGCGTCAAAAACTTAGGTTAAAGTCCAATTTTCGGTGTAAATCTAATCCCTCATTCCTCTCTCCCAGAAACTGAGATACCAAAACTCCCCCAAAATTGCTACCTACGAGTAGTTTTTTTTACTGAAACACTCGCTGATAACCCAAGCAAACTCTCCACTGCTCTCTCTGAAACTCTTAACTCTCTAAAATATAACTCCCTTCAAAAACCTTTACCCTCATTACAAGATGAAGCACAATTCCAGAAATACTCTCTCTCTTCCACTTCTGATTTATTTGTGAGAAGGCTCTCATCTCCGATTCCTGATTTCTCTCTGTTTGAAATTGAAGATCCAGTAGAGAGAAATTAGGGCTTTTTAATTTCTTTCAGGTTTGTAAAGTGGGTTTTCAAAATGTTTGAATTAGGGCTTTTTTTAATTTCAATGTGGATTTTGATTTAATAGGGGAAATTGAAGTTTTCTGAAATGTTTAAATTGAAGAAATCTCGAGGATTTGTTGTATTCCTTTAGGTTCTTGTACACAGCTACCAAACTTCTGTTGAATTACAAGAACAAAATTACTTTTTGCAAATTGCATTTTCATTTTGTTTTAATTAAGGTTGAGCTTTCGATTCGGGTGTTGATGTAATTGGGGAAATTTGAGTACTTTTGATGTGGGTTTTGAAAATAAAGAAGGGTTTTGATATTTGGGTTTTGTATATGGGTGTTGTTATAAGAGTCTGAATTTCTAGTGAAAGATCTCCATATCAGTTAGTTTCCTGCTCCTGTTAGGTTTTAGTAATGTTCTGGTACTTTGTTATTCATTACATTCAGGTTATCCGACAAGGTATCATGTTTGTAATCCACTAACTCAGAAATGGGTGACACTTCCTTCACCACAGCGTTCAGAGATTAGAGGATTTGGTGTTAGTGGTATATTTTGTGTGATTTCATCATCATTCACAAGTTGTTGTTATAAGGTTGTATGTATCCCAGAATTTGATGAGCCTTCGAAGAAATCTAATGTTGAAATGTTTTGTTCTGATCTCGGTGTATGAGAAAGTTTTCAAGTTTCGTGTAGTGATAATATTGTGTGGGGGTATACTAAAGTTGTTATCCTTAATGGTGTTTTGTTTGGAATGAAGGTTGGGATAGATTGTTAATTTACAATCTCAATCAGAACAACAGAAGTGATGGACATCGATGCAGTTTGATTAATTTGCCAGATATGGAGGCTGATGATGATGAATATAGTAACCTCGATAGTTGTATTGGGGAGTCTGAAGGCTGGGTCTGTTACGCTAAAACTAGAATTACCACAAGGGGAATTACTGTGAGTGTTTGGGTGCTCAATGAGGTCAACTGGCAAATATTGCACAAGGATATTTCACAAGGCGATAGCTTAGCAGAACTGCATTCTCGGATAGGTGAAGAAGCTGCACTAATCCAAGTTTTAGGCTTCAGTCCGGTAGACCGTAATGTTGTTTTGCTTGGTTGCAAGCACTGGGTTCGGGGGTTTAATATCCAAACCAGAAGCTTTGAAGACCTCTGCTTGAATAACAGACATGTATATGCTAATCAGATGTTCTCCCCCGTTTGTGTTAAAGCCAATGGCAACAGTACTTCCACCCTCTCTTGGATAGACACTTAACATAGGTGATCTTTGCATTTCAAACTGAGGAACTCATTTGTGTCTGTCATTTCATGTATTTTTTATCTTCCTGTTTCCGTATTCAAGGACTCAATGATATCCTTAAATGCACTAGATTTTCAGGATGATATTTTGTTCTTTTTGCTTAATGTTCTTAACTTGATGTGTATAGGGATCTCTGCGACTTTATATCAAGAAACTTTCAGGATAGTCGATTACAACAAACTATTTTATCTGGTGTCTGTATATCTGTTAATTTTTGTAGTAAATGTTTCTCAACTTTCTGAATCTTGTGACCAGCTTCTATCTTTAGAGCTTTCTTTAGTCTCTCCTGTGGGTGAGCAGGACGTAGGAGGTTGGACAGGCTATCATTACATATCAGATGAGTGTAGATACATCGGTGGACGTTTCTTAGGACTTCATTTCTGGCTGCTGGGATTCGAGCCCAGGTCTCCTGACAGAAACCATATTTCCTTCCTTCCGATATTTTCCTTGTCTGTGTGCCTTTGATTAGGACTTGTGGTTTTCTTCTAAGAAATTAATATTTCGATTATGGAGTTGCTACTGGTTTTGTGGTTTCTTGGGGTATTCAATTCATTCGACATGGTTTGCTGAATATAATTTTAGTGTTGAAACGAAATATAGGGTTTATGATTTTCTCTGTGTAGTCATAATTTTAGTGTTGCTTGAGATATCATAAATGCCCAAGGAATGTAACTTTTAGTGATCAAAGATGATGGAAAATCCTTAATCAGAACCTGCTTTCTTTTCTCCTTAGGGAGATCGACGTGAATATGAATCATAAACTATTCCAAAAAATGTTGTTGGCACTCTGACTCAGAACAGTAGAGTTACTTTTAACTGTTAGGACTCTATAAGAGATTCCAGAGTTCGGTTAATTGTTTTTTTTGGGTTTACTGTACAGGTGCCCTCTACGATCTAATCTTTAAGATGTTGTTTTGCTGTTCTTCGTTGATTGGTTCTATTCATAGCTTAAGGTTTATCATATAGTTAAGTAGACTACATAGTTAAATGCTGACATGGATTTAGAATACAAGTGTTGGAAGGGTTCCTTGTCTGCGGACATGTGGCGTTTCGTTAAACAGCTATCAGTTTGTTTATGCAGGCGTGTTTCTTAGAATTTAAGATTGTTACTACTCTAACTCAATGGTGTGTGTGCTTTTTGTTCCATGTAAATTAAAACTTGGAGATTTTAAAAGAGCTTTGCTGGACACAGACTTTGCAATGCACGACGGGGAGGACATTAATGTCAAAGCTTTGTTTCTCCAAGGCCAGGTTGTATCTCTCCCAATAACATAAACTTGTTTGTTGAGACAACGATCTGCCTTTGCGTTACATAAGATGAAAGAAGCTCCATGTCACCAAGATAATGTCTAAAAGAATGGGAAGTTTTCAAAATTACATTTTCTTCTTTGGTCATATAGCACAATTAGTACCAGACTGAAAAAATTAGTATGATGATGTTTACAGTTGGAGAATTAATGGCACTTGAAGAATTCACCAGCAAATCTTGTTGAAATAAATAGTAGAAACCCATTAATGACCTAACAGTTAACATCATTGACATTCATCGCCTCAATTGCAAGTGATGTATCGAACGATATGTCGAGGGTCATGTTAAATGTTGAATGATTCTCTAGGTCTCTTATTTGATGACTGTTGGAGAAGTATCTTCCTGTAACAGAGAAACACAAACACAGAGAACTTGAAGAAGATTAAGGGAGGGTTAGAATTTAATTGCACACACACTCAAACACAGAGAGGTGAAGTAGCCTGTTCAACAGACTGCCCTTAACTCAATATTTGCCAGGTACACCTTCAGGAAGATGCTGCTATACCCTTTCAGTGACAAACTTGAATTCAGGATAAAATCACCTGATACCAACCCAGCTAGCAAAGCTCGTTGGCCCGTTGTGAACTTAACAGAAGATGAAAATAAGAATGTAAAACTAGTGCGCAAAACAAAGCAGGAAGATGGTGAAAAGTCGTCAGGACAGTGGATGCGACTGGGGTAAATGAAAACCTTAGTAATGTTGTTCTTTTATAGGAGAAGAAATCTTTTGAGTTTTAAAACGGTGAAAATTTAATTTGAAATATTAAATCCCCATTAAAACACAAACGTTAAGATTCTTTTATTAAAAAATATTTATGATTTTATTTTTCATTTAATTCAAAACGGTAAAATATTTATTTAAAAATAAAGAAACGTTTTCTCATTGATGGGTACACGTGTGCACAAGCAAGCACGCGCCAGGCACACGTCAAGCTCACGCCAATGGTCACGCCAATGGTCACACCAAGGCTCGCACCAATGGTCACACCAATGGTCACACCAAGGCTCGCACCAAGGCTCGCACCAAGGCTCACACCAAGGCTCACACCAAGGCTCACACCAAGGCTCGCACCAAAGGTCGCACCAAAGGTCGCACCAAGGCTCGCACCAAGGCTCGCGCCAAGGGTCGCGCCAAGGGTCGCGCCAAGGGTCGCGCCAAGGCTCGCGCCAAGGCTCGCGCCAAGGCTCGCGCCAAGAAGATAGCCTTAGTGGCCCATATGACCGAAAGAGTGAGGAAAGAGCACGACAACGCTCACGCCAAAAACACACGCAAAAGCACACGCAAGCCCGCAAGCCCGCGGCCTGCGGTGCTTCGGTGCGAAGCACCGCACATGTATGCATTTGCCCACTAGTCCATTTCCCAAGTCCATATCCAATCCACTAGTTCTTTTCCTTTTATAGAACATTTGTGGTAATATGCATGAACTTCCTCCTTGATTTACCCGAATGTGGGATAAATCAAAGGTTTCTCATTCACTAAGAAGTGAAAATGGATGGCTTTAATTCCACCCAAGTTTGGACTAGTGTTCCTAGCACCCATCAAGCTAATTAAAGTAACAAAAATTAATTTAAGTAAGAAATTATTAATTTTAGTAATAACCATTTTTTATTTCCCAACAATGACTTGATACTCATTTATGTTACTTTTTGTAAGACGACTTACTGGCATGTAAAATGTTGATGCAGACCTTATTCTGCTTTACGACTACGTTAACTACGTTGGCCTGCAAGATGAAGTTGGCGCTGGCGGGCTTTATTGGTGTCCAGCTGAAGTTTTAGTAGGTGGTCAGTAGCGCTGTAGTTGTTATTCATGGACCTAGAACTATGAGGATAATCGATATAAGGTGCCTGAGCTATTGAAGATTTGGTGCATTTGGCAAACAACGCTGGGGAATGCAGCTATTTTTTCAGCTTGTTCGTATGAGACGAGCGCTTATACACTGGCAAATCCTACCAGAAGGCTCACCCATATTTTTTGCTAAATTATGTCAAAACAAGTTTACTTTGTTGAAGAGGGAATGATAGGATTGTCGGAAGAATCTTTTTCTTACTCTGCAGATTTTGATTTTGTAATATTATCAATAAATCATTTTTATTCGTATTCAACTGTGCCTTCTATGCTTCATTATTATAAGTAAAGTAGATCACCAGAACCATGTTGCAGTATCAAAATTCAAAAGAGGGTGCATCCTCGCATAACTTGGGGTACTGATGGTATCTGCAGTATACCTAGCCTTAAGAGAAATAAAGTTAATTAGAGAGAGAGAGCGACAATCTTTTGACTGGAGTGATATGGGTTATTGTATTTGTAAAAGAGTTCAGTTCAAATTATATGTCAATTTAGTGGATTCATGTTCAATTTTTTTCAGGCTATGTGTCTAGATATTTGATCATAGTGAATGAAAACATTTGAATAAGTTTTCATGTTGCCATTAAGTAGATCCTAATAAGACTGTTGGATTAATACTAAGATCTCAAATGCCTATTTTAAAAATTGAATTCTCTTTTGAACATGTGATGGTGACTTAAACTTAGTTTCTGAGAGAGGTTTGAGCAATCAATTCATTTTCTGTTGCTACGAGTCTGTGCCTCAAAGTGAATAGCTACATGATCATTTTTTTAGTTCCTATAAATTATTTGAAAAACGGATTTAGCAATTAAACACATTTGGTCGTGGCTAAATATAAGTGGACACAGATTTATAGCCGCCAAACTATCTGGCAGTTGCAACTTTGACTGCTTAAACTCTTAAAGCGACTAAAATTCTGGGTTTTTGCTAAGATTTTGGTCGCTTAAGCCAGGTTTTCTTGTAGTGCATCAATAAATAATAGCCTTCACCAAATCATGTTGTATAATCTCCCAACATCGTCTATAAAAGCAACCAGAAAAACCATCAGGTCCCGGAACACTATCAGCCCCAAGTCAAGAACAGCAACTTGAATTTCTTCCAACGTCGGAACCATATCCATTTTCTGGCTCTCCTCAAAAGTGATAGAATCATGTTCATAATTTTTTTTTTGATCTTTCAAAGAGAATATAATTAAAAGCACACAAGGCGTGTGCGGGCGTAGACAACCAACAAAGAGCAAAAAAGCCAAACAAAAACAAAAACAAATACAAAAAAGCTAAAGAAAAGAGGTTTCTAGGTATCAACAAAGGAAGACACCACTTGTGAATCCTAACAATCCGAGAGCAACTTGCAGACCACAAAGAGTGACAATTGCCTATTGTCAATTATCCAACTCGTCAACATCTTCGATAATTAAATCATCGTGGTTTTTTGCGAGATCCCTAAACATTTCTTCCCGATTAATTTTTATAGGTGGAAATTCTAAGCTCCATAAGGAACCAAGCTCGACGAGTTTATCTGCCGAGACTTTATTAAAAGCTTTAGATTTATGAGGCTTTTTCTTTTTTTTTGCTTGAAAGGAAACCATTTGGGAACATACCTTTGCCTTTGCATTTCATGCTCAATTTCATACCAATTCCTGCAATTGACTTGGACGATGACGGCTTTGCGATGCTTACTTTTGAGTCTTTCAGAACTAACTGAGAAGTGGCTATCTCCCCTTCTTCTTCTTCTTCTTCTTGTTTTAAATCATGAAACTTGTTATGGGATTCAAAACCAGAGGGGATGGCAGGATCACCTTCCACGACCGGTTGATCATTTTCAGGAGTAGTATACGGGTTCGCTAAATGAATCTGTAAGTGCTTTCCTTTTTTCTTTTTGCATGCGCCTTTCTTTCTTTTAAAAGTAATCCACTCAGCAAGAACCTTTTCTTCTCCAATTACCCTCTCACCATTCACACTCTTATATTCAGATTCTCCGTCAGAATTTTCACAATTATCAACTGTAGGAGAGTCTTCAACAGTCATCTCATTAACCCCATTGTTAGATCTGAAAGTTGTCCCTTCTGTCGTTGCCCTTTCCACAACCTTATTTCCTTGTACCTGCATATTTTCATTTATAATGGTATCTACTCCAGAGCCATTTACTCCAATCATTTCCCCAAATCCATCCAAATCTTTCACCACACCAGAGCTTTGATTCTCTTTCAATGCCTTAGTGCTTTCTTTAGCATTCTCTTTTGGTTTATGCATCCACACTTTCTTGCTAGCCTTAGGACATTTAACACTTGAGTGATCAAATGTAGCACAATGCTTACAACTTGAAGGTTTCCAAGTATATTCAATTGAAACCTTAAATTATTTTCCTTCATATACAACAAGAATAAAAGAAGGGAATGCACTATCCTCCTCCATTTCGACACATACTCTAGCATAACTCATTCTGGTTCTAGCCAGAGTATGGTGATCAGCAAATAATGGGACTCCAACTACACTAGTAATCATACTTATCCCCTTAGCATTCCATAAGTGAGTTGGAACATTCCTCAACTTCATCCATACAGGTACTGATTTCATTTCATGAATGTCTTGCTCAATAAAAACCTTCCATGGGAAAATTAAAAATAGTCTGTTTGAAATAGTGATTGACCCTAATTCCATGGAAGTAACTCTATCTTCCTCTAACTCAAACTCAAATATGAACATCAGTTCTTCATGAAGAGTCAATTTAAAAGCCCCTTTAAGCTTCCATGCTTGTTCCATTGTTTCTTTCACTTGGTGAAAAGGTAGTCTACTGCCCACAAAAAACCCAACTAGAAATTTGCCGCACACCCTAAGTTCATCGACTAGATCAGAGGAAGAGATGATGGATTTCAACTTACCATCCATTGAATGAGGTTTATGAAAAGACAATTTGCAGGTAGTAGAATCCACCCTGCTGCCTCCATCATTGTATCCCCCAAAAAGAGATCTCCATTTTCCATTTTTAGGTTTTTCTGAAATCCCAATCGAATCTCCAATCACACCAGCTCGATCCTTGTTGACTCAAACATAGACTCCCCCACTAACAGTAAGAACACCATTTGCTCCAGCAGAGGGAGGATTTGAGTTCAAAAGAGGAAAATCCTTCATCCCAAAAATAGTCCCTGTATCCAACACAAACAAAGACCATTCATGCCCAGACCTCAGAAAGAAGAGGAGTCTAGAGCAAGAAGAATCATTTGTACAATAGATTATATAGGTTAATTTTGGATTTCAGGGGGAAAATTCGGTTTCTAGGGTTACGAAAATTAGGGTTTTTACTAATGGATCGAGATTTCTGATTCTAGGGTTTTGATAAGGATCAAAACGTGATTGATTAGTGGTTTGGATTTAAGTTTTTGATGTAGAAATCTTATGAGATTTCAACATTTCAACGAAGAACATGAAGAAACTTTTTTTCTCCAAAGGAAGAGAGAAAGGCTCCCGTTTTTCTCCAATTTCTAATTTTCTAATAGAATCATGTAATTATTATGAGGCTAAATTTAATGGGTCTGATTAACCCATTGAGGATCATTTGTTTTAATTAAGAATCATGTTCATAATTAAAACAAATGATCCTCAATGGGTTAATCAGACCCATTAAATTTAGCCTCATAATAATTAACAACATGGTCACGCAATTGTTCAGCATCAGATATAGTACTTCCGTCCTCTTTAACAAGTTCATATAGTATTTTGACTCGGTCTAACGCGAATGCTGTTATGAAAAAAAGAAGAATTGCTAATCCCCTCCAACAGCCACTTGTTTCTGGATTTTTGTTTTAGCATGATGTTTTGTTGCAACCGAATCTTCTGAACCCCCACTAGAGCATCTTTCATTACACTCAGTTTAGAATCATCCGCTGGGTCTTCATCTGGATTTTTTAAAGCCATTTCAAAACGCAACTGAGCTTGCTTTAACCGAATATTTGCATTCCCAAAAACAGTTTGATTCCATGCCTTTAATCTCTTCAGTTTGTATGGAAAAATAAAATCCGGGGAACCAAAAACTGAAGCATTCCATTTTTCTTGAACAAGACACATGAAGTCCGGGTGCGAAAACCATATTTTTTGTACTCTAAACGGAGCACGTCTAGGTCTTTGAGTAACAAAAGGACAGCCTAAGAGTGTAGAATGTTCGCCAATTCGCAAACATAGCTAACCAAGCTTCATTAATAATAGTACGATCCAGTTTACTAATAATTCTGCACGACCCAGATTGACCATTAGTCCATGTAAACTTGCACCCCAAAGAATCAGCCTCAAAGAGATTGTTATCATCCATCCAATCACTAAACTCATTTTTGCAAGAAGTTCTTGGATCATTACCTCCCTTCTTCTCCTCACAACACAAACCAAAATTAAAATCACCCATAACAAGCCATGATACAGTCAAATTTGCTAATGTGAGTTGTTGTCATAATCTCCTATGAATGACCTGTATGTGACTTGTATGAACAAAAGAAATATACACAGCTTCCAAACTAACCGTAATAACTTGTCTACTTGAATTTACAACAACCGGTTCCTCAATCTCTTCCAACCAAAGAATCCAAATGTTGCTTATAGAACCTGAAGTAGAATTATGAATAGCCTTTTTCTTAAACCTTCTAAGTTTAGCCTCAAGAGAATATCATCAGAATAAGGAATTTTAGGTTCCGCAATACACAAAATCTCAGGCGTAAACTCTTTAACTAACTCTCTTAATTTTTGACCATCATCAACCTTTGCCACCCCATTGATATTCTAATATATAACACGCATTAAAAAACATGAGGGTTTGGTCTATTTTTTAACTTCAAAGAGGCAGCAGTATCACCCCCATCATTCAAATTACCACTTCTACTAAGACCCGGAGACCTTCCTTTTCGAACTTTAACTCCTAGCTCATTAATTTCTGAATCCGAATCAGATTTGGAATTATCCGACCTGGACTCAATATTAGAAATCACTTTTGCAGCTGGAATAGATGAAATACTCCCATCCTGGCGTACCCTTCTAGCTTGTCTCTTCTCCTTTTTAGCCATCTGTTCTATAGCATCCAAATCACCCCACTTCACACCTTTAACGCCTAGCTCAGACTGAGACTCAGAAATATCATCATCTGTATTAATAGCATGTAACTAAGACTTACACCTGCTTTACACTTTGTGCATGTTAGCATCTCTCAAACAATTAACAGTGTATGTTAGCTGTCAGTTAGTTAGTGTACGTTAGTAGCTTTAATGAGCTGTAAATGTGTACGTTAGCTTTCACGTTTTCCGTCTGATAAAAGGCTAGGGTCTGAGTTTTGTAATTGATTGGAAAACTTTATCAATATTTGATTCTCTCATCAAGAACAGATACAGAGAACTCATGTTCTTGATTCATATTTGTCATCTACATTCCAATATGGTATCAGAGCATTAGGTTTTTCAATTCTTGATTTTCTAACTCAATTGTTTCTGTAAATCTCAAATCAGATATACTTTTCTTTCTTATATGATTCGTGAATTCTCAACCACAATGGAGAACCCAACTTCAAACTCAATAGAAAAAGTTCATTTGAATCAACTAACAAATTTGTTTCTCTCAAACTTAAAGAAGACAATTTTCTAACATGGAAGAATCTCATGCTTCCTGTTATAAGAAAATTCAAGATTATGAAGTATCTTGATGGCTCTTATCCTTGTCCAGATCAATATACTAATCCAAGAAATCAAGCTAATGGTGTTGAAAATCCTTTCTACTTAGACTGGATTGATGAGGATTCCACAATCATTATGTGGATTAATAGCACCATTTCAGATTCAGTAATTGCTCATTTTGCTACTGCACCAACTTCACATCATCTTTGGACTACTATTGAAGAAAGATTTGCTCGTTCTTCTTCTACTCACTCAATTCAATTACGCATAAAACTTCTAGCTGTCAAACAAGGTAACAAATCTATTTCATCTTTAATTAATGAAATCAAATCTTTGTCAGACCAACTTGTTGCTGCTGGTGAACTTGTTTCTGATAAAGAATTAGTGGTTGTCACCTTATCTTCTTTAAATTATGACTACATTCCGTTTGCTACCTCAATGAGACATAGATATCCACCCATTTCTTGTATTGAACTTCACAATAATCTACTTAGTGAAGAAGTAGTAATCAGTCAAAGAAACACAGATCTACTTACACACTCTACAAATCAGGCTTTTGCTGCACAATCTCATTCAACAAGAGCACAAGTTAGAGGTCCTAATTCAAGATCCAGTGGTTATTCACATTCTTTATGGCAGAGGAAATACTATGTTTCCTAATAACGGTACTAGACCTAACAACTATCACTTTAGTAGAAGAAATTCATTCTCACCAGGTAGAGGTTTTGGATATTCATCTTCCACATCTGTACCAAAATCCACCATGAATTCTCAACAGTCTGCATCATCCTCTTTAATATGTCAGATTTGTGCAAAAGTTGGACATAATTCTTTATAATATAGAAATAGACTAAACTTCTCTCATCACAATGTCAACACTCCTACTCATCTGTCTGCTATGTTGGCCTCTGCAAGTATTATGGGGGAGAATCCTTGGTATGCTGATAGTGGTGCTACCAATCATATCACTCCAAATAAGTCTGAATTGCAAGCTTCATCTACTTATGAAGGGCTTGATAAAATAAAGACTACAAATGGAAAAGGTATGTCCGTTACTCATTCTGGTTGTTCATTCAAATCCCCACCACATCATATTTTTAACTTGAACAATGTTCTTTTAGTACCCAATGCTGCTCAGAACTTACTTTCTGTACACAAGTTCACTTCTGATAACAACTGTTCCATAACCTTTACTTCTGCTGGCTTTTCTGTGAAGGACTTGTCAACTGGGAAGATTCTTTTACAAGGCCCTCACAATAATGGACTTTATCCTATTCATTTTCTACATCATTCACCACATAAAGCTTATTCTACTGTCACCACATCCATATCTTCTCAAGTGTGGCACAGAAGGTTGGCTCATCCTTCATTCAAAACAATGCAATGTGTCTCCAAATACCTGTCTTTACCCTCTATTAATAAAAGTTTTGTATTCTGTGCTGATTGTCTGTTAGGTAGGGCTCACAAGTTACCTTTTCAGATGTCAACCAACTACAGTTTTACTCCTTTGCAATTACTACATATGGACCTCTGGGGTCCTAGTCCTATAATATCAGTGTATGGTTACAAGTACTATGTTACAATAATAAATGATTTCTCAAAGTTTTGCTGGATATTTCCATTATATGATAAATTTGAATTCAAGAAAGTTTTCTATGAATTCAAAATGTACATTGAAAAACAATTGCAATTTTGTATTAAGAAATCAGAACTGATGGTGGAGGTGACTTTTTACATCATCAATTAACTTCTTTTCTAGCTCTTCAAGGTATCAAACATGAGCTCTCTTGTCCCCATACACCTGGGCAGAATGGTGTGGCAGAATCTAAACACAGACATCTGGTTGACATTGGAAGAACCTTTCTAATCCAATATGGACTTAGTGATTCCTTTTGGGTAGATGCATTTACCACTGCCAACTACACTATAAACAAATTACCTACTAAATCAATTGGCTACAAATCACCCTTTGAGGTTCTATTTCATGATCCACCTGATTATACTTTCTTGAGATCTTTTGGCTCCTTATGTTTTCCTTGGCTAAGGCCTTATGCAACTCACAAACTGGCACCAAGAAGTAAATCTTGTATCTTCATTGGTTACTCTTCTTATCAAAAAGGCTACAAATGCTTAGATCCACTCACTGGCAGAATTTATGTATCTAGGCATGTCATTTCCATGAATCTGTGTTTCCTCTCAAGAAAACAGCATCTTTAATGCCCATTTTTACTCAGGAATCAACTGCAGCTACAAGTGATACTACAACTTTAATTGCAATTGTAAATACTTCTAATGCCCTGCAGTCTGATCACCCTCTTACATCACCTGCTGTATCATCTGTTGCTCATACTAGTACTTCTTGCATTTCAAACACTCACTCTATGCACACAAGGGGAAAGTCTGGAATCTTCCAGTAAACACTCTTTTTCTTCTGCTTTGGTTGCTCAGATTCCTCCACCCACTCCTACTTGTTTAGTCAAGCACATAAACACCCAAAGTGGAGACAGTCTATGGTGGATGAATACAATGCTCTGCAAAGTGCAAACACCTGGTCCAAGGTACCATTTCATCCCTCTATGAATCTTGTTAGTTGCAAATGGGTATTTAGACTTAAATATAAACCATATGGAACTATAGATAGGTACACAGCTAGACTTGTTGCTAAGGGTTTTCACCAACAGGAGGGGTTGGACTATTCTGAGACATTCAGTCCTGTGGCAAAGTCTACTACAATCAAAAATTCTTTTTTCCATTTGTGTGAATTTTGATTGGTCTACTACTCAATTTGATGTTAGTAATGCCTTTCTTCATGGAGATATTTCTGAAGATATTTATATGTCACATCCTCCTGGTTTTATTGATTCAGATAATCCAACTCATGTGTGTAAACTAAATAAATCTCTGTATGGCTTAAAACAGGCTCCAAGAGCTTGGTATTCCAAGTTGCAACAAGTCTTATTCTCTTATAGTTTATTCTATCTGCAGCTGATGCCTCACTGTTCATTCAGAAGATTGGCTCAAGAATTACTTTTATTATAGTGTATGTGGATGACATCTTGATTACTGGCAGTTCATCTTCTTTTTGTACTGAGTTTATCATTTAACTTCAGAGGCATTTTCCTGTCAAGAATCTGAATTCCTTGCACTACTTTCTTGGTCTTGAGGTCAAAAAGAATTCCACTGGCTTATTCCTTTCACAAACAAAATATATTCTTGATCGTTTGGAGAACATGACACAAGTGGGGATAAACCTTGCTCCTTCCTAATTCCAGCAAAATTCAAGCTTCAGGGTCTCACTGGTGCACCACTGCTTGATCCTACTTCCTATAGATCCTTGGTGGGTGCCTTGCAATACCTAAATTGGACTAGACCAGAGATTTCTTATGTAGTAAACCAAGTTTGCCAACATATGCAACAACCAACTTCTGCTCACTTGATTGCAGCAAAGAGAATTTTAAGATATATTAAGGGTACTATTGAATTTGGAATTATGTTTCAAAAGGGTTTACTTGCTGTGCAGGGCTTTAGTGATGCAGATTGGGCTGGGGATCCTGTAACTCGCAGAAGCACTGGAAGATATTGTATCTTTTTAGGGTCAAAACCTATTTCTTGGTATAGCAAAAGACAAGCCACTGTTGCCAGATCCTCTACTGAGGCTAAATTTCGCATCCTAGCTAACTCTGCTACAGAGGTAATTTGGATTTGTAAGCTCTTGACTGAAATGCATATTTGTCTACTTACTGCACCATCAATTTTCTGTGACAACATACACTAGTACATATTTGGGCTTCCGTGACAGTTCAAAATTCTTAATCATGACAGTTTAACAAATACCTGTCACAAAAGAATAAGCTACGAGATATACGCGGCAGTTTCTTATAAAAACTCTCACTAATAATGCTACAAAACTGTGACAGTTTATTAACTGTTACTTAATAATTATACCATGACAGTTTTTATAGAAAACTGTTAGTGTATATTGATGTATAATAACAGTTATAAACTGTTACGATTCTTAAGCAATAACAACAGTTTTATATAAGAACTGTTATAGAAGTGTATAGCTATATATGACAGTTTCTGTCAATTAAATTCATTTTCATTTATATTGACAGTTTTGATCAAAAACTGCTGCTATTTATCATTCTCAAATACGGTTGTTAGTTTTATAAGTTGTTTGAAATTTTTCTGAAGAGTGGGGATGTCTGTTAGTGGGTCTTCTCTCCTATCTTCTCATTTAACATAAAAGAAGATTTCTCACACAAAAAAATCAGGCAAATCCCATCTCAAGATTCCTCACCCAAAAAAACTCAGTCAAATCCCATCTCTGATCTTCTTTTGTTTTTTTCTCTTACCTAAATCTGGATTTGGTTGAATCCTTATATAACTGTAGTTACCTTCTCAATCTCGAATTAGAGTTCTGATATGATTGGAAATGTTGGGTTGAAATCAGATTCAAAGGTGGAATTGGATTTTTCATTTTGATTCGGTAAAACCTAAACACGGTTATCCTTACTGATTCACCATCTCCTATCAATAATACTGATAACTGGACTTTACATACAACATGGTTAAAGATGAGGAAACTGTAGATCTGTTTTTAAGAATATGATTGGATTCAAAAACTGCAAACAACACTGTTGCTAATAACAAGGTTATTGCGAACCTAAAAGCGGTTATCGAAGAGGTAGCAGTGACTGATGGATGTAGCAAAGACGTTGGTAATCTTTTGTACACAGTAAGTTTATCTACGAGAATTTGACTTCTTAGTTAAACCCTAGCTAAGGGTTTTTATTAATTTACCTGATATTGATTATTTGATTTTCCCCTTTTTGGTGCGAAACAGGTTGCTACCAAATTCCCTGCTAATGCACTTGTACATTGACCTACTGTGCTTGAATACATTGTATCAGTGAAGGTACACAGTTTATATGAAATTTCTAATTCAACGTATTTTTGGTGTAATTCTGGACTCTCAAGAAACTTTATTATGTCATAGATTAAGTCCCCTGCTCAGTTAGAGGCAGCTCATACATTTCTTGGACGCCTGGGTTCCGAGAATCTTAAGCTGAATGAATTTGAAGAGGCTTGTGGTGTAGGAGTAGAAGTTTCGTTTGATGAAATTGAACTTGCTGTTTCCATGGTTTTTGAAGAGAGAAGGGATATCATCCTGAAGATGCGCTACTGGACAAATGGTCAGTTACTTGTGTTTGTAAAGTTTGAACTCATCCAGTCTTCTATCTATTTAATTTTTTATTTTCTTTGTCTTGTCGTGTGTATGGAAAGACTACTTGCGTGATTCATATATCATTGAAAACTTTAATTGATTGTGTTCTTCAAGCTTAGAAATTATCTCATCTAGATTGTCCATCAACTTAGACCATATAAAGTTCATCACAATCTTCATAGTGAGATGCTCACTTTAAAAATATGCTTTATTCTGTAGTTGGTGAACTACTTGGGGAAATTCTAGCTACACACCCATGAGCAGATGCAAATATTTCGAAGGTAATTATGTCAAGAAGATAGTTTGTAGTGTGTTGTCTAGTTGGTGTGAATTGTTTGTTATTTATTTTTTAGTCTAAGCTATTTTTTTTCACTTTTGATCTTAACAGGAAGTAATTGGTAAGTGACTAGAAGGATTGCTGGGTGAGAGGACTGCTGTAGATAATGAAAAGCCTGTAAAGAAGAAAAAGGAAAAACTTTCTAAAGAAGACGTAAGGGTCTCTCTCCCCCTCCCTCCCTCCTTCTGTGTGTTTGTGTGTGTTTTGAGCACTTAGGAGTACACAGTTGATACATTGAGTCTTCAATCATATGTATACTAATACACAATGTGTTACTATACCATGCAGATGGATTTCTGGTGTATATATTATATAAGCACTTGTTCTTGTTTACTTAAAGCTAGTTACGTTCTTTCGTCTTTTATAAACATATAGATCTGTAAGTCATGACTATTTAAAGTATTGGAGGAAAATAATCTATATCTATATTGCTTTTTTATGTAGGATACCCCTGCGATATAGAGCAGTATACTAGTGTTTTTATATCATGTTCTTGTGCCTGTCAGCGAAGTTATGTCTGTTATAGCAGAGCTCGGGGTCAAAGGAGATGGACAGAATGATCCCCTAATCCTCACTCAAGCTTCCTATCTAGCTTCCAATTTCATTTTTGAAATTAAAATTATAGTTCTTACCTCTTCTCATTTTGTTTAAAGTAGATACGGGTTAAGTGTATGGTAGAATCTGTTTTGACTACTTCAATCAATGTACATATTGGTAGCGGAAGGGATTTGTATGTCCTTAGAGATTTGTCTTTCTTTGAAAGTGTTCAAGACATTAAAGTATTCCGGAAAGGAGAAACTTGTTCCGGTCTCTGCAATACTACGTTTCTTGTACGCAGTTGCCTCTTGTTAGTAACTGATACATGACTTGATGGCCTAAACCAGAGAAGTTGCCGGTGGAGTCGGTTTCAGTTGATATTGTCGTTTATATCATGGGAACTGTTGAGCTTCTTGATCCGTCTCTTGAAAATATCTCCAGAGTTCTGAAACCCGGAGGGACTGTCTTAATTCAGGCACCCCAACCTGCTACAGCGAGCACGGATAAGGTACTTACTAATATTTTCTATAAACCTGTAATCTTAATTTTTGTGAAGATTACTTCGTAAATTTTTATATTATTTTTACATGCCAACTCTACATTTGAACGCAAGTTACTATTAGATGGATACTTAGAGTTGCAAGTTCTTGACATGAAAACCTTAGTTTCGGAAGAAAATGTTCAATCTCTAACAGTGAGTTTTTCTTCTGTTTCCCTTCTTTCTCACCGTGACATCATATTGTTCTCTTCCTGCTTGGTTTGTTGTGGGCTAAAACAAGTTGCATTAATGGAGATTCAGGAAAGAGTGTTCCTTTATTTTCCGTCATATTTTCTTGATGTTTACCAAGTTTACTCATTTGTGCAGGTTAAGGCCAGTAAGCCCTTGTGGAAGATTGGGTCATCTTTTTCCATTAAGAAAGCAACCCCAATTTTGCCTAAAGTACAACATGATGATGATTTGGATTTGATTGATGAAGACAGTCTATTAACAGAGGAAGATTTGAAAAAACCAGAACTTCCAGTTGGTATGATAATGAAAATCTTAATCTGTATAGTTAGGTCCTTTTGATATTTTCCTTTAGAAGCTTTATATGATGCAAGTAGTCATGTGCAGTTGATGACTGTGAAGTTGGAAGCTCAAAGAAAGCTTGTAAAAATTACACTTGTGGACGGGCGGAGGCAGAAGAGAAAGTTGCTCGGGTTAACCAAAGAGCAGATGGATGGATCTAATCGCCGACCTTATAAAGCTGTTTGTGGAATCAATGATTCTATATATGATTCATTTAGTTTATTATGTCAATTCTATTTTCTTATATTGATTCCTAGTATAGAGATCTAATGTGATGAATCCATATAGAATAGTTAGTAAAGTTTTGGCAAGATGAATACCGTTTATCTGATAACTATAGGTAAGCTGAAAAATGATAAGGCTCAATTGTCGGTCAAATTTATTATTGAAAAACCATAATTGTTGTGGACTAGCTTACTTTTTTTTACCAGAAGTTGTTATTATAACTGCATGACACCTTGGGTATGAGCATACTTTCAGTTATTATTTCTTGCCTTTACAAGATTCTTATTCATTATGCAGTGTGGACTAGGTGATGCATTCCGTTGTGCATCTTGCCCATACAAGGGTCTACCAGTATTCAAGTTGGGTGAGAAGGTAAGAACAAAATGAAATAAAGCAAGACATATGACTTATGAGACTTCTATTGATCTTTCCTCTTTCTCACCTTGTAATCTGTAACCAGATTCGGCTCCAAGGACTTGTTGTGACTCAATTTCTTCTTATGGATGCAGGTATCCTTTTGAAACTATCTTTAGTACTATAATTAACATAAAAGGGGTTGCTTACTTGCTTGTGTGTCACATTCAATGTTAACCTTTGATCTGCTCTTCATTGTACAATTTTTATAGGTAAAAGTCATAGCTGCGCAAACTCCTTCACCAACTGAAGAAGAACTCAACCCCTTTACTATATTCCCTGGGCCAGAGGAAAATATAAAGGTATTTGATGTTGTGATTCTTTCCATCTTATTTTATTGCCTTCGACTGAGCTTATGTTTCAAAAGACTAATTTAGATTTTTTTTAGTGTATAAGCCTGTAATATGTACATATTATGTTATCTTTTCCTACTATCATATGTTAAGTGTTGTTGTTTGGTCTATTGAGCGGATTTTTTAAAGAACACCTGCAGTTCAAGTCTCATATTTTCCTGAGGCTGTCTACGGTAACTTTCTGCTTTCTAAGCTCTTCGTTAGTGCTTTCTGTATCTGATGGAAAAGACTCGGGTATGGTTCCATTTGATGAACCCCCATTTATCTATTTTTGGTATAAATGAATTAATGGTTACAAGAAGAGTTGTAAATATTTTCCACGGAACACTGTGGTGTTATAATCTACCACCTCCTTCATGTATTCTCCCTACTTTTTATGCTTCAGAGTGCATTTGATCCATATAAAGCTTAAGCTCATAATTTCTTACAGCAAAGTATTACACTTTCTATGAAAAACTGCATGATGTTATTTTTTTGCAGCTATAATTTCACTTGGTGGTATTTGAGTAAGCCTTACAGTGCATTCGTACTTGACAACAGGTGCATACAGAAATATTTTTTAGCGATTGCTCTGTATTAATAGTTATGCAATACAAAGGAGATGCTTAAAAAGCATATGGAAGCGACCGAAAGTAGAGTCTTCACCCGCTTCCCTCCTGAACCAAATGGGTACCTACATATTGGTCATGCAAAGGTAAATGCGTGTTCCACTAGGAAGCAAAATCCAAATTGTTATATGGAAGCTTTAATATTGCTGCATTATTACAGGACATGTTTGTTAGTTTTGGTCTAGCAAAAGAGAGGGGTGGATGTTGCTACCTCAGGTAAGCATTGTTGATTTCCTTTCCATTGTCCTTGCAATTTCTTCGCTAAACTTCCGTTTTATATAAATCTGAAGTAAACAACTCAAGTAAAGAGAGAACGTGTTTCTCACAGCTAGAACAAAATCATAATTTTTTTTGTTTGGATCTTGTCTGTTACTCCACAGTTCTCTACTATATTTCTATTCGTAAATTCTGCAAACTAGATGATGCCAGAAAGCTATTGCAAATAAGGAGTGCGGAAAGCATCAATAGTATCTTGGCATAATTGACCTTATAAAAGACTTTAAGGGACGAGTCAATCACCTAGTGTGATGCTTGTCCCAGAGTATTTTATTATGTCCCATAATTGTACCTCGTGGAACTTTCTTTTAGTCCCTTGTGCAGTTTCTTGCTCCGCACTTGGTGTTGGTTGTACAATCTTTATCCATTTTCTTGCTCGAGATATAACCACTCTATTCCAATTAATGCATCTAAAACTAAAAAAATTGACCAGAAAGAATTCTAAAAATGTAACGTTTAGCTTTAAAGAGAGTTCACAATTTGTTTTATTTTGTACGTGGTGTTTGTTGACCACATGCGACACACTCGTGGGACCCTTTAAGTTCATGAATGGTTGGTGTCCCTTCTTTTTCTTGTAATATTTAGACTTGCTTGGCTGGTGCTTGTATATTAGCAGTGCTAGGAAATTTTAGAGGCCAAAATGCTTTTAGCATTTAGGAAGATCAGAACAGTTATAGAAGTGCCTAAGAATATTCTGAAGGTAGTTAACGAACATATTCTTCCATGTCATTTAGTAAAAGAAGATTTTCTTTACTAGTTCAACAATACATGAACATCTGGTGGGTCTGGCTAATGCAGTAACTTGTATCACTAACTGCAGTCACTTAAAAATTGACTGTATAAATGCATATTAATTGAGATATTATTATTATATCCATACAAAAACATATCTTTATTTTCAAACTGCATCACTTTTTATACTTTGGTATAAATAATCATGCTGATAGGTATGATGATACAAACCATGATGCTGAAAAGAAAGAATATATTGATCATATTGAAGAAACTGTGCAATGGATGGGGTGGGAACCTTTCAAGGTATGCTCTCTCTCTCTCTCCCCGTTTTTTTTGTCTCGAGATACTGATAAACCTTATGCCTTCACTAACTTTCGGGCACTATGTTACTTTATCAACCGTGTCTTATTATTCGTTAGTGAGTCTGAATTGATATATTGATATTAACACATTTTGGTTGATTATTTTGAAACTTATGATCACATTGATTCAGAAGATTACCTGCATCAAACTGAGAGGCCCCTATTTTTATTTTTCCCTTGATATTTATCTGACTGGATCTTAATTTCTTTCATAGAGTAGTCAATAGTCCTAATTTCAATGTCCTTTTCAGCAGAAACAACTAATATTGATAGCTGAAGTGATCTGTGTCACAAACGGCATTTCATACGCATTAGTTTTGTCTGGATGCACTATTTCTTGAAAATTTGAGTTGAACTTTCTCTTCCGATCTTCTAATTATTTGTCGCAATATGTTTTGTAAATAGTTGCAGAAGCATACGGGATAAAGATATCCTACTTATTTGCCAATATAGTAATGTATTACAGTTATGCTTTTTATTGACTATTTAGCCACAATAACTTGGTGGTTCCTTCTGTTATATTACATACTTAACGATTTAACGAGAAACGAGGTGGTCATCAGCTCTGTTTATTGATATTTTTAGCAAACAGGGGCTTCTGATAATACCTATCAACAAAACATACCGATACTAAATTCATGGCAGTTGAATACATCAACATCATTTAAATGTATGCTCCTTATTAATAATGACACATGGTTTTAGCAAGAATTTTGTTAGGTCTGCAGATATGGGATGACATTTTAGGATTTGAGAATGCAGAGTTTTACATCAAAAGGTGGCCACAGTTGGACGGATTATGTTTTGAAGATGTGCTAATTTCATTCCCTGATGCAGTACCTTATGGAGTTAAGGTTGCTGCAAAAGGCGGGAAGATTGTCTTAATCCAGATGATGATTATGTTCTTAAAGAAGGTAACGAAATCCTTGTTATAGTTGAGGATAATGATACGTATATCCCAGGTACCATACCAGAGGTTATTATTCTTTCACCTGTATTCTGAAGTAGTAGTTTATTAGTTATCATAAATGTCTTTTAGATCATTCATGAAGAGGCTCAAAATCTTGTTTCGCGTGATAGGCACCTGTAGCACATGGTGTGACATCTTTGCGCTAAAACATATCATTTGCATTGATTAGTCCTCTTGTACCATGTTTTTTTGCGGAATTGAATCAATTGTATAGGATTATCTGGACACATAAGTTATTAAATGATATATGATTGTGTGGCAGCTAGTCCTCAAAAGATGAACTTGGTCTCAGTTTCGAGGTTCAGTGATTATGTGTTATGCAATGAGTTTGTGAGCATGGCACTGGATATGGTGGAAATGACTTTGTGAATATAGAGTCGAATATTAGTTATACATGAATTTTTCAGTCTGATACTAATTTTGCAGTTTAATGCACCCAATCATTATGTTGGAACTCTTCATTTTCTTTTCTTTTTTTCAAGTATAGTTTTAGGGTAACTTTTATAATTTGTTATTGTTTGTTTAATCTTGGTTTTTGTAAAATTAAAGTAGGTTAAAGTGGACGATGGCGAGAAGTGGAGCCAGTGCCCCTGTATCAGCATTAGATTTTTGCTTCACAAGTTTGGTTGTTGCCAGTGAAAGCGGTCTGGTTAGAATGATTATTTAGGTTTTTTTTAGGATAAAATAAAGTTTATGACATTATTATAATTATCATTTCTTCTATAGGTTCGTATATATACAAGTAGCATCATATGCATTATTTGTCTGGCTATCTATTATTGATTGTGAGAATCAATCAGAAGAATATACTCATGCATGTATGCACTCAGGATTGCTGCAAAAGCTTACGAACTTGAGGATGTTTTTTTTTATACTGAATAATTTAAGGAGTTGGGATTCTGAAATGCAATACTGGAACCCATTTCGATATGTCCCCTAATTATTACTATTCTCATTTTCTTGGTAGCTTTCTGTTTTTATGTGTTATGCTTCAATTTATTCTCTTCCTATGAAATTCCTAATATATTTTAGTGCAGGTGCAAATGGTAGGAGACGATTCCCTAGGATAGAGAATTGGTCTCGTTGGTTCAAGAGATTCCTATGGAATGGCTTATACTATATTTCCTTGGAACTATGCCTTCCAGATCACCGGCCCTGAAAGATTTCAGTTCTCAACTTTCGTCGCTGCACATTGGTGAGCTTATGCCATTGTTTCTTTAGAACTTTGTCCGTTATCTTCATGTGGTGTGATGGCGTGAAACAATGTTCTGGTATGTAAGAGAAAACGATATACTGACGAGTCTGAGATACACTAGGTTTAAGACATGTTATATACAGTGGCAGTCATGGTTCTAACCTCCGAATATTTCGGTTC
Source organism: Papaver californicum (assembly GCA_023531435.1). Lineage (NCBI taxonomy): Eukaryota > Viridiplantae > Streptophyta > Magnoliopsida > Ranunculales > Papaveraceae > Papaver > Papaver californicum. Next base: position 1,081,323 of record JAJJMC010020023.1, on the reverse strand, counting down.
AATTAGATTCTAGCTAAAATATTTCTATGTTCTGGTGCAATAGTTTGCTCGTAAATGTTTAGATTCCTGACTCTTCTGGTTGAAACTTCTCATCTGGTGTATAGTAGTGGTTATGCCTTTTGTGATGCATGTGATTTTAGATGTTGGTTAGTGCCCAGACTTGAAGTACATTGATTAGCTACCACTTGCTTTTAGTTCATCTTCAGTTTGTAGGTTTGGTTTTGACTTTTTTCGTGTTTTGCATTCATTCCAGATAGCAACGCTGATAAGAAATGTTGGAATCAGAAGCTTGGCACTTATGATTTCACATTAGCCAGCTTACTTTTTTCTTAATTTCCAAAGTTCCACTAAATACAAAGTCTACCTCTGTTCGAAATATCTTCCTAGTCCAAACAAATATATTAATTCATATTTACTTCCAAAATAATTGGGTCTGTTAATAACTTGTCCTTCGTTGATACTGCTACATTTTCGCAGCTTTTACTATAATTTATTTCTCTACTTTTTAGAGCCTAATTGCAATGGTTGATGCACACTCACGTAAAGAAAAGACTTCCCAGGGTGTCCAGACTACTGATGGCGACTGGTGTATACGTCTTCATCTTCTAGGATTGTGTCTTCTTGCAAGGGCACAATATGGATTGCAGGGTATCCCAAAAGAAGTAAACTTTCGTGAAGTTGTTCGCTGTTTCTTTAGGTATTTAAATTTTGCATTATGTCATCTACTGTTTTTCTGTGTGTCGTTGGCCATCAATAAGTTGTTTGAATCTATGTTATCTAGACATGGTTAAAGATTTACTTATATGGCTGTGTGCTTGAATTTCAAACGTTATATTGACAAACCATAAGGTATAGAGTTATATCTTCAAAAACTTGCATTTTGCTATTTGATCATGTGTACTTCCCAATGATATAGGATGTTCGGTTTCTTTTTCTTGTCTTGGCATGTTTTGGACCGTCTACAATTTTTGGCGACCTTTTAACATGTGGAAATGTTATCTAATTTGTAGGTACTGGGAGTGTTTTGCTTTAAAAGTTTACAGTGATGGTTGACTACATAAATTCTTCTAATAATGGAGAGTACAAGACCTCCTCCAATCAAGAGGCAGCGGAAGCTACTTTTAGAGCATTGAAGTTCAAGAAGTCCGAGGTAGTGGAAGCTACTTTACAACATTAAAGTTTAGGAAGTATTTTCTGTTGTAATGAAAAAAATGATTAATAACTAAGTACTTTAATAATGTGTTGAATCTCATCTTTTGTTGTATCATTGTGTTGAATCTTGAATTTTATATATAACAATGTATTTAAAAAATATATGTTCAGTTGTATGCATTGTTTTATGGAGAAACTGTCACCTTAGTAAAAGAAATTAAAATTTTAATGACAGTTTTTATGGAGAAACTGTCACCTTAGAAAAAGAAGTTAAGTTTTTAATAACAGTTTTTATTGAGAAACTGTCACCTTAGTAAAAGAAATTAAGTTTTCAATGATAGTTTTTATGGAGAAACTGTCACCTTAGTAAAAGAAAATTAAGTTATCCATGACAGTTTTTATGGAGGAACTGTCACCTTAGTAAAAGAAATTAAGTTATCCATGACAATTTTTATGGAGAAACTGTCACCTTAGTAAAAGAAATTAAGTTATCCATGACAGTTTTATTTAGAAAATGTTATTATATGTTGTCAAGAATGACAGGTTTATGAAAAAATTGACACTAATAGTTATGATTCTGTGAAAGTTTCTTATATACCCTTTCGTAACAGAGCCTTTAATGACAGTGCAATAATTTTTTAAAACTGTCACATAAGTATTTTGGTGACAGTTTTTAACTGTCACATAAGCCCAAATTTGTACTAGTGATAAGTGCATTTTCCTACTATACTAACCCAGTGTTTCATACAAGAATGAAACATCTCTCTGTGGACTATAACTTTGTCAGGGAACTTGTCAAATCTCAAATGCTGAAGATTTCCTACATCTTAACAGTTGATCAGACTGCTGATATATTCACCAAAGGTTTTTCGGGTCCTACATTTGCTCTGTTGCGGTCCAAACTGAATGTTCATTCTCTGGAAGACTCATTCAGTTTGAGGGGGCCTAATAGCATGTAACTAAGACTTACATCTGCTTTGCACTTTTTGCATGTTAGCATCTCTCAAACAGTTAAGAATGTATGTTAGCATAGTTTAGCTGTCAGTTAGTTAGTGTACGTTAGTAGCTTTAATAAACTGTAAATGTGTACGTTAGGCTTCACGTTTTCTGTCTGATAAAAGGTTAGGGTCTGAGTTTTATAATTGATTGGAAAACTTTATCAATATTTGATTCTCTTATCAAGAACAGATACAGAGAACTCATGTTCTTGATTCATATCTTTCATTTACATTCCAATATGTATTACTATCAAAGGAAAATCTGGTTGGTTTTGTGCGACAGCTGCACTTAGCTCATCATTAAGAATATATACGAGTTAAAAAAAACTCAGGTTCTACCAAAGCATCATATAAAAGAGTAGAAGAGGAAGCAATATTCTTATCAAGAGATATGGTAGCCTAGTTCTCGCCAATTTAGCATCCACCCCTGACTTAATCTCAAGAGGCCTAGTTCTCGCCAAATTAAACTTTGAGACTAATGGCGCATGCTCAAGATCCCCTGCTTAGTTCTTGCCAAATTAACCTTTGAGACTAATGCCGCATGCTCAAGATCCACCTGCTTAGTTCTCACCAATTCAGCAGAAGCCTTAAGCATAACAACCTCAGATTGTGCTATTTCCTCCTCAAGCTCTTTGGCCTTCTCAAAAACAGCCAATTCCTCCTCAGCATGCTCCACTTCACTAGCCATATCATCACCATTGCCCATAGACTTATTATCCGCCTGTATTTTATTATTTTTACGTTTCACTTCTTGCCAAACTTGCTTCACAGGATTTTTCTCCACTAAAACCAACTGTTGATTGTATTCATTATTCGCAAACTTTCTTAGCTGGTTTCCTTTTACATTTCGACTCAATATGTCCAATTATATTACACTTTGAACAGAATTCGGGATAGTTTTGAATTGAAACAACTTGCCAAAAGCTTTGTCCACCCGCAATTATATGAATCCTTTCAGGGATATGTTTAGCAAAATCTATAGCAACTAGAACTGAAGCAAAATACCCATATTCCATATCCAGGGTTCTTTTATTTACAACAATGGGTGTTCCAAGAATTTTCCCCATTGATAGAAGAATTCTCTCAGTCTACAACTCGACATTAAATCCTGAAAATCTAACCCATATAGCTGCATGGGAAGTTCTTTGCCCTTCAGGATTAAAGCTAGGGAACCAGTCTTATAACTTTAAAACTTGTTTATTCACAAACCATGAAGAACCGTGTTTAATATTCTCTTTATCTTTTTCGGTTGTTAACATAATAATAAAAAAACCCTTACTCATTGGTAAAAATTTACATCTCGCTGAACCAAGTTTCCATTGATCTTCTAGGGTTTTAACATAATAATAAAAAAACCCTTACTCATTGGTAAGAATTTACATCTTGCTGAACCAAGCTTCCATTGATATTCTAGGTTTTTTTTAACATCATCAAACTTTAACCCAGTAAAATCTAATCTCGCAATGAGACTATGCTGAAAAGGTTTACAACCTTCTTGGAAGAACTCAATAGGAACCTCAAGAGCAGGTTCACCCTCTTTAAAAGTAGGGTTTGGTAACGTAGAAATATCAATAGCTGTTGGAGTTAGGGTTTTCCTTCCACGAACCATCTCAGCAAAAGTAGCACGACTCTCATTATTGTTATTAGTAGATGGATCAATAGTTTTGACCATCATGAATCAACAAGGTTGATCACGATAATCAAAAGAATAGAAAATAAAGATGAAAACCTAAAAATGCCAAGAGAAAAAACGGACATTCTCTCTCCTCAATAGTCTCTTATTAACTAAATTGTAACCGATCATGCATTATGTTACTGCTCCAAGTACAAATAATAATTTTTTCGAATATAACTTTTTTTTGTTTCCATATTGTAGATCTTCGAAAGATGAATCCAATGATCCAAAAATAGCTCAAATCAGACAAGAAACGAAGAAGTTATTGACGAAATACGATTTTCACAAACCGAACATACTATCATAGACATGGTAGTGATGACCGTGAACAATATGCTGACATATCACATGATTACTGATATGGCTTTGCTGACTGAGAAAATACCGCTGACGTGGTATTATCCAGCGGTGACATGGCGAGGTGGTACCAAACGCAGTTGCTGACGTGGTAGATGTTGACTGTACCAGGACTTCTGACGAGGCAATGCTGACTTGACCATATTGCTGATGTGCTAGCGGTGAATGGATTAAATGACGTCATGACAATGATGATTGGGAGCTGACGCAGCATGGTCGAACCTGACAGGTCTAGGTTAGATCAACTGAACCGGTCTGGGATTTGTTGAACCGGATGAATCATTTATGAACCGGAATTGGACCGACTTGGCTTGATACACGGCTTGGCTCGGAAAAGGCTCTGCTTGGGCTTTATGCCAGCTTGGATTGGACTAAGTTGGTTTGGCTTAGCGGAGGTGCTTTTTTGTCAAGCTTTCTGCAACATATACTTATGTGACTCTTTCTAAGAGTTTAGCCATACTTTCTGCTACTGTTTCGTGACGCTTCTTATGAACCCTAATTTTTTTGGTAAGACTTTTCTCACTGGGGAACACGACCCTTTTACTCGTACTTTCCCTTAGTCGATGTCAATGTTTGTACCATAAATTGCTTTTAGGCACAAAATACGATTGATTTGATGATGATGATGATGATGAAATAAGACAAGAACATCAAAATAAATAACGGAGACAAGAATTAACATGGTTCAACAAGTTATGCATATATCCACGAATGAAACCCTTTAGGGAGATAAGTTTTATTGATATAAGTATTACAATGGTTTTCTCCGGGTTAGAAAGCATAGAGAGTTCTAAGCAGGTGATTTGTGGTAAAAGAGGATAGAAATTGTGTAACTTTTGAGTTGGATTTCAACACCTATTTATAGGCAGAAATCAAATCTAGTTGTAGTATCCCAATTAAACACTTAGGTTTGAAGTTTATCCTAGAAGATCCTTGTCTATCTTCACAGGATTCATGTCTATTTTAAAAGAACCTTGTCTATCTTTCCAGGATTCATGTCTATCCCATAAGATCCTTTTTTATCTCCTCAGGATTCACGTCTATCCTAGAAGATTCTTATTTATCTTCTCAGGATTTGGGTCTATCTTGGAAGATTCATAGTTTATCTCCTCAGGATTTGAGTTTATCCTGAAAGATTTTTATTTATCTTCTCGGGATTTGGGTTTATCCTGGAAGATTCATATCTATCTCCTCGGGATTTGAGTTTATCCTGGAAGATTCTTATTTATTTTCTTGGATTCATGTCTATCCTAGAAGATTCATATTTATTTCCTCAGGATTCAAGTCTATCCTGAAAGATTCTTATTTATCTTCTCGGGATTTGGATCTACCTAGAAGATTCATATATTTCTCTTTAGGATTTGAGTTTATCCTGGTAGATTCTTATTTATCTTCTCGTGATTTGGGTGTATCCTGGAAGATTCATATCTATCTCCTCATGATTGGAGTTCATCCTGGAAGATTCTTTTTTATCTTCCGGATTCATGTCTATCCTAGAAGATTCATATCTATCTCCTCAGGATTCAAGTCTATCCTGGAAGATTCTTATTTATCTTCTCGGATTTATATTTATCTCAAAATGGCTTCCATAATAAGCCAAATGGGTTTCCTCAATAAGCCTAGTAAAAATAGGCTTCCTCAATAAGCCCAGTATGTTTCTTTAATAAACACGAAATGGGATTGCATAATAAGCCAGCCGATCTTCCATATTAAGCAGGATTATGACTATAAAGTGGCATTTGCTACTCACACATGTGCTATTTGATAATGGTACAAACAATTTGTTTTCTATTTTATTTATTTCCTTAGGTGAATCATCCGAAAATCAATGTAAATAGTGTCAAAAAGAGATAATAAGAGAGAAGGATTCTTCCTAAGTGAAACTAAGACTTAGAGATGAAGAATACACTTTTGGAATAAAAATCCAGAAGCATTTACGGCTAGAAAAGTCTCAAGACTTAGCCGTAAAACAAGTTGAAGAAAAGGACATGTTTCAGATATACTTACGACTAGGACTTTTATAGAAATCTAGCCATAGAACTGGGAGTCTCACAATAATTATATCAGATTTACGGTTGGGAAATAATCTCAACGCAGCCGTAGAAGAAATTTTGCAAAAGAAGTGTCAGAGCTAGACATATGGTTAGGAAATCACACCTAAGCTAGCCGTAAATTGTGATTAAGAGATACGAATATTTTGAATACCATATTTTGTATAGGACGAAGAGACTAATCCAATGAAAAAAGAATGAGGTCAATCGGACGTCGGATGAAGGAGTTATGGCCAAAACAGTGAAGGAAGAGAGTGAAAACTCAGGCTCAGTTACGGCCAGGAATTGCCTAGCTCGACCCAACCGTAAATGACCCTGAAAATCACCCAAAACTTGATATTTAGATGCGGCTAGGTCGTGGGAATAATTTCCAGCCATAACTAAGGTGTTTGGTGCAACTTTGGACTTCTAAAAAGAGTAAAACCCGGTCCAGGAAGGATTCTAATCCCCAGATATCATGAGTACTATATAAGGAGACTCCCAAAACATTAAGAAGACTCCTTTTTACACAACTTTGCCAGTCTTGGAGGAGATCAACAATACAAGGATCAAAATCTAGGGTTTGGAGCGATTTCATCATCGTAACAAATTGTCTTACTCTTATATATAACATGGATGCTTCCACATCCATGAGTAGATAAAAACCTAATTGATTGAGGATGAATTCTAACTTCTAGATATGATTTGAGTTTATATATGAATCTATTTTGAGTTCTTCATATGATTATTGTTTGTTTATACTATAAAGAATATTTATGATTGGTTGATAGATTGTTTAGGTGGCCAACTGAATTGATTTGTTGATTTAATCTAATGCTAGTATTGAGTTATGAGATAAGTAATTGTCCATCGACTCATACACAACTAGAGAATACGAAACCTTGGAGAGGGATCCCATGGAGCAATTGTGTGTTTGAATAACACTAGTAAGTGGCCTTGATCTAAAAGTCTAACTGCTAGGATGAACCTATAAATTCAAAAAATATAAAGCATTCGACCAAATTACACCTTGAGTGATCTACTATCATGTGGTTTAGACGAATAGAATCTTGTAGGCGAGAACTTTCATATCCAGTGATATAAGAAATTTCGGGGATAACACTGATCTAGCTGTTATTCAACGGTTGGTAATAATGTGTAAAAGAATATACCAATTCAATGATTGTTTAGTACGAAGAACGATTCCTCGATCATGTCTATCTCCATTGCTTAACACTTAATACTTTAATTGCTTTGTTTACTTTATTTAAAACCGAAAACAACACCCCCTCCCCTTTTGTGACGTTTGAAAACTAGAACACCTGCTCCTCGAGGGAAAGAATCATATTTACTACTAAATTATTCATCAGTAAAGTAGAAGATAAGTAAACTAATTTGTGCACCTAGAACACGCACCAGTCGCTCCCGACACTAGCCTACTATCATACTTCATACTGAAATATAGTTGAGACCGAATATACCCTCCAAGCTATTTAGATGCAGTTGTGCCCCTACGTCTCTTGAATATCGCATGACTATACACACTTGATTCCCCTAGTTGATATTCTTCACGGGCCTTGGAATTGGCACACTGTCTTTCATAAGCACTAGTGCTACTTTGCCTCCAATAAGACACTTATTTGATTTCTTTTAGATATTATAATCGAGGTAATGAAAATCTTTGCTTTGAGGGAACTTTAAGGAAAAAGAGTTATCAATGCATACCTCAACAATTAGGGTTTAAACTCTTCAAAACTTATAGAGATACCTAATTGATTATACCCCACATAATTTATATAAATATAAGCTTAGATCATAATCTTGTGGAACTAGCAAAGGTCGGTACGAAGAACTCCTTATAGTTTTTATAAATATTATTCTTCAATTTATAGTTCTTGAATGACCTTATATCAGAAGATAAAACCTTAGAATAGACAAGAACTATGATGATCAAGATAAGATACCGGATACCAAAGATCTATCAGGTAAAAGATAGTCTGAATAGTGCTTTAAGAATCCCAAGTGAAGCCTATATGTTAACTAATTCAGTTCCGAAAAACCTAGGTTTGTGAAAGACGACTATTTGCAGCAACAAAGATGCACATCGTGCAGGAATTGAGAATCCTTGTTGCATAAAGTCATTTATCTACAATGATAAATAATTCTAGGTTGTTTAAGGTTCAAGCAACTATTACTTGTATTTCTAAGTAAGTTCGTGAACTAGTTGCCATTTCACAAATTACTTTGATCCCAATAAATCTCAATACTTCTTTGAATAGTCTATAATTTGGTCCCAATTAATCTTTTTTCCATAATTTTTAAATTTCTAGCAATAAAGTTCGTTCCTTTGGTAGAAGTCGTACGATTGTTAACCAAGTACTTTAGAAAAAAAAGATACTCTTAGGTTCTACTCAATTAGGAAAAAAATTAACTTACTCGTAATAACATAGTACCAAGAATAGAAACCATTAAGTATGCGAGAAGTGAGCTTTATAATACAAAAAAAAGTAGTGCACATATGTATTTTTCAATAAGGACCGTGCATCATAAGTTCACGAGCTAACCAATATGGTCCGTGAATAATCAAGAAAATTATAGGTTCAGTAACCTCCAAATTTGACATGGTTCGCGAAAAGAAAAATATGGTTTACGAACTCAAAGTCATTTGGTTTCAATAGATACACCCAAAATTGTACACTTCGCGAAATGCCAAAAGTGGTTAGCGAACTCAAGTACAAATTGGTAGCCAACAGAAAAAACCTCAAATTGCACAGTTCAAAAACTGGCAAAAGTGGTTCATGAATTCAAGTGCATATAGGAAACACCAAATTTGCAGATTCAGGAACTGATAATTTTAGTTCGCGAACTCAATTGTAACTTGGAGTTTTTACAAGATTTATTAGCAAAGATAGTTTTTGAACAATTAGAGTTGTTCTTAACCTCAAATGCGATAAGTCCTTTGAAATTCCATTGTTTGAATGATAGTTTCGAAAGCAGTTAGTTAAGAACAAGCTTGAAATCGAAACATTTTCTTTGTACATCATCAATTACTAAAGCCAATGACATTGTCTCAAAAAAATAGAAGTATAGAAAACAATGAGTCAAATAGGATAGTCACTCTTAACTTATCTTTGTTGATGAGGTTCTCGTTGATGTCTTCGTGTGATCTTCATTATTAAATCTTCAAGGGTATTCGGTGAATTCAAAGATTCAACTACCTAGTTATAATCTTAGTCCGAGACGGACTTTAGTAGACTTAAATCAAGAAATAATTTTGGTAATCTAACATTGTCAACAAACATGACATACTAATATTGTGGGTTCAACCGAGCATTTCTATAGCAATCTCCTCTTTTGTCAATTTTAGTGACAAAACTACTAATTCTATAGGAATTTTACAAATTTAAACATTCAGCTCAAATACCATTATGCTTCTTGATTTGTTAAATCTTCAACGTCTTCGAACATTTTATTCGTCATAGTTCTTCTATAGTTCTACATGTTTTCATTAAGCACATTGTTGTTGAAGATCCGTAGCATCATAACATCTTTCACAAAAAGTCCAATTTGAGTCATATGGATGAAATGTCAATCCACTCAAGTTTTCATGCCAATGAATAGTACCTTTACATACCTTAAATTTCATTGTACTAAAACTTTAAAACGATATTACTGTGATATGTTTTCCCTTTGTATTTACTTGTCTCTTCTTGCTACTTTTCTCTTTATAGATTAATTAAAGATTTCTTGCTGTTTTTCTCTATCTTATCCTCTTAATCTTCCAATTTAGTTTCTTAATCCTTTAATCTCATGATTATTTTTTTCCTTTCTATTAGATCACTGCTCGGTTGAACCCACAAAACGTTGGTATGTCAAGTTTAGTTTCAAAACTTGAGTCGCTTGAGTAGATTACTAAAGTCAACTTCGGTATGTTATACTAGGAACATAGAAATGTTGAGACTTGATCTAGTTATTGATGAAGACCAGAAGAATTATGGAAGAAAAAACGGATATCACCCTTCAGCTTGAGTTTAATAACTATAGACTTGACTTGTTCTATTTTTATCTATTGTTCGTACAAGACTTTATCCATTGAAAACATGATATATGAAGTGAAGTTTGTTACAATAACTTTAGTATTGGTGAGTTGTTCACTATAAAATGATCAAGGTATCAAAATAAAAGATATACAGTAGTTGCTTCCATATCTTAAGTATATGGAGTTACAAAATATAGTTTATCTATGGACTTAGTGTTTATGACATTGCACAAATTGGTAACTTGTTATTATTTAGTTTGTTGAACTTCTGGATGAATCCATACCTTAAGAAATATGTTTGAAAGTAATTTCAGAAACATAGTTTAAGGAAGTAGACTTGTGAAACTTGTTTTGTAGTTGAAAAGAGATTCAAGATCAATCCCTGAAGTCAAAACCGATTCTTGGAACGGAACCGATCCCTAGTGGGAAGGATCGATCTTGATTATATCTAACTTAATTTTACATTTTCGATTGGTCTGTAAATCTTCACGGGTTTTTGCAGATATCATGATGTATATAAGTTTTATTGCAATGTTCATATAGGTCGACATAATGGTTAAATATGTGCTAAACTATGATTTATTAATGTTCAAGTATATACCTTTGATACTCAAGGAAAAATTCTAAAATATTGGTTTTTCAGTATCATACTTGGTATCTAATTATATGTTTTCCATTCTCATAGGTTTACATATCTCTAGTTGCTATATTAGTAAAGTACATGGTTATATGCTAGATAATATTAGTTGTAATACTATGATATAAATCGATTATGAGTTGGAAATTACTTGGTATTTGCTAATTTAGGAAATATATTATCATTGCATATCTTTAGAATTTTTGAAATTGGTAAATGGTATTTGATTCAATAAAAGTAACTAAATAATTAAGAAAGTAAGGAAATTGTAAAAAAAAAAGTCGGGAATGTTGGTTAAGGTTTCGTTTTCATTCATAAAATGTGTTCTTGTATTAATAATTAGAATTAAACTTTAATCTCGTATTATCAAAATCCCTAGAATACTTTGATCGCATGAATATCCCGTTAATTTCCAAAAATCATCACACTTACATATAACAACGTAATTTTGAATTCTACTTAGCGAATAAACTAAAATGTAAAAACACAATTATTTTTAACCCTCTAAGAGCATTAAGAATGGTGAAATAGGATAATCAATGTAATTGACATACCCGAGTTGAAAATTTTATAAAAGTCATAATTTATATGTGAGTACAAGAAGTATCACGATAATCCGTTATGCTATGCTACTTGTATTCAAGGAATATCACTTTTGCTTATAATAAACTCTAATTAATTCAATTCCAGGCTTGAAAAAACATGTATTCAATCATACGTGGCGATATTTGAAATGAATTATAAGTGGTAACATGAGAAGAAACTAATATATTATTTCAAAGAATCATGTATTTGTTTTAGGGTGAGAAAATGTACTGCAAAAGAGTACTTTTAGTAGGTTCGAGAGATCAAAATCAAATAGGTCGAACCTCAACCAAGAAATGGCCATTCACGTCCTACTTCGGTCACAAAGGTGGATATGATGGGTTGATCTTAGAGGAAGGAAGCAAAGAAAATTGAAAAATTACTGTGTGATTAGAAATGGTAGTGTGTAGTTTGAAGAATGGATTATCTCTGAGATAGATCTCTGTTCTGTCTTAGTTCCATGTTTCGAATATATGAGGTCATCTATATATAGTTTGATAGGAAACACGTTGATTTCTCGTAAGTGGTGGAAGTTACAAAAGAGGTAGAGAAGTGACGATTGTGGAGATTTTAGTGGAGTCATGTCTGAAAAATTAGGAGGACTTGTATGACCACTACTCCTCGTCTTCTCAATTGCTCTGAAACCGTCCCACTACTTATTACCTTATTTTTCATGGATGTGCTCCCAAAACACACGATGTCGTACACCGCCATACCCATACCCCAATGAGAATCCCCCCATTTGTTGTATTTGGTATCTGGTAGAAATAGTGGATTCGTTGACCACCACTATTTTGATTAGGTCAAGTCAATAACTTGCTAAGTTAGTGAGGGAAGTTGCTCAGTTCACTAAATTGATAATTAAACTGATAAGTGTATAGTCTAGTACGTTTTAATGGTCATGTACTATCTTAGGAGTAACATGGCATACATTTAATGGCCAGGTATAATCTTGGAAGTGACATGGCATAAATTTGAAAGTGTTCGAAGCAAATATCGCGCAAAAGTTCCCAAGGACTAGTCGTGGCGCACTTAAAAATCCGGGCAAAAGACTTGGCAAAACTCATGTAAGGTTGGCCCTGGCATTAGGCCAGCGCCGAAGTAGTGACGTATTCTTAGAGATGCGGCTTTGAAGGACTGGCTCTAGCCCAGGATAGCTCCGAGAAGAAGGAGCTCTCTAGAGAGTGACACATCTTTGGGGACGCGTCTGAAGTGAAGATGGTATTGGCACTAAGCCATCAAATATGTGACGTGTTCTTGGGGACGCGTCTGAATTGAAGCTGGCGTTGGCACTAGGCCAGCGCCAATGAATGATACGTCATTGAGAACACGTTCTAGGTAAAAAGGATGGAGTTGGCACTAGGAAAACGTCAAGGGAAGTGACTCACACTTGAGGACTTTATGTGTGATGCGTCCAATAGGGACGGCGCATAAATTGTGACGCGTCCGTAAGTAAAATGTTATAATGACATGTATTCTTAAGGACATGACGTTGAATTGTGATATGCTCTTTGCGAACAGGGTATTAAGCAAGAATGTTTCTTTGAAGATCATGGATTAACTATTTTCAGAATGGATAGCTGTTATTTGAACATCAATGCGCATTCAAGACAGGTTCAAAGAATTCACCTATGGAATTTATGCGACATAAGACTGGTTCGATATGGCATAAATATTATATATATTAGAGAGACAACATGATCAATATAGAATATCCGTAGTTATTTGTATACATTGTATTCTTAATTCTCCTACGGAATATAAATAAAAATATAGCGTTTTCATGTTTTGATACAAAGCCAGAAATATGCACGAATATTTTTTTGTTTCTGCTGTTAGGAAGATACCGATCTTACAGTTCTAGCCCTTGTTAAAAATCCACCATCTACATTAAGTCCATGCTTAGTAAGGAACAATAATGTTGCACATTAAATACTAGATGGTGACAATATGCTAATATCATTTACATATAGTCAGAAGTTTAAGCTTTGTCTTCTCCGGGCAATGTCTTTGATGCAGACTTGTTCCTTAGACTTAAACTTCTTATGAGCAAGTAATAGACGTTGGTGCTTAGGTTTTGTATATACAGTGATCAAGTGCTAGTGACAACATCAGTAAGGCGGCAATAAATGAGAGATATGACACCTGAAGACGATACTTTGAGTTGTAGCTAGTAGTAGCAAAGCTGGAAATAGTGGAAACCGGCAGAAGAAGCTAATGGTAGATCAGAAATGCAGGTGGAACTGGCGGTGGACTCCAATGCTCTTCTCGTAGATTTGAATATATTAATTCTTCAAGTTTAGAATATTCGTTGGTTTGATATCGTATTAACGGACGCACTAAACAACAGAGATGTTATTGGAAATATCAGAAGTTGGGATAACATGGTCACAAGAGTAGAGCAGTGTTATACAAGGTTGATGATATCTTCTTAGTGTAGTGAGATCTTCTTGTGAGATGTAGTGGGACCTGAGATGATAGTAGTCTGAAAAGATGAGATTCCACGGGAAGATGAGATCTCTGTAAAGCTGAGTCTTCTAAATCCCTTCTGGAAACCCTAGTTTGCACATCATTCACTCTGGAGACTATTGAAGTTTTATACGATATCGGATTTCGATATTTGACCCCAAGTTTTGAAGCCAAGCGACCAAGCTATTACACACAAAAGAATCACTCGATTCGGAGTTTTCCAGGTCATCCAACCATGCATAAACATGTGTAATTAATAATCCCATGTGAATTTTCAGATTCTGTAGACTTTAGTGTAAGAGACATATCTCCTAGCCCATGTATTTGATTGACGCGCCCTTCTGGTATATCATATTGGAGACATAGATGAACATTTATGATGAAGGATGCCTTGCCCTATTCCTTACCTATTGTTTTCGATTTCCGAGTTTATAAAATGAAGAAGTAATAATAACAACAATTAAGTAGAGAAGTGGAAGGATAGTTGATGAAGATAACTGGACTACCATTATGGATTAAGCTAAAAGGAAGGATGCAAGACACGAGATTTTTGTTCAAAGTAAATGTGACGGACACTTCACTGAATTTATGACTAGCAGCTTGGAAACCAATATTCCGGTAGTTGAGAGGAGAAGCCTGAATCTGAAGTGGCCGTGCCAGTTGGATTTTTATCCTGTGCTGGAGATGGTTGTGGCTGCCTCATTACTAGTTATGACTGAGATGAATATCATGACCATGGGTATTGTCCATGAGTGTTTGGTAGAATAATGAGAGCTTGATGGCATCACTTAAGAATTCCAAATTTAGCGCGTGTCCAACAGTAGAATCGTGTGGTTGAAGTAAGTATCAACAACAAGAGTGAAGTCACCATTTTGGATGTGATCAGGTAAGAGGAGAAGGCTTCCTAGTTGTGTGGGGTACTGATGTAGAGAGGATTTGTCGATATCTCTGATATTTTATTGACTTGGTTATGGGATCACTTTGGTTGAAATGGATTTGCAGTGATTTTTATAACGAATTAAGTCCCCAAGTGCTGAATAACCAAGAGGTGTTCATTTACTAGACATAGTGACACTTGTTGAATGGGTTCATGACATCCACGGGAAAATTACGTTGTATATACTGCAAGTGACTTAAATATTGAGGTTTCATGATCACTTGAGAGGTGGAATGAGTTATCCCCGATATTTATCCTTCCACAAGTGATGAGTCTCTATTGCAGAACAGGCAAAAATAGATCAAATGAGGGTGCGGGTGTTACCCTGCAGTGAGGGTGTGAGTTTTGATGTATACAGTTTTTTCTAGTACCGTTGCTGATCAAACCTTCCAATTGAAGGATGTGACTGTGTTGAGTCTTCAAAAGTGAAGGAGCCTTCAGTCCTCAAGTGTATCTTACTTGGATCCGCTACTAGGCAAAATATAATTTTACGGTGTCATCGCAGGTCTATGCTTTCAGGAATTTGACAGGACAAGGGAAGTCATAAAAAGTTAGAGCCGTCATTTGTCGTTGTTCAAATGCTGGGACTGGGGCGAGTATCTGAATTGAAGTTGAATTCATCGTCGTCGTTTAGGATGTTGAGATGCAACAGGGCTGCTCTTCGACCTCGTGAAAGTCGCGACTTTTTATGCTCTTTAGACTCACAAGTTTGTTGTATTCCTCTGGAGGTGGTAATGGGATGATGTATCCCTATGGTCGCCATTCTTATTTAATCTTCTTGACTCAAAACATGACTATCACAACTTGACTAATTGGTTTATTTCTTACAACATGTGCATGAGGTACGCCCTTGATTGGACACTACCTGTATTGATGTTGATAGTCCCTGGTTTGTAAGATAAGAACCACAAATGATTCTTCCATATTAATTCTTCTAGGCTTCGGGAGACACCGTGAATATAGAGGACGAAGACAATTTTGAGGATGAAAAGCTTGAAGAAGCGTCTAGTAGTTACGAACTTTGCGAAGAATCTGAACCCACTGTTGTTGATGGAGAAGTAAGCAATAGAGATGAACTAACACCAGGATCCTCCGTTAGCTTGGATCCATCTTAAGTAAGTTTATTTTCTTAATGACCGTGATGGAACATGTAAATTCTTCAAACTTCCCATGTAAGCATAGACGAATTCTAATTTACAAAAACTTTACAGATTTTCGTCATTAGAAAATTATAGAAGTATAGGGTTTGGGAAAAACGTTGTAGAATCTTCATATGACGTCCGCTTTTGATGGTTAACCCCTCTATATTTATTAGAAAAATATTTCCTACGTCATTTGAGGAAAAAATCCAGGTTTTGAGCTTGTCTGGAGAGTCAAACAACCCAATAGTAAATTTCCAGAAGTATCCAAGAAAATTCTGACAGTTTTCAAATGTGACGTCGCTCAACCTTTAGGCCATAACTCTTAAATCATTTATCCGGTTGATGCACCCTTTTAATATGTTGTAGTAGATATCCATACAAAACTTTTGACATATGATCCATGCTCATATTTCTTACCAATTGTCACCATCTTCAGAGTATTTAGGAGGTAGAGTAAAAGTATTTCTAACGCGATTTTTATGAAACATTTTGTAATGACCTCGGACTATATAATACCTCATATATTGATTTTTAATGGATGCATATGGTATTTAAAAGTATGTGTAGTGGGTTTTATGATCCGTGCTCAAAAATTCATGTTTGAGATGTTCTGACCTAATATGCCCGTAATCTCTCTACTTTTAGGGGGAAAATGGTCGAAATCTAAGAGCTGAGCCTGCTAAAGAAGGAGTAAGAGTTACCATTGATTGTGATGCGGATAATTTACTCTCCAAAACTGAAAACCATAAAAGGACTCCCTCTCACATGCTTGTTGAGGATAATTCTTCGAATGAAATTGATATACGGGGTAGCAGTGTAACGAAGAATGTGCCAACAGAATACCCTAATGCGGGTATTAACATTGATTTATGCTTTGGTAAAAATCGCTCTGAGTACTCGTGGGTTAGAGGCTTCATCATTCCATATGGAGGCTTCATCATTCCATCTGTTTACACTGATATAAAATGATCTCACTCTCATTCAGAATGAAATCTCCGGAGTCGTCCTAAAAAATAAAAGGAGGCTGTAGATGAAGCTGAGAATTCTGATTTTGACTTTGCATGGCTTTGTCATCATATGGGAGTTGTATGCGAGTATCTTGCTCAAGTAGGTGGATTTGCAGGCTTGGATATAGTGATGGAGGCTAGATGTGAAGTCTAAAGGATTTTTCAGGAGTTGAAGCTTGCAACAGAGGTTCTTGAAAAAAAAGATAAGTAATATTATGAAGGATATGAGCCAATCTTCAAGGATGGTTTGGTTTGAGAAGTCCCAGTCACACTTGTGTTATTTGAAGTAGGTTTGGGGTGCATCTCATCCTGTCCGGGAGTTGTAGGTGTATGCGTGTACGATATAGTTGAGGGTAGTGAATATACATTTGCATGAATGATTTTGAAGAGTATATGATCTCATCAAGGTTGTGACTATTCGGTTGACATGTTCCATGGATAGAGTGAAGTCCCTCTTCCTCGTGAAAGGGAAAAATTGAGAATGTTAGAGCCGATTTTGGCTTTTGTTGTTGTTGTTGTTGTTGTTGTTGTTGTTGTTGTTCTTATAGAGCCTTGTCTGGGACGTAGAACAAAGCTTTTCCTTGGGCTGGTGCTGAAGCTAAGGTTGGAGCTGGGGTTAATGCTGATGGTGAGCATTCAATTTGTGACGCTTGTTGTGATGAAGCTTTCCTCTTGACCGTTTCTTTCTGATAACACCTCATGGAAGATTGGATATTGTATTGCTTACTGACCATACGGCTGCTCCAACAGATATCTCTACGAGTTTTGTACCCTGAATCGGCATATGTAGTCATATAGGATATTTATCATCTCTCTGGAGTAATCTTCTCAGATCTGAGAATTTATATCCCCATCATAGAGGGAGAATAAGGAGACATATCCCCTAGCGAAGGGATCTTTTGGATGGCGGGTGCTGATGAAGTTGGAATATACCCTCCTTGCCTAGAGATTGTAAAATTCTTTCCAAATATTCATGGGTGACGAGGTCGGATTGCTAGCTCCTTAGTTGTTCTATTTGAATAAGGATCTCATATCGTCTTGAATGTAGATTCTAGAGCTGTTGACGTTGGTAGTCTTGGAACCGTTGATTGCTACAACCGGTCATGGATTTTTTTTGGAGAAATTTGTTCTGTTAGGGTCTTGAGACAAGTGAATACTTCTTTCTAAGTGGTATCCATGACTTTTTTCTGGTCTGGTAGAACTTCATGTCTCTGCATCAGATCAACAATGTTGAGCGGCGTTCGGGTGTTCCTGGTGTTTTCAACGGTCTTGTCACTAGGAGGAGGCGTGGTGGTGGCGTTAGTATCAATGTTGGTGTGAGGAGGGTCAGTAGTGACAGGGGTGATTTCAGAACCGCCACCACCAGTGTTACAAGAACTGGCATTAAGAGTTATAACCGCTCAAGACCAAAGATCCACTATTTAAATTGACTGAAAATGGGTTTTTGTAATCGAGAGGTTGATCTCATGCTGTGGTCGTCAATTGTTTTAGGGTGAAAACAAATATACTGCCAAAGAGTCCTTTCACTAGGTTCGAGCGATCAAAATAAAACAGGACGAGCCTAAACCAAAAAATAGCCGTTCACGTCCTGCTTCGGTCACAAAGGTGGGGATGATGGGTTGATTTTAGGGGAGAGAAGCAAATAAATTTAATAAATTACTGTGTGATTAGAAATGGTAGTGTGCAGTTTAAAGAATGGTTATCTCTGGGGATAGATTTATGTTATGTCTTAGTTCCTTGTTTGAATAGATGAGGAGACACTGATTTCTCGTAAGTGGTGGAAGTTACAAAAAAGCTGGAGAAGTGACGACTGTTGATATTGTAGTGGATTCATGTCCGAATTATAAGGAGAACTTGTATGACCACTATTCATCGTCTTCTCAACTGCTCTGAAAGCGTCCCACTACTTATTACCTTCTTGTTCGTGAATATGATGCCACAACGCACTTAGACCGCTAGACCAATACCCCAATGAGAATCCCCCATGTGTTGTATATGATATCTCGTAGAAATAGCGGAACCACCACTATTTTGATTAGGTCAAGTCAATAACTTGCTAAGTTAGTGTGGCAAGTTGCTCAGTTCACTAAATTGATAATTAAACTGATCTGTGTCGAGTCTAGTAAGTTTTAAATTTCGTGTACTAGCTTAGGGTAACATGGCGCAAATTTAATGGCCATGTATCATCTTGGAAGTGACATGGCATAAGTTTGGAAGTGTTCGAAGCCAATATTGCGCAAAAGTTCCTAAGGACCACTCGTGGCGCACTCAAGAATCCAGGAAAAAGACTTGGAAAAACTCATGTAAGGTTGGCGTTAATATTAGGACATCACCGAAGTGAAGGGCTGGCGTTAGCCCAGCTCACCAATCGTGAAGAAAGTAGCACATCCTTGGGGAAACGTCTAAAATGAAGATGGCGCTCGCTCTAGTCTAACTCCAATAAATGATGCGTCCTTATGGACGCATCCGAGGCAAAGAGGCATTAGGCCAGCGCCAAGGGAAGTGACGTGCACCTGAGGACGCATCTTAGGAAAAATTAGGCCGACACAATAGGGACGACATGTAAATTGAATGACATGTATTCTTAAGGACATGACGTCGAATTGTTATGTGCTCTTTTCGAATAGGGTATTAAGCTAGAATGCGTCTTTGAAGATCAGGCCTTAGCTATTTTCAGAATAGATATGTTATTTGAACATCAATGCGTAATCGAGACAAGTTCAAGGAATTCAACTATGGAATTTATGCGACTTGAGACTGGTTCGATATGGATATTATAACTATTAAAGAGACTACGTGATCAATATAAAACACCCTTAGTTATTTGTAGATACTGTATTCTTAATTCTCCTTCGGAATATAAGGAGAAATGCAATGTTTTCATTTTTTTCATACAAATCAAGAAATATGCGCATAAATATGCGCGGATATTTCTATGCTTCTGCTGCTAGGCAGAGGGCGATCTTACGATTCTATCCCTTGTAAAAAATCCATTATCCACAATGTTATGAAATTTAACTATTCCCTAACCAAGAATAAAAAAATTAGCTACTCATAATTTGGAGTTCACAAAATAATTCAATTTAAGAAAAAAAATTAGATTTATCCAAACCCTAGATGAGTGAAAACCAATTGCAGCTGCTTCACTTCAACATATATCCACAAACCCTTGTGCACGAGAAAAACCTACACCAACGGAAGCCATCAAAAATCAAATTGTGTGAGCGAGATCCCTTATTGAATTTTTTTCTCCTCCTTTTATAATTTATCCAGAAGGTTACCCTTCCCTTGTATTTCTTAAACACCTCAAATTTCCAAAATTTGGTCAAATCTAACAATCTTCACTCTTTTCCAAAGTCCATGTCCAAGTATTAGTCCACCAAGACCATAAATAAAAAGTACCCATCTGAATGACAAAATTGGGTCACCAAAAAACTGCTAGCGCGTCGAAATTCATCACTGGAAAAATTTCTCTGGTCACCTGAGTCAACTAAAAGTCAACTAAAGGTTAAGTAAGTTAAAGTTAACTGAGTTGGATCGGTTAGATTGGTTGAGTCAACTCTTCTCTTGTAGTTCATTGGAGCGTAATATCAAGTATATAGTGTACGCTTCCTGACAGTGACGCAATTGAGAATTGTTGGTGATTCAAGCTAATCTAAACTCCTTCCCTGCATATTCTAACACAGTTCAAGACAAACCATACATTTGAACATGACGCATAATCATTAATCACCATGTAATCATGTTTTTCTCAATTTGTTTCACTGCCAACATCATCTTTCTCAGTTGCTCTCTATTGTCTCTCGGCAACCCATAATTTCTTGTTCAAAACAGAATCTTAATCTCCACTCAACAATTCAACCATCATCTTCACCGTCTTCCCATTCTCTGCCAACCACAACTCACAATAATCAAAACCCTGTAATTCCTCTCTGTAATTTCTTGGATAAGTAATTCATAATCCATTTTCACGGGACCAACAGGCCACAATCCATCTTCAACTTCAGCCATGGTGACTCTTCCTTCTCTGTCATTTCTCTCTTGTTGTTTATCCAAAACCATCAGCAACCATTCTCAGATCCCCTTCCTAATTTTTCTTTGACTGAGTTTCTCCTCTGTTCACACTGTTTATCCACTTGACGACACAGAAAGAAATGGAAATTTTTTAGTAATTCGACCTAATTATTTAGGGTCAGAGATAAAACTAGATGTATGCACCTATCAGTTGGATACGGGAATCCCCTGGATAAATCTGTTAATCACATTGAATGGCTACACTGTGAAATGATGATTTTCTCTTTTTGATAATTCCTTCTTTTACTTCAAATGACTCTAAAACACCTACAAAATAGAAAACAAGCGTAATATACACAACATACAAGAGAAATAACAAAGAAACCATAACCAATTGATACTAATTAAGGTACTCAGGGACATGAAGAATTGGCGCTAGCTTAGAGCTAGCGCCGTGAGAATTCTGGCGCTGGCGACATGGTCATGACGCGTCCCTGAGATAAGGTGGATCATGAATGACGCGCCCTCAGGGAAGGTGCTTAAAACTGGTGAAGATTCCTTTTGGATCATGGCTTGGTTGTTTGTACGTCCTTGAGGAATGACACTAGAGCAACGACGTTTCTTTGAGGAACGTGCTAGGTTAGACCTGGGAGATGACTATTTGGATGTTATTCCCATTGTATATACAGTAGTATATTGAGTTGTTCATATAAGAACTTGAATATCGAAGCATGTACAAAACAAGTTCAAGGAATTCAGCTGTGGAAGTTGCAACATGAGTTTAGTTCAATATTGCATAGATATTTAAACAAATTTAGAGAGTTTACAGGATCATTATAGAGCACCTATATCTATTTTTAGAGATTATGTTCTTAATTCTCTTACGGAATGTATGTAGAAGCAACGCCTAGTTTTACCTAATAATAAAATTTTGGCCAAATCAATTAGCAACAGCCTCGCTTGATAGGTTACGTACTAAGGGAAGACAACATACTCAAGGACTGAGCCTGCTCTTGCAATAGTGCCTCAAAGAAGCAACGGGTTTTCTCACATCGAACTCGAGAAAACACCAAGTCTTCCCTTGTGACGCGACCTCAAGGAAACAATAATCATCGCTGACGCGTTTTCAAGGAAGCAATAACCCTCGCTGACACTTAAATCAAAGAGGCAGAAACTTCTGCCAACGTTTGCTCTAGGAATGGTGATCTCTCTACTTGTTCATGAGATGAGAAGAAGAATAGGAAAGATGGCGCCATGAACTAGAGAGAGATGATATACATATGTATGATTATAAAGGTTTCTAGTGCCAACAAGGTTTCCTTTTAACTCACAGACTTGTATTTAAGTCATGGCATAAATGCTAGCATCAATGCTATCATCTATGAACCTTAGCTAGGGTCAATGCTAAGGGAAGTATATCTTAGTCTTTAAAAACAAAAGCTAAGTATCAATTAATAATTTTTACATAAAGGAGAATACTTAATGCTGACATGGCGGCACCACAATCATTATAATTTATGGTTGCACCATGTCATCGTATTTTTACATGTTATATCTTTCAAAGGACACATCCCAAATGAAAAGGCATGTCATATCTGTTGGAATTTTGAATGGAAAATATTATTATAGTTAATTTTGAATGGATGTGTCCATTTATAATAACTATTTCAAATTTAAATTAAATTATGAATGGATGTGTCTATTAATATATACCCTCTCAATTTAAATTTGAATCTCTTTATCCAAATGATGTGACACTTTATGAAAGAAATTCTCGAAAAGTCTCATTTGAATCTATATAAACCCTTCTTCTTCAATGGGTTTGATCTATAGAGAACAAAGAGAAAAAAATAATCAAACTAAGTAGTTTTAGTGCAATAGTGAAAATGGAGTTTTTCATCAAAAAGTTTGTGCTATATCAATTTGAGTTTATTTTTGGTGATAAGAGGAACGTTACGATGATCATCGAAGGTATTGTTGAATGTTGGAGATATATGACATTTCTATAAACATCACAAAATATAGAGCATTAAATGTTTTAAATAAAGAGATTACTCGCCTCAATACAACAAGTAAGTTTATTAACGAATTATAAATTGTTCACCTATTTCTATTCTTATTCTTTTTGTTCTTATTTTTCACCATGAAGTATTACAACGATAAAAATACATATACAAAGACCATGGTTAGAAAGTTATAATTAAAATGGCAGAAATAGTACTAGAGTTGAATTGTTGCCCTATCGATAATGAGAATTTCTAACAACACCTTTTAAAGAAGCATTCCAAATGAAATAATAATATATCAACCTGATAACAATGAGCACATTTAAAATGGACGTCTTCTTTTAAAGGGAACATCCCAAATTAATAGATATATTCCTTAAAATATTTGGTACTCTCTTTCAACAAATTTTGGTACTTGGAAATTTTAATAATTTTAAAGAAAATGTTCAAGTGTTATAATATTATTTTAAGGTATATCGATTAAAAAATTATTATAACTCGTTCGAGAAATTTGGACAAATATTTTAGCTCAAAAATCCAAAAACTACTCTAGATAAATAGCTAGCCTGTGCATTGCACGGGACAAAAAAACCTTGTATCTTCTTATATTCTTGAATTTCCTGACTTCATATAATTGTTAGAAGTATATTGTCACCATCTAGTGCTACTGCGAAACATTATTGTTCCTCACTAAGCAAGAGACTTAATGTTGATGGTGGATTTTTTACAAGGGCTAGAATTGTAAAAATTTCTCTGCCCAACAACAAGAACATAGAAATACCCGCGTTTATTTCTAACTTCACATCAAAATATGAAATATTATTTCTCTATGTACATTCCGCAAGAGAATTAAAAATACAGTATCTACAAATAGCTATATGCGTTCTATATTGATCCTCTGGCCTCTCTAAATATGTATAATATTTATGCCATATTGAACTAGTTTCAGGTCGCATAACTTCCATGGCTGATTTTCTTCAATTGTCTCGAATGTGCATCAATTTTAAACAACATCCAAATAAGTTATATTTTGGGAATAGATGATGTCTGATCCTCGAAGACACATCCTAGCTTAATGCCTTTTTCTTGAAGATACTTCTCAAATTTGATGACTGATCCTCAAGAAAGTAGCCTAACTTCATGACCAATCCTCAAGGATGCGTTAGACCATTCCTCGAGGAAGCATTACAATAGTAGAACCAAGCATTGGGAGTGCGTCCTTCCCTGACGACCGTTCCTCAGGGACACATGCTGTTAAACTCCTACGTGACCCTAGAAGACGAGTGTTGTATCGTGAGGGTTTACAAGAGGTACACCCTTAAAGCCTTTGATTCTAACTTTTAATGTCACAAGTATTCAATGATCTACGAGGAAATAAAGTTTCTCCTCCAAATTCCAAGTAATTAGAAGTGCTAGAGAAACTACATGCTAATACGCTTAATCAATGAGAGAGAGTGTGTGACGAGTTGAACTAGTGCCAAAGATATCTTTTGCCATATGGATATCAGACTAACAGAGCAACTGAATATGCATTTTTCCTCGACTCTGCCTCACCAATAGGGTTTTATGAATTTTCACTCTTAAGTCGGTTTTAAGGGTCACACTGGTATGTAAGCACGAATGAAAAGAGAATACTTACACACTATTGATGGTAATGCTTAATTCGAAAGAAAAAAAATCTGATAACATCTTAGGAAATCAATCATATATGAGGATGGGAACATACTTTCACCTTCTAGTCTTGGAATCATAACTCACTCATAGTGTTCAATAGAAACACCTTTTTCTTCAGTCTTCGGCTTCAACCCTTGATGATAAACCCTTGAAACTTGTAGAACTTTCCTCTTTTTATTCGATCACTTCCTTTTAAATTTCTTCTTCTCCATGGCTCTTCCTAATGGAATTATTACACATTTTTTTAAATTTTTTATTTTTTTTATTTTTTTAAGAGAATATATACAAAACACGAAACAAAAAATGAATGATACAGACCAGAAAAAATAAAACATTACTTGCCAATGGAGAAGGATTTTTACACTTGAATTTTCACAACTGTTGGTACATAAATCTTAAAAAATTTACATCTTTTATTTTTTTTCTTTATCAATATGTAATGTTCTTTCCCTTTGTTGCTTGTAAACCTTGAATTTCTTCACGTATTGATGTTGCTCTGCTTGTTGATAATGCTGAGTTTCTATTGGGAGAGAGCTGTAATTTGTGACTGAGACTACAAGATTAGGCTAGTTCTTATGTCACCCTCATGGTAATAAGAAGTAGCACCCAGAGCTCAAAATGTGTTGGAAGTGGTGGGAGATTGATTAGATCATCATTCTACTCAGAGTTTATGCAGTTGAAACACTCTAAGAGGACAGTAGAAAGTTTGGTGTCGAACTCAAAAGGGTTGTCTTCATTAATGATTGGTTAGTTCTATCTTTCTACATTTTCTTCTGTCCCATCTCCAGCATGGATGATTGGGTTCGTCATGATTTTTCTCTCATAGGTTAAGAACAAAGATGTAGTTTTCTCTAGCAATTTTAGTTTTCATGTTTTTGGGGAGAATCAGTATGTAAACTTAGCTAAAAGAGTACTATGTGACTTTAAATGTTGGAAATTGGTACAACTAATTTTTTTTTCTCCCGTACCCCCAAATTTAAACTGAACATAGTCCTCGAGGTTTCAAACATAATTATATGAATGCATGAACAAAGAAAAATGATGAATAAAGTAAAAGATATATGCAAAGATATAGCCACCTGAGATGTTTTTCCGACAGTTTTTTCGGCCGATTCCGACCACTTTTCTGGACCTCCGGCGACCAATTTTGGACAAAAATTTCAGTGGGTTATTTCTCATACATGGGCTTGATGGAAAAATACTTGGATTTGGACTTTGAAGACCTAATATAATTTTGGAAACAAGATAAGCTATAAAAGGGAGAGTTTTCTACAACTCTTTAGACACTTTACATCCGATTCTTGGGAGTAAGGAACAAAGGCCATTATTCTCTTTCATGCATCCAGGATTTGCCTTGTTTTCATCTTCTTTAATTAAATTTTATTTTTTGAACTCCATAGCGATGAGTAGCTAAATATATATTATTGGTTAAGGGTTTTAAGTTGATTTCTCAAACATAATATTTATTCAATGAATTAGTTTTGTCTCCACTTTGTAATTTATGAATTCATCGTTAATATCATCATTTGATTTGAATGCTTGTTTAATTGAGTTCAGAATCAATTGAGTTTTCCTTCATATCTAAAGCTAAATTAGGGTTTTCAATACGTAAAAGTTGACGAATTCTGATTTCAAGTAGCATAAGTGTGGTTGTTGCTTGTAGTGATACATCCTAGAAATCACCATAACCTTTGTTAAATTGAATTTGTGTGTTTCCCACATTCAATTACATTGATTAACCTTACTTCACAAAACGTAATTCCCATGGGGAATTAAACTTGATTAGTGCTTTTACACGTTGGGTTGTTCTCTAGGTAGAATTCATTCTTGCATCTTTTAATGTATGTGTGATGAACTTGGAAATTAGCGGTATTTTATTGCGATCAAGGTATCCTAGGGTTTTTGATAAAGGAGAGATTAAATTACCAATTCTAATTATTGATATAAATACATGTTTATGAATGATACAATCCCTTGACCAATATTCTCAACTCTTGATTACTTTCATCCCTTGATACATGTTTGTTGCAATGAGTAAACAATAGCCTCACGTGGAACGAATAATTACTTACTATAAATTCATAATAATTTTTTTATAAATAAGAAAGTGAATATAATTTTGACGTGGTACGACACATATCAAGAAGCTAAATAAATCTTCCTCTACTCTCAAATATTTGAATATATAATTTTTAAAGGGAATATTGTCACCATCTAGTGCTTATTGCGCAACTTTGATGTTCCTCACTAAGCATGGGACTTAATGTAGATAGTGGATTTTTGACAAGGGATAGAATCGTAAAATCGCCCTCTGCCTAGTAGCAAAAATATAGAAATATCCGTGCATATTTCTGACTTTGTATCAAAATATGAAATAATGTATTTATACTTATAATCTGCAAGAGAATTAAGGATACACTCTCTACAAATAAATACATGTGTTCTCTATTGATCTCGTAGTCTCTTCAATATTTACAATATTTATTCCATATCGAACCAGTTTCAAGTAGCATTATTTCCACTACTGAATTACTTGAACTTGTCTGGAATGCGCATTAATATTCAGATAACATCTATCTATTCTGGAAATAGCTAATGTCTGATCTTCGAAAACGCATTCTAGCTTAATGCCCTGTTGGCAAAGAATACATTATAATTGACGTGTTGTCCTTAAGAATACTTGTCATTTCATCATCATACTTAAGGACACATCACTACTCATGCGCCATTCCTATTGGACGCGCCACAACTAGTCATTGGGAACTTTCGCGTAATCTTGGCTTCGAACACTTCCCAAATTTACGCCATGTTACTTCTAAGGTAATACATAGCCATTAAATTTATGTCATGTTACTCCTAAGCTAATACATAACCATTAAACTTACCAGACTCGACACTGATCAGTCTAATTACCAACTTAGTGAACTGAGAGACATGCCTCACTAATTTAACAAGTCACTAACTTGACTTAATCAAAATAGTGGTAGTCCACGATTCTTCTATTCTCTAAGAGATATCAAAAACAACACAAGGGGATTCTCATGGGGTATTGGTATGGCGTTCAACGGTATCGTGCATTGTGGCAATACATCCACAAACAAGAAGGTAATAGGTAGTGGGACGGTTAAAGAACAATTGAGAGAACGAGGAGTAGTGGTCATGTAGTCCTCCTTACTTATCGAACATGACTCAACTACAATCTCCACAATCATCACTTCTTCATCTCTTTGTAACTTCCACCACTTACGAGAAATCAATATGTTTTCCTACAAAACTATAAATAGATGGCCTCATCTATTCATAAACAAGACAGAACAGAGATCTATCCCAGAGATAATCCATTATTATAACTACAGACTCCATTTTCATCGCACAGTGATTTCTCAACCTTCTTTACTTCCCTCCCATAAGATCAACCCATTATCTCCACCTTTGTGACCAAAGAAGGACGTGGACGGCCTGTTCGATTTTGATCTCTCGAACCTACTGAAAGTACTCTTTTGCATTATATTTGTTTTCACCCTAAAACACCAAGCACCGTCCCTCTCAGACGCACCAATGCTCAAACCAACTACTTTTGGAAGCTTCACTACTCAAGCTCTATTACTCAGAGAGCTTAACTGCTAAAGCTTCATTACTCAAGAACATTTCATTTCCCTAGCATAGGTCCCTAAGGACGCATCATTCCTCCAATCATCGTTCCCCCTGGAAACTTCACTTCCTACAACACCGTCCCTTAAGGACGCGTCATTTCCTATGACGTTGTCCTAGTGCTAGTTCCATACTATTCACGGTGCTAGCCCAAGGCTATTGCCAACAAAACTCACGGCGCTGGCCTGCCAGACCTATGCTAAGCCCAGTAGTGTTAAATCATGCATGTACTATCCCTTGCCTCAAGGAAGATGGCGCCAACACTAGTCCTTGATAGAATGGTACCCATCTCTTACTCGCTTTTTGAGAACTTTTTCATAATGTCGACTTCGAACACTTCTGAATTTGTGTCACTTACAAGTCTTGTCACTTTCAAGCTTGTGCACAACTAACAGACTTACTATTTTCAGTAGACTTGACACTGATCAGTCTACTTAACCACTTAATGAACTGAGTAACTTTCCTCACTAATTTAGCAGATTATTGTCCTGATTTAACCAAATTAGTGGTAGTCTATGATTTCACTATTTTTCTACGAAATATCAAATATATCACATGGGGGCATTCTTATTGGGGTATTGGTATGCCGTTTTAAAGCAACGTGCGGTATGGCGACACATCCATGACGAGAAGATAATGAGTAGTGGGACACTTAAGAGAAGTTGAGAGGATAACAAAGTAATGGTCATATAGTTTTCCTAACATATAGAACATGATTCCTATAATACCATGATTCGGCAGGTAGGGTTGCCGATTGGAATATAGGTAATGGTTTTTTTCTTTCCTAACACCGAGGTTTTTTCAGCACAAATGGCTTAGGAGTTGGGAATTTTTTTTATAGTTAATCGTGCTTGGGCTGGGAACAATCCGGGGATGGGTGACCTCCCGGGAAGCTACTGCTAGATGACCGCATCGGTGCCTTTTGAAAACCCCACAGTGCCAGATGAACGCAGTATCTAAGTGGGGACAATACCGGTGGAGGGTCGGGTCATTACAAATGGTATTAGAGGCGACGATGGGTCACCTTCTGAGGGTGAAAGAATACGCTGGACGCGGTGTGCCAGGTGCTGGTTTCATAAGTGGCAGGGAACGTCGGAGATCTGGGGCTATATATTCCGGAGTCAAGGATGACTCTACTTCAAGGTGGTGGTATTTTAATAACCCGATTCGGCAGGTAGGGTTCGCCGATTTGAATATAGATAATGATTTTTCCTTTCCTAACACGGAGGACTTTCAGCACAAATGGCTTCAGAGTTCGCAAAAAACTCTGTAGTTAATCATGCTCTGGCTGGGAGCAATCCAAGGATGGGTGACCTCCAGGGAAGCTGTTGCTGGATGACCGCAGTGATGCCCGTTGAAAACTCCACACTGTCAGATGACCGCAGTGGCTAAGTGAGGACAATATCAGTGGAGGGTCGAGTCATTACAATTCAACCACAATCTCCACAATCATTAATTCTCTATCTCTTAACAACTTCCACAACTTATGAGAAATCAGTGTGTTCATTACAAGACTATAAATTGATGATTTCATCTATCGAAAGACAGAACAGATCTTTCTTAGAGATAATTATATTTTTAGTCATAAATCCAGAATTTACCATATTTCAACAACTACACATTGTTTAGTGTTTACCCTTAAATCGTTCACGTTTTGCTAAGATCTAGATTCAGGTTTTGTGGGTGCACCTCTTGTAAACCCTCACGATACAAAACTCGTCCACTAGGGACACCTAGGGGTTTAACGGCTTGCTGCATATGCTAAATGTAGTCGCGATTCCTGCGAAAGTGAGTTAGGATTTTTACTTTATTTTTAGAGTAGTTTGCTCGAGGACTAGAAAAATAGTAAGTTTGGGGGTATTTGATAGACACATTTTAGTGTCTAATTTGCACCTTAATATCTAGTGAGTTAGTATTCGATTTTGCGTTTATTACGTGTTTTTATGCTTTTGTAGGTACATTAGAAGAATAAAGATTTGTGGAAAAATCGGCTCAAAAAGTGTTAAAGGCATCCGGGAAAATGGATTAAGGCACCCACACTTTGGATTGGGGGCACCCTTGGATCGGGCTGAGTTGGATCGGGCCAACTCAGCGGGTCAACTCGGCTGGATCAGGCTGACTCATCGGAAGTTCCTGGACAGTTCCTGTTTCAACTGTACACTCAAAATCCACGAGATTTTCGAGTTGTTTTGCGCCTCCAAGCACCCCACAAGCTAGAAGAGATTGATACAAGACTAAACACACCAAGAAACAGCAATTTTTAGCCAGAGAAATAGGCTAAAATCCGAATTTGGCCGGAAAAAGGGAGTTACACTTTGATTCGGATTTGAGAGGATTTGGATGTGTTTTAAAGAGTTCTATTAGGTTTAGAACTCTCCCAAGGGTTCCCAAAGCCTATATATACCAAGAGATGCCAAGAAAAATAGAGAGAGAAGCCTAGAGATCGATTTTTGGAGTCACCGGAGTTTGGCCGGAACTGGACAACGATCCGGTCACCGCCAGTGCTGTTCTTCATCGACCACCGCCTGAGAAGACAACACAGCACCACAAGTGTTGCTGATTCAAACTGCTCCTGTTGCCTTAGCTTTTAAACCTTTGTTGCTTAGAACCCTTTCTGTGACAGCTGAACCCTCTCTTGCAATACTTATATACGTATCTGTTCAGCTGTTGCACTATTCTTTAACCTTGTAATCAACTTTTTGAGCAATGAAAAGATCTTTTGAGCAAGTTTTCTTCACCATGAGCTAAGTATATTTACCGGGATGATGGAGGAGGTTTTTCTCTCAATTTTATGTGGTAAGTCTATTTTTAATTAATTATTTACAATTCTTTACTTTTTAAAATTGCATAGTTTCGAAATAGAAAAACGGTTTTCATTCAGTAGTGGTGTTTTTGTTTGATGAGTCATGCTGGGTTGACAACCTCTGATGTCCCATGCTTGTGATTTACCTCTACTTGTTTGCATAAAAACCTATTTTGGCAATATTTGAGCTTAAATTAAAAGAATTGCATGATTAATCACATAAATTGTTGGAAATATTTGATTCCTGATTCCTGGTTTTCTCCATATTTTCTAAAAATCATCTCTAGTTTATTTTCCTGATTTTTATTTAATTAGATTAAGTTCTTTATTTTCTAGAATCATTACCTTCACAAGTTCGAGAATCGAACACTTTATTTACCACTATTCTAAAATTACATCAATTTTTGGCGCCGCCGAAGCGGACTTGTTTTTAGGTTTAGGGTTTTAAATTTATTTTTAGGTTTTTATTTTTAGTTTTATTATTTTACTTTGTTCTATTTTACGTTTCTTTTGGTATTTCTCTTTTTGCTACAGGTTGAATTTTGGATCGAAAGGGAGTAAGCCAAAGTTTCGGAATTAAAGCTAAAGACTTGGAGTTAAAGGGAAAAGCTTAAAGAACGAAAAAGAAGATCGAAGATTTTATTTTTCTTAAATAGATTTTTAGTTTATTTTAATTAGTTTTAATTCGTTTAGAAAATTGTATTAGGTTTTTTTATTATTTCTGTAATTTTTGTTTTATTTTCGGACACTTTTTGGACTTTCTTTTGGACATTTTATTATTTTTAAACCCTACGGAAGGGTAGTTTTAAATATCAAACTGTATGCAGGGAAGGACGACAATTACGATATTGTCTCGGCCCCTCGGGTTCGCACACTATTGAAAAGGATATTAGTGGCCCGAGTCGACTTCAACGGTTCATCGCCCGTCTGGTACGGGAGGTAAACTTCGACCAACCCACGAATCTCCTGTCAGTGGGTTTTCTGGACGCCTTTGTATGCATATATGTTGAGGACTGAATACGGACTTTAATTTTTGCATAGTAAAGGGCAAGGCCTGGCCATACAAGATAAGGTTTCGGATTTCATCACCGTCTCCTTCTTGCCCGCTTTAGGAAAACGAAACCTACGCGAACCTAAGCCTAAAATCTTGACTAGAAAGAGACCTATAGGGTATCGAGCTTTGGAAAATCGTTCAAAAGGACTGTACTGGTTACTTCATTAGCCTAACTCGAAGTTCAGGAAGATTATTTTAAGTTGATTAGATCCGCCTTGTAACCCAGGGAAAAGTGCCAAAGAGACAGGGTTATCAAAGCACCTTAGAGCTTATCCTGTTTCTCTTCGACTTAATCTAATTCAGATCGTTCTAAGAGGTTTGCTAAAATTGTAACCAGTTGCCTTTTGAAAGAATAGAAGCTTGTTTAGAAACAATCTAAGTGGAACCATCATGCTTGTTGTTTGCTAGATTTAGGTTTGATTTGGTTGAGTCAGGGCACGATTGTGTTTGATTAATTGCTTGTTAGGATTTAATTTTTGCATGCCAAGAACGCCCTTAAGGAGAACTTGGGATAGAGACCCTCAAGGTAGGTTAATTAGTAGAAGACTGGTAGTTCACCTTAACCTTGAGAAGCCAACTGAGAGTGAACTAGTCACTCCCGAGACCGTGTCAGCAATGACATCTCTGAAGGATTTGTTGAATCCGACCCGGACCTCACGTCCATCTTGCATCAAGTTAGCCGCTACTGAAGCGAGCTACGAACTGAAACCCGGAATTATCCAGATGCTTCCATTATTCTTAGGAAAAGAAAACGAAAATCCCTATTTTCATGTTAGGAAATTCGAGGAAATATGTAGCACAATCAGGATTAGAGACTTGAATGACGAAACTTAGATTATTTCCCTTTTCCTTAAGAGATAAAGCCAAGTCGTGGCTGTATAGCTTGGCCCCTCAGTCAATTGAAACCTATGCCCAACTTACTTCAGCTTTTATTCAGAAGTTCTTTCATAGGAACAAAATTTCATCTGTTAGGCAGAAAATATGCACGTTTTCCCAGCTAGAGGGAGAGTCTCTGTATGTGTATATAGAAAGGTTCAATGACTTATTGTCCCAATGCCCAGACCAAGGAATAGAGGAGTTAAGGCTAGTTCAGATCCTCTATGAGGGTTTGGACTACGCATCTATAACCTTGGTCGAATCTTTGTCAACCGGAGGGTTCGACAGTAAGACTCCTGCTGAGGCGATGAAACTTCTAAGTGATATCGCCGAAAAGACCCAGCAGTGGGAGAGCATTAAGGAGCCAAAAAGAACAATTCTTCTAGGAAGAGGAAATGTTAATAGGGTAGAAGGATCTTTTGACCCAAAGGCCCAAATAGAAGCCTTATCTAGAAGGCTAGAACTGGTCGAAATGAATCAAGCTAGTAGTTCAGAGCCCAACCAATTCGAAGAGCAGGCTTTTGCTCTTTATGATAATACTAGATTTGATAACCATAGAAAGTTCGACCCGTATTCGGAATCTTATAACCCTGGCTGGAGAAACCACCTGAACCTTTCCTGGTCGAAAGGCCAGGCTCAAGGTCAGTTTAGTAATGCTAAAGGTCCTCCAGGCCTCAGTTATAAGAATTCGGCTGGTCCAACTCAGCCCAGCAATGACGATAAGTATGAGCAGAGATTCCAAAGCATAGAAAGAGTTATTTCTAGTTTACAAACCTCAGTTAGTGACATTGCTGCGGCTCTGAGAGAGCGAGAACCTGGTAGGTTCTCTAGTCAACCCGAACCCAATCCTAGAGGAGTCAATGAAATGTCGACTGGGGAGAAATCATCCAGTCACGTGAATGCAATTACGACCCTCAGGAATGGTAAGGTAGTGGATAACAAGGTAACTAGGCCCGTTAGTGAACAAACTGTAGTTCATCCTGACCCAATAGTTGAAGAGACTGATAAAGTCTCTGACGAGCCTGAGGCAACCCCTCAGAGAACTGATTTCATGCCTAGAGCCCCATACCCAAGGTTGTTAGCACCTACTAGGAAGGAATCCAATTTTAATGAAATAATGGAAGTTTTTAAGAAAGTCACGATCAACCTTCCATTATTAGATGCAATTAGGCAGATTCCTGCTTATTCCAAGTTTCTTAAGGACATGTGTACGCGAAAGCGAAAACTTAGCGTACATAAGAAAGCTTTTCTAGCTAGTCATGTAAGTTCAATTATACAGAGTAGTACGTCCCTTAAGTACAAAGACCCAGGTTCCCCAACCATAGCTTGCACAATAGGAAACTACCGGGTAGAAAGAGCCTTACTCGATTTAGGAGCCAGTGTGAACTTACTGCCGTACCATGTGTACCTCCAGCTAGGACTAGGCAATTTGAAACCGACTCAGATGACTTTGCAGTTAGCTGATAGGTCTGTGAAAATTCCTCGTGGTGTCATAGAGGATGTTTTGATTGAAGTGGATAAATTTATTTATCCAGTAGACTTTGTTGTGCTTGATACCAGACATGTGCCTGATCCAGAGAATCATATACCGGTTATACTAGGTCGCCCGTTCTTAGCAACATCTAATGCGATCATTAACTGTGGTAACGGTGTTATGAACTTGTCTTTTGGTAACATGACTATTGAGCTGAATATCTTCAACATTAGTAATCAACCACCTGAGCTAGATGACCCCACCTTAGAAACCGTCAACATGATAGAGACCCCAGTTTCAGGAGTCATTACCAAACACTTTGATAGAAGACCCGTTAGAAAAATGTCTAGCCCACTTTGGATTAGAGTTTGATGAGTTCGGCCCATCAGAGACCTTACCTGTGATTGTAGCTTCAGATTTGGATAGTGACCAAGAGAATAGGCTAGTAACCGTGCTTCAGGACAATAAGAAAGCTTTAGGATGGACCATAGCAGATATTAAGGGAATTATCCCAACAGTTTGTATGCACCAGATCCATTCAGAGGAGGAATCCAAACCGTCTACGGAGATGCAGCGTAGGCTCGACCCACTAGAAGATCCATTAGAGAAATGCCTAGCCAACTATAGAATTGATGGCGATAATGATAGTGTTATTAATGAAGTGAGCGCTTTGTTAGGTTCTGCACCACCAGATTGTAATTTAGAGAAGCAATTGACTATTTTCGAGAACCTGACGATCCGGAAATGAGGGAAATTGTTATTAGTTTATCTAGAGACACTGAGAACTCTAAGTTTGGGGGTGACTATCATTCTCCATGTGCTATACCATTAACTCTTAGGAAGGTCCCTAGCTTGGGACCTGACATATGCACGTCTGCCATTGTACAAGATCATCTTCGAGCTTGATCCACTGATCCTCCTATTCAGAAAGAAGTTCAGTTGCCAAAAACCAATCCTCTGGTCGATGTGGTTTACCTAAATAGGGATCAAAGTGTGCTCAGATTGTTTATCTTCGTAGCTTGCTGCTGTTTCCTTCTATTGTGGATAATACTATTTGATTCAGATGATCCACAGTTGTTCCGATTATTGCTATATGATTTAAGGAGGTAACTTATGCTCATGCGACACGGTAATATCTTTCCCTAATTCCTTTTCGTGCAGTGTTTAGAAACATTGAGGACACTGTTTATTTTAAGTTTGGGGGTATTGGGAGACTTTTTAGGATTAATAAGATTTGGAATTTATAAGCATGTGAACAATTCAGGGTGACACTAACCACTCTAGGTAGATGGAAACTTAGCCATTTTGCTATAAGGATTGGTGTGCCCAGCTAGATGGTCTATTCATAAAGGAGACAAAGTTCAGGTGTTAGAAATAACATGATAGTTGTCACCACCACATCACGTTCTGTTTTATTATTTACAATTTCGTGTTTCTCTGAGAGTATTGGTGGGTCCTAGCATCGACATGTTAATTAGCGCTGGAATGACATTTAGTGTGTTGAGATCATGCCCCACATGAATAATACGTTAGTGTTTTAGAGTTATGTGTGTGGTCCCCCTGTCTCCGTCGCCTAAGCAAGCGTGGAACGCAGGATCCATGGGAACTTGTAAATATTTTAGTTAGTAGTAACCGTTGAAAATAAATGGGGAGTATCTCGACACACTAGGTTTCATCTCGGTACTGACCTTCAGACAGATATGGGACACATCGTTCGCCTTGGTCAACATTTACGACTTTCTACAGTCTACATTCATCTTCTAAGTCTTTTCATGTGATGGGTGGTTAGATAATTGTCTGAGTAGAACTCTGTTGTCTTAGATATGAATTTTAGTATGCTTGAGTTAACACTCGTGTACAGTGATTGGATCCATAAAGTGTAATGGTCCCTACAGCCGAATATCTGAATAACCAACTAACTAGTTTGTTTAGTGTTTACCCTTAAATCGTTCACGTGTTACTAAGATCTAGATTCAGGTTTTGTGGGTGCACCTCTTGTAAACCCTCACGAGACAAAACTCGTCCACTAGGGACACCTAGGGGTTTAACGGCTTGCTGCATATGCTAAATGTAGTCGCGATTCCTGCGAAAGTGAGTTAGGATTTTTACTTTATTTTTAGAGTAGTTTGCTCGAGGACTAGCAAAATAACAAGTTTGGGGGTATTTGATAGACACATTTTAGTGTCTAATTTGCACCTTAATTTCTAGTGAGTTAGTATTCGATTTTGCGTTTATTACGTGTTTTTATGCTTTGTAGGTACATTAGAAGAATAAAGATTTGTGGAAAAATCGGCTCAAAAAGTGTTAAAGGCATCCGGGAAAATGGATTAAGGCACCCACACTTTGGATTGGGGGCACCCTTGGATCGGGCTGAGTTGGATCGGGCCAACTCAGCGGGTCAACTCGGCTGGATCGGGCTGACTCATCGGAAGTTCCTGGACAGTTCCTGTTTCAACTGTACACTCAAAATCCACGAGATTTTCGAGTTGTTTTGCGCCTCCAAGCACCCCACAAGCTAGAAGAGATTGATACAAGACTAAACACACCAAGAAAGAACAATTTTAGCCGGAAAAATAGCCCCAAATCCGAATTTGGACGGAAAAAGGGAGTTATACTTTGATTCGGATTTGAGAGGATTTGGATGTGTTTTAAAGAGTTCTATTAGGTTTACAACTCTCCCAAGGGTTCCCAAAGCCTATATATACCAAGAGATGCCAAGAAAAATAGAGAGAGAAGCCTAGAGATCGATTTTCGGAGTCACCGGAGTTTGGCAGGAACTGGACAACGATCCGGTCACCGCCAGTGCTGTTCTTCATCGACCACCGCCTGAGAAGACAACACAACATCCACAAGTGTTGCTGATTCAAACTGCTCCTGTTGCCTTAGCTTTTAAACCTTTGTTGCTTAGAACCCTTTCTGTGACAGCTGAACCCTCTCTTGCAATACTTATATACGTATCTGTTCAGCTGTTGCACTATTCTTTAACCTTGTAATCAACCTTTTGAGCAATGAAAAGATCTTTTGAGCAAGTTTTCTTCACCATGAGCTAAGTATATTTACCGGGATGATGGAGGAGGTTTTTCTCTCAATTTTATGTGGTAAGTCTATTTTTAATTAATTATTTACAATTCTTTACTTGTTAAAATTGTATAGTTTCGAAATAGAAAAACGGTTTTCATTCAGTAGTGGTTTTTTTATTTGATGAGTCATGCTGGGTTGACAACCTCTGATGTCCCATGCTTTTGATTTACCTCTACTTGTTTGCATAAAAACCTATTTTGGCAATATTTGAGCTTAATTTATTTAAAAGAATTGCATGATTAATCACATAAATTGTTGGAAATAACTGATTCCTGATTCCTGGTTTTCTCCATATTTTCTAAAAATCATCTCTAGTTTATTTTCCTGATTTTTATTTAATTAGATTAAGTTCTTTATTTTCTAGAATCATTACCTTCACAAGTTCGAGAATCGAACACTTTATTTACCACTATTCTAAAATTACATCAAGTAACTAAGTGTAGCTCACTTGGATCCGCTACCATACATGAAGTAATTTGATGGCGTCATCATGACTCCACACCTTTAGAGATTTGATCAGGCAAGGGAAGCCAGGAAGGTTAGATCTTCCATTGTTGTTGTTGTCGCGTTGGGGCTGGAGCAAGAACTTGATTGAGGTTGAAGTTAATATTGGTGTCTAACGTCTGGGCTGTTGAGCCGAAGTCGACGATGACAAACTTGATAAGGAATATGATAACAAACTTAATAAAGTATTTTCCTTGAGACTAATACTGCTCGCTTCTCATGAATTTGGCGAAACATTTGCCAATCACATCGTCAGAAAATTCCAGCTACAGGTCCTTCTGCCAAAAACATTGTAGAATCTTCATATGATGCCCATTTTTGATGGTTGACCGCTAATTTTGACCATGAGAGAACAAGCTATCTCCTAATAGGATTTTTTTTAGATTTTAAGCTAGTTTGGAGGGTCGAAACGGCTTGACAACAAAATTTCATGAACAATTAAAAAGAAATTCTGTTCGTTTTCAGTCGTGACATAGTTTGATATCGGGACCATATCTCTTACATAGATTATCTGATTAGTGTGCCCTTTTAGTATGTTATAGCAGACACAAACAGAAATTTTGATATAAAATTCTCCTCAAAATTCCTCACCAATTCCCCGCATCACGTGATTTTTCAAAGCACAACGCACAGTTAACCGGGTTTTACGCCCGTGGAAAACGTTCCATTTTGTCTTGAAACTATATATTTGCACCACAAAAGCTCTAATATGAATATTTTACACCATAAAATCGATTATTCTCTGGATTTTACAGTTTGTGCTTGAATTCTCTATGTGTGAAGCATTTTCATCCATTGCCCGTTATATTACTACTTTTAGGGGAAAACATCCCGGAACAGAGAGATGATCTTGTTGAGGAGATAATGGAGATTACCACAGGTCGAGATGCTGATGTCACTTTCTCACCAATTCAAAATCATGAGCACAATGCTTCTGACGTTATTGTTGGAGGATGGCACTCAAGGTGATACTCATATGCTCGATGGTAAAATGATGGAGACTGCACCATTCGAATACCCCGATGCAGGTGTCAGCTATGAGTTTAAGTTTAATGGACTCCTCCACGAATATGCATGCATTGGAGGCTGCAGCATTCCGTTAGCTTGTACTGAACTGTATACCAAAATTTGGAAGGAATTCGGTCACTTCTTTGTAGGTAATGCTGAAAACTACCGTGCATTAGAGAGAGATATATCTATCTTGTTGCCAACAATAGAAGAGATGATAACTCTTTCTAAGAAGGAGATCTCTGAGATCGTGCTCAAAGAATGGGAAGAGGCTTTGAAGGTGTATATAAGTACATAGAAAACCCTGGTGATAAGACAGTAATTTCAACTTTTGATCTTTCCAATCAGAGGAAGTACTTGCGTCATATACGTGATTTTTTTGTGATGATGAGATTTGGTATAAAGAGAGGATTATTGACTCTTCATTATCGAATTCAAGTTGCATCGAGAACTAATGGAACTATAGTCTGAGTAGGTCAAAATTTGTTCAAGGATGAAGGTGTTCTTTACGCTGTGAGAGCTTCAAGACTGCTGGGGATGAAGAATAACTTAGCTGGTTTTAGCCGTTATGATAGCTAGATGGTGTGTGTGGGCTCACACGTCTGTATGTCCTGGGGAAAAGTTGACGATGACCTTTTAAGATATCGCTTCTTTAAATTGCCTTCACGCAAGCTTCACTTGGATTTGAAAGATAATAAAAATATAATGAGCGCGTTCAAGAGCATGAACACTATACATGAGAAATCCGGAAGTAAAGGGCACGTTCAAGAGCATGAACAATATGCATGAGAAATCTAGAACTAAAGGGGGCATCCATAGACTTTGGATCAACTTCTAAATAACGGGGAAAAGCTTGTCATGTTCATGAAAGGATGCTGGCACTGCTACATTCACTACATATTGAGTTTTAATGACGTCAAGGAACCATGACAGTTGATCAAAAATCCGTGGAAAAAGGTAACTTGCCACGGCTGGTTAGCTATGAGAAATAGTCTCGTGGCTAACACTATTTACCACGATGCTATCAACGATTTCTGATACATAGCTAATTATACTTGAGCATTTACCACGGATCCCATTGTGGATGATTACCGATTGGATGTCTGACGTTTTGAGATTATTAGCCATGTTTATATCAGTGTTATAACTCCAAGATTATTTGCCGCAGATTTTGTTGTTAATTGTTGTGGCAATATCCTGTTACAGGGATACAATTTTATTTATACAAACCATTCCAACAATACAATTTTATTCATTCAAATATCAAAAAATAAATATCACAAGGTTGTCTGACTGATTACATTCAACATGCAAAGGCAAAAGTAAAAACTTAAGTAAAAACTTAATGTTACAGAATTTCAAATCCAGTGCAAGTTTCCAAACTAAAATTTAGTATAAAATGAAAAGATAAAAGATAGCATTTCTAATAAGGATGTTTTTAACATTCCTAACTTCCAAGTTTACCGATTTATATCTTCCAACATAGACTTGAACTTTATGTCTTTCAAAGAAACTTGCGCCATACAAAAACATCAAGTTTGTGTAGCGGGATCATAATTCAATAAGATTATGGGAGGACACCCTATAAAAAAGAATGC
Source organism: Papaver californicum (assembly GCA_023531435.1). Taxonomy (NCBI): domain Eukaryota; kingdom Viridiplantae; phylum Streptophyta; class Magnoliopsida; order Ranunculales; family Papaveraceae; genus Papaver; species Papaver californicum. The sequence goes on along the minus strand of JAJJMC010020023.1, from coordinate 1,040,552 downwards.
AATTAAGAAAGCTTAAGATTATAGATAACACACTGATAAAAGTAACTATGAGTCGCAGTTGGAGATATAAAATCATAAATGATAAAACCTTTAAACATATCATCTGAACACCGATATGCACACATATTTTCCACTAAGTATCAATAACTTCTTTTGGACAATTAGCTTTGTGTTATGCAACAGTCTTTTTCCTCATTGTAATGCTTCCCCGTCAATTTTATTTTTATGTCTGCCATTTCCCATGGATTTTCTCCTCTACCTAGTTGTTGATCTCATCGGAGTAATTACAAACATTCTACAATAACCATCAGTTGAAATTTAGTCATCAATTGCATAACTGATATATTAGTTAAAATAATTTGTTTTACCTCAAGCTCTTCAATTATTTCTTCAAAAAAATTTCCTTATCTGGCATTTCAGATAAATCATGAATGTCAAAAGTGAAATTTTCTCCTTTATGTGCCAGTTTTCCAAAATAAACCGAGATCTTACTTGTGTTCGGTCCAGCTGGTTCACGCGGATAAAATTCCAGTGGTACAGTCTCCTTTTTTTCATCTTGGTAAAAATGTTCAACTTAGCTCCACCTCTTGATTTCTTTGTTGCTGGAGGTTGGGGGGTTATCATCCATATTCCTGCAAGAACCACATATCAACAAATAAAAACTAAGTACATCAATGATTAATGACACTCATTTACCAAAAAAATAATAATCAAAGAATGAATAGATAAAAAAACACATAATTTCAAATTAATAACGACTAATCAGATCATCTTCATCCCTGATTTGCGGTGTTGTTACTGAAACATTTTTTTCTCCATGATGAATCCAGTTCATATAACTTTGCAACATCCCAGCGCAGACTGAAAGATCAACAATTATACCTCGCTCTTGCCAATCAAAATTCTTACATACAATATAAGGACACTTCAATTTTCATTCCCTATTAAGCTTGCCATGGATGTAGGCAAAATCTAGGAATGCATTCAACCCTTTCTCATACTCCGAAGAAATTAAGTCACCCAACTTTTATCCATGTTCTTTTAATGAAAACTCAAACCATGAAGCAACTACAAAGATATGTTTAACTATTGTGATGACATTCTGAAAAAAAAAACAAAAAACAAAAAACAAAAATAACATATTAGAAAATGAGAACCAAGTAAAAGTGTTTGCCTTCAGAAGAATGTTAAAATCCTGAACCAAGAATCCAAATGTATCTTTGCATCATCAAAACAACTTCATTTAGTACGAATGCAAACAAGGTCATACATAACAAGTGCGTACACATCCTAAATGCGAGCAGTAAAATATGCAACAAATAATGAGAACCATAAAAGAAATTCAACTGCAAAGCTTATGTCATGCCAACATTTCTACTAAAATAGCTTAATCATATAGATGGTTCTGTGCACCAATCATCAGTTTCTGGTGATTATTTGACATCTTCCTTCTCTAGTTTTTATTTAGAACCTTGGAATTAGCCCTTCAGTTCCAGTTCACGATGTTCTCTATGACTAGCTAAGGCACACAGATAGAAAATTAATTTTTATAAATTTGTAAAACTGTTGCATGAAGGGTTAAAACAGACGGTTCCTGGTAAGGTGCAGTAAGTTATAACTCTAAGATGTCTCTCATACCCTCTACTCTCAATCGGAATGTAAAGTTGTAAACCCATAGTTCTGTTTAAGAAAAACATGTTAGGACCCTTATAGCCATGTCTATAAATGTGATAATAAATAAAAACAAGGATGTGTAGTACATATTGACACAACTTTGTGTAGAGAATCCTAATAGAGACAAACCAGGGAAAACACTCTAGCTTGATAATATTATAGCCTAAATTTTAGGGCGTTACAACTAATAATTAGTTGATTTATCGAATACCTCATATTATTTGTAAGAACCAGATAAAATACCATTAGCTGCTGATACGTAACTGCATGACTTGGTCTTCCCCACAAGATAATCTGAAGTACGTATTGATGTGCAAATGAAACCAATTATAGAAGAAGGGAAAACGAACAAATGAAAAAAGATGTCTTAGCATCCACTCATGGCAGATACTTAGGGGCCTAAGTGCACAATTGTTTGTCAGAAAACCAAACGGATTTGGTTTCAAGTCACCATTTAACTTCTGATTGCAGGTTTTGTACAGTCGTATGGTTTCTGGCTCTTCCTAAAACTAGATTTTAGTAATATGTTTTGCAAGCATTAAGTCTTTCATTATTATATTTCCATGTCAGAATGACAATCAGATACTAATAATTTTTTTCTTTTTTAATAGAAAAGAGAACTCAGTGGCTTTTGATTCTAGAATTTGAACTTCAAATATACAAACACCCATGATTCAGTTCAGAATGTGTAGGAAGCCTAAAAGAAACCGAAATCTATCCGATGATACAATAGTTTAAATTTTTTTTGTGGAAATTGGAATCATGTGGCATATGGATAAACAAAGACCTAAATAGATCTGATGCTAAAGCAAGAACCTTAATTGAAATTTTAAAACAAAAATACAAGTTTACAATTAAAAGGAACTTCAAATGTATGACATGCGTACCAGGAAATTAAAGGAACAAGTAATCAAATTTCTTACCAGCTTACGGAAGTATAATCCGAGCTAAAAATCGATGAAGTCTTGCAGAGAAAAAAGAATTTTTTTTTTCTTTATTCCAAATCTGATCCAATATCAGAAAATAATCCAAACTAAAGAAGAAAAAACTGTTAACCAGTATAAAAAAATTTAAAGACCGATATACAATTAGGTTGATTATACAAAATGAACTAAAACTTCATTTAGAACCCTAGTTTCAGAAAATCAAAACAAAAACTAGATATACACAAACCCCAACTTACTTGAAATATTGTATTCTTTATGTAGAGAGTTTCAAAGTACAATTTTTTTTTCTTTCAGCCATTAATAAAGAAAGACGAGGAAAGAGGAAAGTTGAGGGGGAACTGGGGAGTTACTTTTCCACGACTTTAAGATCGTGGAGAACTTATGATCTGAAGTTTTGGACAACATTATCTACGACGGTCTACTTTTATCCCGAAATAAAAAGCCCACAATACCCACGGCCCACCATTTCGTCACTGCAGCATTTTGGCAGTTTCATAACTTATAAATCTGAACCCGAAAGAAAAATCTTAATCTGGCCGTAGCAAATGAGTGGTATATTGCCACGACTATGAATTAGGCATGGCAATATGTGATCAGTAACCACGGATGCACAGATCCGTGACAGTAGGGTCGTAGTTAAAAATTATTATTTTTGTAGTGATTTCTCTTACTTCGGTCATCTAAGACGTAATTGAAGATTGCGCCAGAGAAAGATTGAAGCCTGACACGACTTTTTCGGTTGGAGTTTTGTTCTTTGGTAGTAGATTAATGTTGTTGGAGCGGAACATGCAGCAGGGGCGGAGTCCCCCACTCTAGACATGATTAGCAAGAAAAGGAAGTTTCCCAGGCGGATGGGAGTCTTGACCTAGAGAGGTTTTGTCGACTATATTCCACTATCTTTAGTACTAACGCTGGTATTTCCTTGTCATTGAAGGTTGGTACCTAGAATGACCCAGTTTTTCTGATTGAATGATGGATCCCTTAGTTGTATTGCTAGTATACCTAGTCGCACTTAGAGAAGAGATGGTCTCTACAGTCTTATGGAAGTATACGGGTTGACCACTCATCGTTTGGATGAAGTTGAATTGATATTTTCAACAAGATCAAGTCCCCAAGTGTAGAAAATCCAGTAGGTGCTCATTAACTAGACAAAGAGATGTGTTAAAGTGGGATTATGATGCTTGGATGAGTGATGCTCCATTTTCTACAGGCGTCTGCTCTAAGAGCCTCGTTGTTTTATGGATGTCGTGACAAGCCACCCTAGAAAATACCTTTCGAAGGATGAGAATCTTTTCTCGAGAAAGTGAAGGCAGAGCTGACGGGATACATGTGTTTCCATTCATGGCGTGATATTTGACGTGAACAATATCATTGGTAACATCATCTTCAACCAGGACTGTCTTAAGCTACGTGCTTCTGAGAAAAGCGGTAGTAAACTATGTCATGATATTGTAGAAGATATCTCAGGTATATGATCAGGCATCACACAGTTAGAGAAGGTGATTTTGTTAAATCCTCATTAAGTGAATGATCTTTCAGTCCCCAAGTGTATATCACTTTTGATCTATGCCTCCAGCAATTTAATCTGGCAAGGGAAGTCAGGAAGTATCTGAGCCTCTAATGTTATTGTTGACATACTAGGGACATAACAAGAAATTAGATAAAAGTTGGGGTTGAAGTTGGCGATGGTGTCGAGCGTCTAAGCTGTCAAACATCATGAGGCGAAGGTGTCCTCGTTCCTACTTTGTACTTTGCATATGATTGGGATACTTATGAGATGCTTGTTCCAATGAGTATCTCTATAGATTTACTCGTCATTGATAGTCCTATGTCTCGCAAGTAAGGAAGGTGCAGTCGTAGCTGAATTTTTGGTAGCTTCGTGAAGTTCAGAGAAAGACTGGAAGTGCAAGTTCTCCAGCAGATCCCGATAGCTATCATTCTATTTATGTAGAGTTCCCACCAGTTGAGTTACGTTTGGGTTGTGATTATCAAGAGTTTGTGTCCTGAATCGACGAACATAGTCATCAGGATGTTCGTCATCTCTCTTGGAAAGTATCCCTAGATCTGATAAGGTGGTTACTTCAGGTACGAAGAAATATTTTTTGTAGAAAGAACTGACCATCTCATACCAGTTGAAGATGTTGTTGGGAGCAATTTTGTTACACCAGGTGTATACTCTTCCGGTGAGAAATTTTGAAAATTCATTGAGATGTAACAACTAATTGTACTTATGCTCTCCTAGTGATTCCAATAATCGAGAGGCGTGTTTTGGAGCATCTCCCATACCTTCATATAGTGAGAATGTATGAGAGGAATAACCTCTTGGTAGAGAAGTTATCTGGATCTCAACTAGGTTAGGAGACTGGTGTTGATGAAGCGAAGATGAGTCCTTCTTTCAACTGTTTTACAGGAGCCTTTCCAAATCGTCACGAGTGATGAAATTGGGTTTTGGTTATTTGACTGTTCATAGTAGGCATGAATTTCATCATCGTCTGTAACGTGAATCCATGACGCGTTTGACGTCTGCAATAGTCTTGGTGCCTTCTTTGGCTTGTTCTATCTGGTGATGCTGACGTATTTGTTCTGGTAACAGGTGCTCTTTTACAGTCTTAAGGAGGGTAAGCAATTCATTTTTAGTATTCACCATATGGATTTAATTTTTGAAGAGAGTCTCTTGGCTCTACATCAGATCTGTAATACTCCGTTGTCGTTGAGTACTCCTAACTTTTTTAGGAATTCGAACAGGGAGAAAGTTGGTGATACTTAGATTAGTACTAGGCGTAACAAGAGTGGTTTCAGAAGTAAAAGATGTTGCAACACTGGCAGTAACATTTATATGAATAGAACTGGTATTAGAAGCATTTGAGCCGACCTAAGATCGACCAATTTTAAAACTTTGAGAAATTGATTTTTGCAAATGAGAGATTGATCTTCCACTGTGGTCGCCAACAGTCTTAGGATGATTAACAAATGTACAATAGAAGTTCTTAGATTCGAGAAATCAAAACAACACTCGCCTAAACCAAGAAATGGTCGTTCGAGTAATGCTTCGGTCATAAAGGAAAAGAATGGTTGGACTTAGGGAGAAAAGCAGATGAAATATAGAAATCAATGAAGATAAGTATTTGTAGTAAGGTGTGTTTGAAGTGCTGTGTGAAGAGAATTTATTTATGTTAGAACAAAGAGAAATTTTTTGTAGATCAAAGCTAGACTGTTTTATTGCTTAAGTCTGAAATCCCTTAATGAATAGGTTGAACAACCTATTTATAGCAGTAGTAGTCAAACACATTGATCTCGTAAGTGGTAGCAGTTATATAGGAATAAGAGAGTGGAGATTTTGGAGAACATGGTGAAGTCAAGTCCGCAATGTCAGGTAGACTTATAGTTGCATGACCACTATTTTAAGCACTCTTTTAACTGCCCACACGATTTAACTACTTCCCCATTGTGAGTGTATTTCTACAATGCACTCGATGTAGGCCGCCAGACCAAAACACTAGTGAATACCCCCCATGTGACATGATTGATGTCTCTTATATAAATGGTAGAGTTAAATATCTCTATTGTGTTAGGTTTATTAAATTATAGACATATAATTTACTTGGTCAATTAGTTGACTTAGCTAGGATGATGAATATCAGTCCGTAGTGAGTCTAGCATAGTTCATAGAGACTCATTATTTTTAGTAGGTCAATCACACAGTATCTGCTGAGACAAGTTGGTGATGCTTAGATCATTCTAGACATAGAGAGTTTAATCGAGACTTAGTAGTAGCAATATTTGTATAATATTTTGCCAGCTGAGACAACACTAGTATTTGAATTGACTCATTGGATCGGTGGACGTAGGTCTAACGGGATCATTATAGGTCTAGCAGAGACCAATTAGTTATATATATATAAATATTTGATGTGTCAAGTATTGATAAAAATTCACTTATATATATAAAATATAAAATATAAAATATAAAATATAATTTTATTAATTGGAATATAATTAATAAGAACAAAATTATAATTTCAAAGAAAAGTTATACAATATTTAGTCTCGATCAACCTATGTCAAAAATAGTTTGGGCAGTAAGGTAGAGATGCTAAACTAGAAGGACCTAGGTAGAATTAGATAGAAATACTTAGGTAAAATTAGCTAGAGAGACCTAGGTAGAAATAGGTAGAAAGACCTAGGCATAATTAGGTGGGAGGACCTAGGTAGAGATACCTAGGTAGAAGACGAGCGTATAAAATTAAAATAGATAAAAAAGGAATAACAAATAAAAACATTAAAAAGTATGGGACAAACACCAATAGCTTTTCCATTTTTATTTTCTAAAATCGCTCTTTTATAAATAAAATTTGTTTTCTTCTCTTTCTTTATTTCCTCCTTCTTTTTTAATACTTCTTGCATGATCTTATGACCTTTTATGTTATGCACATCAGCATTATTTTTTTGGGTCATTCGGTGTCAACCCATATATGTCTAAAAAGACAAATATTAACAGTAGATTTAAAGAAGAAAAATTAGAAATCAATTTAGTGATTTTGTTCCTATAAATATAGGACAATTCCTAGGAATTCAGTCTTGGAATATAACACTAGAACATTGTAAGTTTCTCTATACTAATAGGAAATCTATCTATGAGCATTACATTCATTCGATAACAGGGTAATTGAATGGGAATAAGACGATAACGATTTTTGAATGTATATTTTGTATA
>JAJJMC010020023.1:969411-1033207 GCA_023531435.1 Papaver californicum | reverse complement strand
TGAATGGGAATAAGACGATAACGATTTTTGAATGTATATTTTGTATAGTTAAAGAACCTCTGGTAAATGTTGTAGCAAGCACCAGTAGTATTCTTAGGTATTAATAAAAATGAGTATTATACATAGTACGGATAGTATGAATATGTGAAATATTAAAAGTTCATCCGAGTGAAACTCTAATATATATATATATGTTAGTGTTAATAATGGATTTTTGACAAGGACCAGAATTGTAAAATCGACCTCTGCATAGCAGCAGAAACATAGAAATATCCGCGCATATTTCTGACTTTATATCAAAATATGAAACATTGTATTTCTACTTATATTCCGCAAGAGAATTAAGAATACAGTCTCTAAAAATGACTACAGGCGCTCTATATTGTCCCGTAGTCTTTCTAATATTTACAATATTTATGTCATATGAACCAGTCTCAAGTCGCATAATTTCTACATCTGAATTCCTTGAACTTGTCTCGAATGCCCATTGATGTTCAAATAACATCTATCTATTCTGGGAATAGTTAATGCCTCATCATCGAATGAGCATTCTAGCTTAATGCCATGTTCGCAAAGAACACATCACAATCTGACATTTTGTCCTCAAGAATAGATGTTAATCTAGCATTATTACTTAAGGACACGTCATTATTTATGCATTGTTCCTTTTGAACGCACCACAACCCATAAACCATTCCCTCAGGACGCGTTATTTTGTCGCAACGTCCTCAGGGACACATCACTCATATTGTGCTGTCCTAATGCCAGAGTCATCCCATCTTGCTTAAGGAGTCCCTAGGGACACGTCACTAACCTTGGCGCTAGCCTAGTGCTAGCGCCATCCTATCTTGCTCAAGAATCATCCTTAGGGACGTGTCACTGTCCTTGGCGCTGTCCTAGTGCCAGCGTCAAAACCTCCTCGGCGCTAGCTCAGGCTAGTTCCAGACTCTTCAAACGCATCCCTAGGGACGCGTCACTACTTCGGCGTTGGCCTAGTGCCACTGCCAACCCTTACATAGCGCTACCATTGCGCCCCTTAGGATAGGAACTTCTCACCACCGTTGTTCCGCAGGGATACGTCACTACTTATGGAACTGGCTTAATGCCCTCACTATCCATATATCGCTCTTCACCAATCCTCTTCGCCCGGTCCTTAAGCGTTCGACGACTGGTCCTTGGGAACTTTTAATCTTGGCTTCGAACACTTCCAAATTTATGGCATGTTACTTATAACCTAGTACATGGCCATTAAATTTATGCCATGTTACTCCTACGTTGGTACATTACCATTAAACTTACTAGACTCAACACTGATAAGTCTACTCATCAACTTAGTGAACTGATCAACTTGCCTCACTAATTTAACAAGTCACTGACTTGACTTAATCAAAATAGTAGTAGTCCATGACTCCACTATTTTCTAAGAGATATCAAATACAATACATGGGGGGGTTCTCATTGGGATATTGGTCTGGAGTTCTACGAATTTGTACGTTGTGGCAACATATCCACGACAAGAAGGTAACAAGTAGTAGGACGGTTAAAGAGCAGTTGAGAGGACGAGGAATAGTGGCCATACAATACTCCTGACTTATCAGACATGACTCCATTACAATCTCCATGATCGTCACTTCTCCATCTCTTCACAATTTCCACCACTTACGAGAAATCAGTGTGTTCACTATAAAACTATAAATAGATATGTAGATGGTGTTCTATATTGATCCCATAGTCTCTCTAATATTTAAAATATTTATGTCATATCGAACCAGTGTCGAGTCGCATAAATTTTATATCTGAATTCCTTGAACTTGCCTCGAGTGTGTATTGATGTTTCAATAAAATCTATCAAATTAGGGAATAGCTAATGCTTAATCCTCAAAACATACTCTATCTTAACACCTTGTTCGCAACGAATACTTCTCAAATTGCTCTCCTGAGCTTAAAATACGTTACTTTAGCGCTTTGCTTAAAGATAATCCATGAATTATGCACCACTCCTCTTAGACGTGCCACAAACAAGAAGCAACGCCTTCGAAGATGCATAATGCCTCTGACCTAGGCTAACCCTAGCCTTTTCTTACATTAGCGCCAAGCTATCGCTAGCCCCTTGTCCTAGCACATTGGCGCTACATCTTTCCCTAGCACTAAAAGTGCTAGCTTCCCATCCTAGTGTGTCTCACTTAGCAAGTAGCCTTAGAAAAGCGTCGTTAGCACTAGAACAACTTATATAACAATGCCCTTGGTGAAGCGTCATTGTCACTAGCATCTCATCTAGCAAGCACGTTTTAGACACTAACGAACCTCAGCCTAGTGCGTCCTTGAGCAATAGCTTTTCTGGCGCAATCGTCCATCGTACTAGCGTCTTTGGCGCAGCATGCCTGAGCGAAGTGTCCTTGAGTACAAGTTCTCGACCACAGCTTCCTTGGCGAAGCGCGCCCCGACTAGTAGCGTCTTAGCATGCAACGTTCTTCAGCACAAGCGCCTCAACATGCAGCATCCTTGAGCTAGCGTCTCAAGCTAGCAGCATCTTTAGCAGAGTGGCCTTGGACACAAGCGGATCAGTTAGCATCGTCCTTGACCAAGCGTCTTAGCGCAAGGGCCTTGGCCACAAGCATATTGGCTCGATCACGTTGGTGCTTGCTATCATTGACTTAGCTAGCTTCCTTGACCTAGATGGCTTCCTTGAGAAGTGCTAACTTCAAACATCCTCAGCGCTAGCTTCCTAGCTCTAGTGTAATTGGTGTTTGCTAGAAGCTAACACATTAGACTTGCTTCTAAAACGTTATCACATTAGGTTTTGTACATAAACAGCTAGCACATTACCAGCACTAAGAAGATAGTGTTGCCTTTGCTAGCTTTTTCCCTTAGAAATACACCATTCTTTTCAATACTACCCTAATTCAACACTAATCTCATTTGATAAGCCTATTTTTTTTAAGAATCTCTTTACAATATTGGCCTTAAACATCTTCTAGATTTATGCCAGATCAATCTAAGCCAACATTTGGCCATTAAAGTTATGCCATATTATTACTAAGTTAGAATATGACCACTAAACTTACCAGACTTGACACTAATCAGTCTGATTATTGAGTGAGTTGTGCAACTTGCCTCACTGACTTAGCAAGTCATTTTACTTGACTTGACTCAATCAAAACAGTAGTTGTTCATTATTCCACTATCATTTTACGAGATATCAAATATAACAATGGGGGGGATTCTTATTGGGGTTATTGGTCTGGCGGTCTAAGGCAATTGTGCGTTGTAGCAATACCTCCATGAACAAGAAGGTAACAAGTAGTAGATATTTATAAGACAGTTGAGAAAATGACGAGTAGTGGTCATACAAGTCTTCCTTGCTTTTCAGACATGGCTCCACTACAATCTCAACAATCGTTACTCCTCCACTTCTTCTGTAACTTCCACCACTTATAAAAAATCACTGTGTCTCCTTTGAACTATAAATAGATGGCTTCATCTATTTGATACAAGAACTAAGAAGAAACTAAGATAAACAAAATTAGCGATTCATCTCAGAGATAATCTATTCTTTTGTATACACTGAGATTTATTAACCTTCTTCACTTTGCTCCCTAACACCTACCCAATCTTCTCCACCTTTGTGATCGAAGCAGAACGTGAACGGTCATTTCTTGGTTTAGGCTCGTCCTGCTCGATCTTGATCTCTCGAACCTACTTGAAAGTATGATTTCACCCTAAAACAATTGGCGACCACAGTGGGAGATCACCTTTCTTCCTAGTTGCAGGAACCAAGAAATACCCGCACATATTTGTGTGCATATTTCTAAAATAACATCAAAACATGAGATATTGTATTTCTACTTATATATTCCGTGAGCGAATTAAGAATGCAGCCTCTATGAACAACTGCAAGCCTTTTAAACTAGACTTGCAGCCTCATCAACATTTGCAATACTTATTCCATAAAGAACTAGTCTCAAGTCGCATAAATTCCAGAGCTGAATTCCTTGAACTTGCCTCGAGTGCGCATCGATGTTTCAGTATCATCTATCAAATTCGGGAAAAACTAATGCTTATTCCCCAAAACACTCTTGCTTAACGCCTTGTTCGCACCGAATACTTCCCAAATTGCTGTCATAAGCTTACAATATACTACTATAACGTTTTACTCAAATTATGCGCCACTCCTCTTGAACGCCAAAAACAAGAAGCAACACATTCGAAGATGCATTTGTCAGTACCTAAAAAATAATCTTAGGCAAAACAATGTAATATTGAAGTACTTTCTTTAGATTCGAAAATCAAAATCGTATATGGCCTAAACCACGAAAAGAGCCGTTCCATCCTGCTTCGGTCACAAGGAGAAAAAATGGGTTGATTTTAGGGGAAGGAAGTAGACAAAGTTGAAGGAAATGAATGTGATGAATTGTGTGTAGAAGTGTTGAACTATAGAGAATAACAGAACTTATGAGAGAATAATAAGCTTGTTTTTTTCCTTCTGAAATGTGCTAGGTAACCTATTTATAATAGTTTGGGAACACACGTATTTCCTTGTAAGTAGTGGAGGTAGTGAAGAGATGGAGAGATAGAAGTTGTGGGGATAATAGTATAACTGCCCATTATGTTTGGGAAGTCTCTGGAAACCATTACTCCATTATCTCCTTAACCGTCACCGCTACTTTGTAACTTTCCATCATGGGATGTTGCCACGTCGCATATTGTTGTAACCACCAGACCAAAACCCCATGAAGAATCCCCCATGTAATTGTTTTGATTTCTCGTAGGAGTTAGTGGAGTCATGTACTAAAAGCATGTGAGTTTGTTTTAAGATAATTCTACTAATAAGTCTTATGCCAACTCATCATGGTAATAACATATTTATGGCATGTTTGTAACATGCAATTTGTGCATAGAACAATGGCGCATTTAAGTGCTATTGGCTCAATCGGGGTGTTGCTAGCACAAGTGTCGTGATTGTGGCCTAGGTAAAGGCGTTAGCAATGAAGAATAATGCTGGCACAAGCATGTAAAGGATGGTACTGGCACAAGTAAATGAGAATGGCGTGGCAACAAAAGGTAAAGTGAGGCAGCAACAACATCGACGGGTAGAGGGAGCGCTAGTGTTGTTGCTAGCGCTTCTGGTGCTTGTTGGCGCATGGCATGTTGACTTGTTGGCTTGACATGTTTGTGCTAGAGCATGGCTAGGGATTGCTGGTGTCTGGGCCATTGCCTATGTGTCGTTAGCATTGACATTTGCTAACGATGTGGGAATAACTATGGCCTATTTAGGGTTTTTCAGTCGCATGAGATTTTGATGTTAGCATTATGCTTAACTATTATGCAGTGCATACAAAACATATTCAAGAGATTCAGACGTGGAAGTTTGCAACTTGAGATGATGTTCGATGCAATTCTCCAATCAAATGGTATGCATCTAATTAGCGTTTCATTCGGAAATGGCTTAGCATCCATTCTGAATGTTCGTAATCTTGTACAATCAATGTATTCTGATCAATACAGAACATTTGAATGGACGCACATGAAATAACGAGGGTTTAGCCGGGAAAGTCTTGAAATTTTGGAAGTGCATACATATATAAAAGATCTATAAGGCTAATTTAGCTGCGAACTGAATATGACTTCTTAATTTTCTTGTGGAATGTAAGATAGACGTACGTATTCACAAATATGATGCTGGATCAGAAATTTATACATATTATTTCATGCTTCTTCATCTAGGCAAAAAAATAATAATATTACATTTTTCTCCCTTGTCAGAAACTCACCATCAACATTAAGTCCTCTTTTTAGCGTGGAACAGTAATGTTTCCTGGTAAGCACTAGATGGTGATTATTTTTTCTGACATAAACAAAATAAATCAACAAGCTTAGTTGTCGGATATTACCAGGAATTTTGATTTGATGACGTTCTGATGATTTCAAATAATCGTTGAGGGAGCAATGATCGATGTAATGGTGCTTGTAGAATGATATAACATCATATGGAAAGCGTAAGCTAGCGAAGCATGGCTGATTTGTATGATGGATAGACCGAAATTGACCCATGTGGAGCACGGGAGCATGGTTTCAAAGAGGAAATCTTTATTTTACCTAGATTTGGAAACCAATCACTACAAAAGGGAGTAAAGCCTTATTATTTTTTTATTCTCTCCATCACCACCAATCATTTTCTCTCTCTCCTTCTTCCAGAGCAACGCCAACTCCTCCCGCCGGCAATGTCACCGGTCGTTAACGCCTTCCAACTTTTGGCCGATTTCCGGCATCGACCACGTAAAAAAAAAATTACGTGAAGCTTTTTTTGTTTTTTTTTGTTTTACGTGAGTAACTACTCTCATATTTCTCCCCTCTTTCTTTTTTGACGTGAGTATTAACTCACTAGTCCAATTACCATTGCTTGCTTAATTGCATAAGCAAGCTATTGACTTGGTAATGATATTTTCTTGATAGAATCTTGCAGGTGAACTCCAATTCCACAATTTTTGTCTTTGATTATGATAATCCTTCATTGGATTCGTTGCAGCATTGTTAAGCTTTAACCAGGTACGCTAGGGTTTGTAGCAATTTTCCTGAATGTTGGTTTTAATTTATATATAAGCATGTATTTGCATATCAATACTATATATACACAAAATAGAACCAAGCCTTGTGCATGATTATCCAGTTGTTGATATAAATATTATTCGGACCAATTGTAGATGTCTAACGATCATGAAGATAATGTCACCACTGCTTCTAGTCATAATAGAAGTGAAAATTCTGATGTTGTTTCTCTAGACGATGTGCCCAGCATCTATGATAAGTTATTTTATAGTGTTATCGAAGAGGCTGCTGATCCTGGTTATGTTGGCAATTTTACTCCAAATATCAATAGTGCTCCTCAGCCTCAGAGTATTTATCCACATGCTTTTGTCAGGTGTTGTTTGTAGAAAAAAGAATATAAGCCTTCATTTTTTGATTTTAAGACATTCCAAATAGTCCATTATGAATGGAAAGGATGGGATAAAGTTATGTTGAAGAATCCTCGGGTGAAGCTGGTTTGAGAGAATGCTAGGATATTTCATGATGTGCAAGTGTCTGAGACTTTGAAAATTAACAAGGACACAAAGGGTCTACTTGCATTTACTTCTCGTTGGTATGGTCCAACCCATTCAGCAACATGCGCTTGGGGTGAGTTAATAATCACCTTGGAGTGGCGGTTTTGTTGCAACTGCCCGTTGTCGGTAACATTCCGCTTGAATGGTATGAGCAGGAGATGAAATATGGCGCCATCCTTATTCAGAAAATAGAAGAGTTGCAGAAGTCGGTCATTGCAATAAAAAAAATTATTCGGTCTGGGCTGACTACTGGTGGAACGGAAGTACAAGTGTTGACGGCCTCGTTGTTGATGATCCTTTATGCATTGCTGCATTCCTTGTACTTTGGCTTTCCAGAGGCGTGTTCGAAGATTCTACTAGAGGTCGATTGAAGCCTTCACTTGTTTCGATTGCTGTTGCACTTGCTGGTGGAAAGAATCTTCCTCTTGGTAATTTGTTTCTAGGCTCTTTATACTCTCATTTGGATTCTTTCTTTCTTAACATGAGGATTTCCAACGGTCATGCCAAGGTAGAATCATTTATCTATGTTATGATTATGCAAGCTTGCTATGGGAATATTTTCCTGAATACGCACCAAAGAACAAGCCTTCTTATCCAAATGTGGGAATAGAGTATGTTAGAATACGTCGTTGGAGCAAGAAGAAACCTTCTTCCGTTAGTCTTATTAGTTTAATGGACAATGAGAAGAAAGTGAATTTTAGACCTTGGGGTTCAAGGATTCCACATATGATTCCACCGGAGACCTTTACTGAAGCTCTGATATTGTCATATGCTTTGGCCCAAGTGATGATGGTAATATTTCTACAGTTGGTAAGGCCACTTTTATGAATAGTTATAATCCAAGGTATATTCGCTCCGATAGTTGTATCATGCAGAGTTATAACATCGATAGGGAGGCTCGGTAAATGGGCTTTGATCAGTCTATTCCTCGTTACCCCACCAAGGCGCCTTCTATATACGTGCTTCAGCGATCTAAGGGTGTCCATACCATTCCTGGTCAAAGCATTCCTTTTCTCCAGGCCGATAGAAAAAGACGTGTCGCTGATGAATATGCTGATTTCTAGAACGCACAACTTACCCTCCTTAAGGACTTCGTGTCTAGTGAGCCTTCTGAGAAGCAGTTAGCAGCTCGGCCGAAATTGAAAATTACTTTTGGAGTAAGGCGTGATTCGATTGTCATCTTGAAACAGGTACCTCAAATCATCCACCGTTTAACCACCATCCTTTACTCAGTAATTAAGTGTTTAATTCATTTCTTGCAGTCGTGGCTCCCAAAATACTTCGCGTCTGATACAATGACGAATGTCATTCCTCAGTATGGGAATAAGAGATCACGTGTAATTATGCCTAGAAGTAGAGACCGTCCTTTGAAAAAGGTAAGTGTCTCATATTTTCTTTTACTTTTCTTTTCTGCATGAAGTACTTCTATACCTTGTCATGACAAGTATCTTTACATAGTATGGGGGTGTAACTCATCAGGGTGACTTGAAAATTCAACCTTTCAATTTTGGCGTCCCAGCTGTTATTGGCGTTTTGGCTTCTTATGTTATAAGTAAACTTTTTTTTGGATATCCCCGAGTTACATAATCTTTCGTCTTATTGAACTTGATGAACTCTGGCTCTTATGAATAATCGTCATTTTTAGATGACTAGCAACACGGATACCCTAGTATTAGAAAGTATCGTTGTGTTTGGAGGTACTAAGAAAAAAAGCCAAGATGACAATGGACCTGAAAAATTGTTCCAGACTGAAGAAATTAAAGAATCCGAAGCTAAAAACGAAGAATTTGGCAGTGAGTCGTATTATGAGGTGCCTCCTGCTTCCGATGGCTTGTCACAACTCCAAGTAAGTTAACTCCATTGTTTTATAATCATAATGGCATGATTATAGATATTAGACCACATCTTAATTTTACTCCTAGTAAGTTTACTCCATTGTTTTAGAATCATTATGAGGTGTAGAATCATACATGATTTCATGAAAGACTTTAGCTATTTTCGTTGTCAGAAAATTCAGATTCAGATCTTTTTACTGTAAAAACCGTAGAATCTTCGTCCGAAGTCGGAATGAGGTGGTTGACCTCTCGTTATTTAGCAAACAGAAAGAACTAACTTTTGCAAAAAAATTCTGGATTTGGAATCCATCTACTAGGTGAAAAATATGAATCCTCCGGCATAAATCTGGATTTAAAGCTAACTTCGTCCGAAAATTCAGAACTTTCCAGGCAGAATTCTGTAGGTTTTCAGCTGTCATGTAGTCGAGCGTTTTGGCCGCCCTTATTAGATCGTTAATCTGATTGACGCACTTTTTTAATATGTTGTGGTAGACACCAATATGAATATTTTGGTATATAAATCACTCCAAATTAGCGCCAGTTTCAGTTCTTCTAGAGGGTAGTGTAAAAACGTTTCTGACAACATGTTTTGCAAAATGTCCCATACATTTTCTAAAACATATGTCATGACCCAAAACACTTTTTAATGAATGTCTTGGTTTCTAATGGATTTATTTTGTGAATTTCATGATTTTTGATTCAATTCCTTGTTCTCGGGACATTTTAACTTATTATTTATATAATGTCTCTTTCTTCAGAGGGAAAATGAACCAAAACAGAAAGATGATCTTGCAAGTGAATGATTGGAGATTACCATGAGTCGTGACGCTGGTGATGTATCTTTTCCAACTCAAACTTATGAGCAAGTTCTTTTTAATATGGTTGTTGAAGAAAGCACTCCGAGTGGTGCTATTGTACAAAATGCCGATATGGTGGAGACTGCTCCAACTGAATACCCGAAAGCTGGACTTTGACTTCAAATTTGATAGGACTCGGCTCGACCACGTGTGTATCAGAGGTTTCACTGTTCTGTCTTCCTATGCTGAGTTATATACCAAAATATGGAAGAAGTTTGGCCATTTCTTTGCAGGTAATCCCCAAAACTATCGCATTTTGGAGAAAAATATGTCTATGTTGTTGCCAACTGTTCATGAGATGATCTCTCTTCCCCGTAAAGAAATTTCTGAGGTAGTGGTTCAAGACTGGAAGGATACCTTGGAGGATGCTGAAAGAGAAGAGCTTAATATCGCATGGCTTCGTCGCCACTTAGAATCTATTGAGAAGTGTTTGCAGGAGGGAGGTGTGACTCCTAACTTGGAGATTTTCACCAAGGCTAGACATGAGGTTGAGAGGATTTCTAGGGATTTGAATCTTGCAATTGAGATTCTTGAGCAGATGGAGAAGCGTATTCTGAAGGCGCTGCACCGGATTTCAAGGAATTTTTCTAGTGTTTAGGTTTCTAAGATACATGACTTTTTGTGGTTTTATTTATTTTAGGGATTTTGAGTAGGTAGATATTTTTGAATGATTTGAAAGGATATATTTTTTCTTTGAAAGAAAAAATACTTCGCTTGATTAATAAATTAAAATCCTAAGTATGAATGCAATATATTGTAAATATTTTGGAGGATTTATAAATATTCTGTAAAACAGAAAAATATTGTGAGGTGGTGGTAGACTGGTTTAAGCGTTGTAAGCTTTAAGCCACTTACCATGTATGACCACTCCTTCTGGCTTGTTAGTATTGACAAGCTTGTAGTAACCGTCGATCAAGCTTTCAATGACAATGTACGGCTCTTCTTCAAGAGAGGTCGTAATTTTCTCTACCGTATCCTCGACATGGAAATAATTGGGTTCAAGCCCCTTAACTTCATGACATGTCTTCTGAATAACCAGGTTACTAGTTTTCTTATCTCCAGTAGAGACAATCCATACCCATTTGATAAATTTTGAAAAGGATCTGCAGCTTCTCATTCACATCGCCAAGTCAGAGTAGGGTTGATATCCGGGTCAAGTCCCCAAGCTTTGATGGGACGTGGGATCGCTGATTGCAAAGGAGTTAGTTGGATATGACTTATTTGTGTGCGAAACTGTTAAACTTATGACACCATCTTATTGCTTCGGACCACTGGCGTCCCAGAACCATGTTATAATTTGGATCTTCCTTGATAATATGAAACTTGGTATGTGTCTGGGCGTCACCCATTTTTACTTCGAGAGTGATGTAGCCGTAACCTCGTGCCTAAAGATTCGCGCATCCCTTAGAGTCTTGATGGTGATGATGTTGATATTAGTTCCCGCGTCGATTAGCGTTTGCTGAAACTCAGTATTCTTGAGGCGGGCAGTAGTGAGAAGTCCCCAACCAAGCTTCTCGTTATGCTTGATGGTTATGCCTTTTAAAGCATGCTCAGGATACACGGTAGCTTTCTCAGCAAATAGTAAACGCTTATCCTTCATGACGTGATTAAGGGCAGTAAAAATATCTTTGTGTTGTGCTTTTGATAGATAAAGAAGTTCACACATGTGCTCCATCATGGATTGAACAGTTTTGTTATCAGAGTTTCCATCAAGAGTGAAGCTTCTGACAGGGAGAGGTTCTTTGTGAATACCTGCATTCCCCAGGCATAGTTCTCCTGAGTCAATCTTTTCTATGAAGATACGCTTCAAGCCATTGCATTCTCTGGTGGGATGGTTGACAAATCTGTGAAAGCGACAATATTTTGGATCTGACATCTCCTCAGCGGTTAGAGGGTGTCGTACATGCGGTAACTTGATTGCTCAGTCTTGTATCCATAAATCTAGCAGTTTGAGGACTTCCTCCATGGGAAAGGGGAAATCCAGGTTCGTTGGATCTGTCTTTGGATGTTACGAATGACATGTAGGCTTTGCTGGATTTCGTCCTTGAACGAATGTTGGCATCGTTACTTGGGTCAACGCAGGGCGCTTCGTCTGCGACGCCGATTGAGGTGATGCCTTTCTTTTGGCCCCTTCATCAGTGACAAAACCTATAAAGGGTTGGGCAGAGTATTTCTTGTGCACCAGAAATCTACTCCCACGGGTGTCTCTATGGCTTTCCTCTTTGGCGTGCCTCGTTCTTTCCAACAAGGCTGGAGCAGTTATTGCTGATCTTTTCTTGGCCTCGTGTAGCTCAGAGAAAGTTTGAAATCGTAAATTTTTTAATAAAACACGATAAACAGGAATCATACCATTAATGCAAAGCTCCACCAATTGTTACTCAATTACGTTATGGTCGTGGAAGCAAGATGGGTGCGCATTGTTCTACTGGAACATTCTTCCCAAATCCAAAAGAGTGATTTCCTCAGAGACAAATAAATATTTTTTATAAAAAACATTGACCATCTGAGACCAATTAGAGATACTATTGGGAGGAACGTTCTTACAACAGGTGTAAGCTCTCCCCGTGAGAGATTTGGAGAATTATATGAGCCGCAACACTTGATTATATTCATGTTCTCCTAAAGATTCCAGGAATCGAAAAACATGTTATCGAGCATTCTCGGTGCCATTGTACAATGAGAATGGAGGATACGAATATCCTTTTGGCGGTGCAATCCTCAAAATCTATACTGGGTAGGGGGTTGGTGTTGATGGAATGAAGATAAATCTTCTTTTCCACGATTTCGTAAGAGCCTTTCCGGGTTTTCACGAGTGACAAAGTTTTGTTGAGGATGTCTTCTTTCTAGTACACGGTCGGTGATAACATGTACTTCATCGTCTTTTTGGGTATTAGCTCTGGACGTGCTAGCGCCGCCGACATTTATGTTCTTAGCTTGCTCCATTTGACGATGACGCTGCTCCAGTGATGACTTATCTGATAAAGTCTTAAGAAAGGTAAGAACTTCCTTCTGAGTAGTCTCCATGGATACTTGATTTTTGGCCAAGGTTTCCTAGCGCTTCATTAGATCATCCATGGTTGGTGATACCTGTTTCTCCTTTCCGACATCTTTGGTATTACATAGAGGAGTTATGGTATTTTCAGTGGAAATATTTTGAGGAATGATCTCTGGAGTTCCACCACTGGTGCTATTGGGTTAGAAGTGGGTGTTAAACCTGAATTGGGGTTGGTTGCTGAACCTGACCTAAGCTCCACCATTTTTTAGACGATTGAAGAATTAAATTTTGAATAGCGGAAATATTGGGATTTGTGACCGAGAGATTGATCTCCCACTGTGGTCGCCAATTGTTAGAAAAATTACTCATAGGAAAAACAATATACTGTTGAAGTACTTTCTTTAGATTTGGAAATCAAAATCGTACATAATAAGCCTAAACCATGAATGTAGTCGTTTGGTCCTGCTTCGATCACAAGGAGAGAAAATTGGTTGATCTTAAGGGAGGGAAGCAGAGAAAGTTAAAGAAAATGAGTGTGATGAATTGTGTGTAGAGGTGTTGAACTATAGAGAATAACAGAGCTTATGAGAGAATGGTAAGCTTGTTTTTTCCTTTTGAAATGGGATAAGCAGCCTATTTATAATAGTTTAGGAACGCACGTATTTCCTTATAAGTAGTTGAGGAAGTGAAGAGATGGAAAGATGGAAGTTGTGGGGATAATGGTATAACTGCCCATTATGTCTGGGAAGTATCTAGAAACCGTTACTCTATTATCTCCTTAACCGTCACCACTACTTTGCAACTTTCCATCATGCGGTGTTACCATGCCGCATATTGTTGTAACCACCAAACCAAAACCCCATGAAGAATCCCCATGTAATTGTTTTGTTTTTTCGTAGGAGTTAGTAGAGTCATGGACTAAAAGCATATGAGTTTGTTGTAAGATAGTGCTACTAGTAAGTCTTATGCCAACTCAGCATGGCAATAGAATATTTATGGCATGTTCATAACATGCAATTTATGCTTAGCAACAATGGCGCATATAAGTTTTATTGGCTCAATAAGGGTATTGCTAGCACAAGTGTTGAGACTGTGGCTTAGGTAAAGGCGCTAGCAGTGAAGAATAATACTGGCACAAGCAAGCAAAGAATGGTATTGTCACGAGCAAAGGAGAATGGTGTGGCAGCAGTAGGTAAGGTGCGGCAACAACATCAGCAACAGGTAGATGGAGCGCTAGCGCCGCTGGTGGCTTAGGACTAGCGCTAGCGCTGTTGCTATTTCTTATGGTACTTGTTGGCGCGTGAGCATGTTGGTTTGACACGTTCGTGCTGGGGCCAGGGCTAGGTCTTGTTGGTGCCTGGGCCATTGCCTATTTGTCGTTATCATAAGCATTTGCTAACGACATGGAAATAACTATGCCATATTTAGGGTTTCTCAGACGCATGAGATTTTGATGTTAGCATTGCAATTAACTTTTATGCAGTGTATACAAAACATATTCAATAGATTCATCCATGGAAGTTTGCAACTTGAGATGATGTTTGATGCGACTGTGCAATTAGATGGTATGCATCTAATTAGCATTTTCATTCGTAAATGGCACAACATCCATTCTGAATTTTCATAATCTTGTACAAACAACATGTTTTGATTAATACAGATAGTTTGCATAGACGTACGTATTCACAATTTTGATGCCGGATCAGAAATTTATACATATTTCTTTCATGCTTCTGCAGCTAGGAAAAAATCAATATTACAGTTTTCTCCCTTGTCAAAAACTCACCATCAACAACATTATGCCTCTGAGCTAGGCTAACCCTAGCCTTTTTTCGCTTTAGCGCCAAGCTAGCGCTAGCCCCATGGCATAACGCATTGGCCCTAACTCTTTCTCTAACGCTAAAAGTGTTAACTTCCGGACCTAGCGTGTCTCACCTAGCAAGAAGCCTTTGCAAAGCGTCATTAGCACTAGAACAGCTCATATAGCAACACTGGCGAAGCACCATTGGCACTAGCATCCCATCTAGCAAGCGCGTTATAGCCACTAACGTATCTCATCCTAGTGCGTCCTCGAGCAACATCTTCTCTGGCGTAAGCGTCCTCGAGGATTTTTCCATGGTACTAGCGTCTTTGGCGCTGCGTGCCTGACTATAGTATCCTTGAGCACATGCTCTCAGATAAGCTTCCTTGGGGAAGCATATCCCGGCTAAAAGCATCTCAGCATGCAACGTCCTTGAGCTAACGTCTTTAACATAGCGACACCTTGGCTACAAGCAGACATCTTGCAGCATCCTTGGACAAGCGTCTTAGCCCAAGCGCCCTTGCCTACAAGCGTATTGGCGCTAGCACATTGGTACTAGCTATCATTGACTTAGCTAGCTTCCTTGACCTAGATGGCTTCCTTGAGAAGTGCTAATTTCAAACGTCCTCGGTGCTAGATCCCTACACCTAGCATAATTGGCGCTTGCTAGAAGCTAGCACATTAACCTTGCTTCTAAAACGTTAGCATATTAGGGTTTTTTCCTAAATAGCTAGCACATTACCATTTGCCCTAAGAAGCTAGTGCTGGCTCTGCTAGATGCTTCCCTTAGAATTACACCTTTCTTTTCAATAAAAATTTAATGCCAACACTAATCACATATGATAATCCTACTTTCTTAATAAGCTCTTTACAACATTGTCCTTAAATTTTTTCTAGAATTATGCCAAGTCAATTCTAAGCCAACATTAGGCCATTAAAGTTATGCCATATTATTCCTAAGTTAGCAGATGACCATTAAACTTACCAGAATTGACACTGATCATTATGATTATCAATTCAGTGAGTTATGCAACTTTCCTTACTGAATTAGCAAGTCATTTGACTTGACTTGACTTAATCAAAACAGTAGTGTTTCACGATTCCAATATTATTTTACGAGATATTAAATACAACACATGGGGTGATTCTCTTTGGGGTATTTTTCCTGCGGTCTACGACAATCGTGTGTTGTGGCAACACCTCGAAGAACAAGAAGGTAACAAGTAGTGCGATAGTTACAAGACAGTTGAGAGAAAAATGAGTAGTGATCATACAAGTCTTCCTTGCTTTTCGGACATGACTCCACTAAGATCTCCATAATCGTTACTCCTCCACTTCTTCTGTAACTTCCACCACTTACGAGAAATCAGTTTGTCTCATTTGAACTATAAATAGATGGTTTCATCTATTTGAAACAAGAACTAAGAAGAAACTAAGATATATATAATTAACGATTCATCTCAAAGATAATACATTATTCTTTATACACTGCAATTACTCATCACACTGAGCTTCTTTGCTTCCCTCCCCTAAGACCTACCCTATCTTCTCCATCTTTATGATCGAAGCAGGATGTGAACGTCTATTTCTTGGTATAGGCTCGTCCTGTTAGATCTTGATCTTTAGAACCTACTTGAAAGTACGATTTTACCGTATAATTTTTTTCACCCTAAAATAAGATGGATTCATTCATTCGACACAGAACAAAGATCTATCCAAGAGATAATCCATTCTTAAAACCACACATTACTATTTTTATCACATAGTGATTTCTCAACCTTCTTTGCTTTCCTCCCCTAAGATCAACCCATTATATCCACCTTTGTGACGAATCAGGACGTAAACGGCTATTTCTTGGTGTAGGCTCGTCTTGTTCGATTTTGATCTCTCAAAACTACTGAAATTACTCTTTTGCAGTACATTTGTTTTCACGCTAAAACAATTGGTGACCACAGCGGGAGATCAACCTCTCGATTATAAAATCCAATTTTCAATCATTCAAAATGGTGGATCTTAGGTAAGGAGCAGTTGCTACTCCTAATCCCAACTCTAGTAATGCTGGTGGTGGCGGCTTTGAAGCTACTCATACTACTACCAACCCTCTTTACACCAATATCGTTATTGATGCCACCACCATACTTTCTTCGGGTGACACGACTATTGGAAACACTAGGAATACCCAAACACCGCTCAATATTGTCGATCTGATGCAAAGTCATGTGGTTTTAAGCTTTTATCCATAACACAAGAAGACATGAATCCACTCATAAAAAGAGGTATCACTTATCTCAAGACCCTAACAGAGCAAGCCAAGACTAACGTCACAACGAACACTGACGGGGGGACGTTAATAACTCAATGGTATGATGAAGTTCATGTCATCACCGATCGTCCAGCACCGAGGAACCAATAATCCAATTTTGCCATCCGCGAGGATCTGGAGAGACTCCTACGAAATTATTGAAAACAAACCATTTCTTATCATCACCAAATTTTATTTCTTTATCTTCTTTGTATGGTAGCTTGATAATAAAGAAACCCTTGCTCATAGGAACAAACTTAACCTTGCCTTCACCTAGCTGCCATTGGTCTTCAAGATATTTTTTAACATCCGCAAAATTGAGATCCTTGAAATCCAATCTTCCAATAAGGCTGAACTCCCAAACCGCACAACCCTTACGGTAAAAAACATCTGGAACAACCATGGTTGGTTTACCTTCTGATAGGTGTCTAAAACACCTTAATTAATATCAATTGTTTATGATTTCTTTACTATTTTATCTTATATTTTACGTGTCTTATGCTTGTTTTGTATTTTGTACGTATTTTGGAGTCATTTGGAATAAAAAAAGAAGAATCGTCGAAAAAAAGAAAAATTGTCATTTCACTGGAAGATGTGATTCGTATCCGGCTATATGCTAAGGGACGACCAAGATATTCAATTTGATTTTAGGGGGTGCCCGACTGTGGGGTGCATATATCCACTTCATTTCTCTAGACCTAAAAACCTAGATCGAGCTTTCTATCTTCATTTATATTTCTTTCTGTGCAGTTAAAAAAGATTAGAGAGGAAATAAAATACGTTGTTGGTGATTAATTGAGATGAATTCTAGAAGGTGATGGTCACTAGTGGCTATGGTAGTGAAGATAAGGTTCGTTGAAGAACTGGTGGTTTTGCTATTGAATAATGAGATTGGTGAGCTTGAGAGAAGAAATGAGATAGATTTGAAAGATGGATTTAAAGGCGCTGAGACAGAAAGGGGTTTTTGTTGAATCTGAGAGAGTGAAGAACACGCTGTTGATTTGAAGTTGAAGAACAGAAAGAGGGTTTCAAGTATGCTTTAGGATTTGTATGGCTCGATTTAAGATATGGGTTTTTTGGTGGTGTTGCTTGAATTCGTATTTGAAGAGATGGGATTTGAAATTGAAACTACAGAGATTCAAGTGGCTAAGAAAGGATGGTGATGTTATTGGCACTATTAAAAGAGAAACTCAGTTGAAGGGTGGTTTGTAGTGTGAATCTGTATTGTGTAGAACAAATGAAAGAAGAAATGATAAATTAAGAATGAAAGTGAGAAGAGGAGGTGGAGTTCGCTGTTGGGATGGATATGGTGATGTTGCGGCTTGGTTTTGATCTACCATGAAAAAAAGATGGAACTGGTGGGTCTATAAACGTGAATAAAGATGAAATCAATTTCCAGGATTTGGTGGCTCAAGTTCTTATTGAATAAACTGAATGGTGTGAATGAATGAAATATGCAGGTAAGAAGCTACTGAAATGGCCTGGAATTGGCCGAAATTCATCCAAAATATATGGGAGGCTCTGCCGGATTTTCTATCTAGCGAGTCGACCCATAGACCGATCCAACACAGTCGAATAAGACCTATCAGCTGAGTCAGACCAGCTGACTCGATGGTTAACTCACCTCTCTTACTTTGACATTGACTCCCTGACCGTTAGATTTGACGGTTGACTGTTAGTTGACTCTGGTGGCCGGTGGCAGTTTTCCAATCACCTGAGATATTTTTCCGATGACTTTGTCAGCCGAATTCCGGTCACTTTTCTTGACTCTGGTGACAGTTTGGGACAAAGATTTTCTCACACATGGGCTTGGTGGACTGCTTAGATTTGGACTTTTGAAGACTTGACCTATTTTTGGAAACAAGAAGAGCTATAAAAGGGAGAGTTTTCTCCAAATATTTTACACACTTTTACATCTGATTTTTGGGAGCAAGGAGCAAAGACTAGTATTCTCTTTCACGCATCTAGGGTTTGCCTTGATTTTCATCTTCTCTAATTCAATTATATTTCGTGAACTCCATAGCTATGAATATCTAAATACATATTATATGTTGAGGGTTTTAAGTTGATTTCTCAAACATGATATTCATTCAATGAATTAGTTTTATCTCCACTTTATCATTTATGATTCATTGTTAATATTGTCATATGATTTGAATGCTTCTTTAGTTGAGTCCGGAGTCAATTGAGTTTGCCTTCATACCTAAAGCTAAATTAGAGTTTTCAATACGTAAAAGTTGATGAACTCTAATTTCAAGTAGCATAAGTGTGGTTGTTGCTTGTAGTGATACATCCTAGCAATCACATATGAATCATAACCTTTGTTAAATTGAATTATTGCGTTTTCCATGTTCAATTACATTGATTAGCCTTATTTCACAAAACGTAATGCGCATGAGGAATTAAACTTGATTAGTTTTTTTACACGTTGGGTTGTTCTCTAGGTAGAATTCATTCTTGCATCTTTTAATGTATGTGTGATGAACTTGGAAATTAGCGGGATATTCTTACGATCAAGGTATCCTAGGGTTTTTGAAAAAAAGAGAGATTAAATTCCAATTCTAGTTATTTATATAATTACATGTTTGTGAATGATAAGATCCCTTAACCAATATCTTCATCATATTGATTACTTTTAAGATACTTGCTTTGCTTTTTTTTTACTTAGCTTTATTTACTTTGAACAAAACTAAAACCTCCCATTGTTACTTGAAAAATTGAAAGACCAAGATAACAACAATAGCCTCCTGTGGAATGAACACTTACTTACTCTAGCTTCATAATAAATCTGATTGCGAGAAATTAAAATATTTTCGACTTGCTACGACACACATCAAATTTTTGGCGCCGCTGCTGGGGAGGCAGTGGATTGTTATTTTTCTTTCGATTTCTTATTTCAGTTTTTAACTTAGATTTTCTAGAATCTGTTTTCAGGTACTATTTCTTTGGTGAATGCTTAAAGAGGGAAGACCAAGTCTCATTGGTATACGTCTTCGATCAGGCACCTTACTAAAAGAATACGTTTGAGCGGTGAACACTCTTCTTCGTCGTTCATCGACAAGTGAATTCGCAGATTCAGAAGTAGAGGAAGAACAAGAAGCAATGTGTGACCGTACACTCAAAGATTTAGCTTCTCATAAGCTAGATATGCAGCAATGGTGTATTCAAACTACATCAACGTTCGAGATCAAGTCAGGGTTGACCCTTGAGCTGCCCAAGTTTCATGGAATGACGAATGAAGATCTAAATAAGCATCTTATGGACTTTCATACCATAGTCATGGCCATGCTACCTGCTGAAACTGAGTCAGATAGAGTCATGCTACGAGTTTTTCCTTTCTCGTTAGTAGACACTGCCAAAGAATGATTGTACTATTTGCCTCCTAGTAGTGTCACAACATGGAACGGTATGAAGAAACTATTCTTAGAGAGATATTTTCCTGCATCAAAGGCAACGCAGATTCATAAAGAGATTTGTAGCATCAAGAAAATGGCAGGAGAGACATTGTATGAGTGTTGGGAACATCACAAGAGATTGGTGGCCAGCTGTCCGCATCACTAATTCAACGACTTAATGATAATTCAGTACTTCTATGAAGGTCTTCAACCGAATGATAAAAACCTCCTTGACGCTGCAAGTGGTGGTGCATTGGTGAACTAAACGGTAACACAGGCGAGAAAGTTGATTGAGAACATGGCAGCAAATTCTCAAAAATTCTCACGTCGTGGGTCGAAACCACTGGCAAGGAGAGTTAATGAAGTTAGTGAAGTTACCGAACTCTGCCAACAAATAGAAAATATGGAATGATACAACAAATTGCAGCTATGGTGGTACCATCTTCTTCAACTATTGAAGACGGGAATGAACAAGCTAACGCCATCTTCCCAAATCAAAAAAGAAAGTATGATCCATATTCCAACACTTACAATCCGGGATGGATAGATCACCCAACTTTAATTATGCGAATAAGCAAGTTGCGGTTCAACACCTTCTTTCAACAATCAAACAGGGTTCCAATAACAACAATTTCAGGCAAGGAAACAACCTCAAATTCAGAGTTCAAGCTTGGAAGAAACGTTAAAAGCGTTCATACAAAATACCAATAATGCAATTAAATACCTACAAACGCAAGTTGGTTCTATGGCTAGTGAGTTGAATAAAGTGCAATCACAAAATAGTGGGAAACTTCCTTCTTAACCTCATGTTAACCCTAGAGAGAATTCAATGTTCTTACATTGACAAGTGGTACATGAATTGTACAACCTGAAAATACTAGTACGAGCAATATGGAGAGCCCAAAAAGAAGCAATTTTGGACGGAGAAAACACTGATTCTTCCCAAATGCATGAGGTACCTAAATCTAAACCCAAAACTCATGTTTCTACTTACGTTCCTCCTTTACCTTTCTCTTGCAGATTTGCTGATTCCAAGAAGGTGGAACAAGACAAGAAGATTTCGTACATATTCAAGAAGATACAAGTGAACATTCCTCTTATTAATGTTGTCAAGCAAGTTCCCAAGTATGCAAGGTATTTGAAGGACTTATGTACCAACAAACAAAGACTCACCGGTAATTCGAAGACTTAATGATAATTCAGTACTTCTATGAAGGTCTTCAACCGAGTGATAGAAACCTCCTTGATGCTGTAGGTGGTGGTGCATTGGTTAACAAGACGTTAACACAGGTGAAAGAGAGTTGATTGAGAGTATGGAAACAAATTCTCAACAATTCTCACACCGTTGGTCGGAACCACTCGCAAGGAGAGTTAATAAAGTTTGTGAAGTTACCGAACTCTGCCAACAAATAAAAAATATGGCAGCAATTATGCAACAAATTGCATCCGCGGTGGTACTATCTTCTTCAACTATTGAAGACGGTAATGAACAAGCTAACGCAATCTTCCCAAATCAACAAAGAAGGTATGATCTTTATTCCAACACTTAGAATCTGGGATAGAGAGATCACCCCAACTTTAGTTATGCAAACAAGCAGTTGCGGTTCAACCACCTTCTTTAAACAATCAAACAAGGTTCCAATAACAACCATTTCAGCCAAGGGAACAACCTCAAATTCAGAATTCAAGCTTGAAAGAAATGTTAAAGCGTTCATGCAAAGAATTGATAATGCAATTAAAAACCTACAAAATAGTTGGTTTTCTGGCTAGTGAGTTGAATAAAGTGCAGTCACAAAATAGTGGGAAACTCCCTTCTCAACCTCTTGTTAACCAAAGAGAGAATGTCAATATTGTTACTTTGACAAGAGGTAAACGACTTGTGCAACCTGAAAGTACTAGTACGGGTGATATGGAAACCCAAAAAGAGGCAATTTCGGACGAAGAAAACATTGATACTTCCCAAATGCATGGTGTACCTAAATATAAACCCAAAAATCTTGTTTATGCTTACATTCCTCCTTTACCTTTCCCTCGAAGATTTTCTAATTCCAAGAAGGTGGAACAAGACAAGTAGATTTTGTAAATATTCAAGAAGATACAAGTGAACATTCTTCTCATTGATGTTATCAAGCAAGTTACCAAGTATGCAAGGTGTTTGAAGGACATATCTACCAACAATTAAAAAATCACCGGTAATTCAGCGACTTAATGATAATTTAGTACTTCTATGAAGGTCTTCAACCGAGTGATAAAAACCTCCTTGAAGCTGCAGGTGGTGGTGCATTGGTTAACAAGAGTTAACACATGTGAGAAAATTGATTGAGAACATAAAAACAAATTTCAAAAATTCTCACACCGTGGGTCGGAACCCCTCGCAAGGAGAGTTGGTGAAGTTACCAAAGTTACCGAACTCCGCCAACAAATGGGAAATATGGCAGCAAGGATGCAACAAATTGCAGCTGCAGTGCTACCATCTTCTTTAACTATTGAAGACGGTAATGAAAAAGATAACGTCATCTTCCCAGATCAACAAAAAAGGTACAATCCTTTTTCCAACACTTACTATCCGGGATGGAGAGATCACCCCAACTTTAGTTATGCGAAAAAGCAAGTTGTGGTTTAACCACCTTCTTTCAACCATCAAACAAGGTTCCAAAAAATATAATTTCAGCCTAGGAAACAACCTCAAATTCAGAATTCAAGCTTGGAAGAAACATTGAAAGCGTTCACGCAAAGAACCGATAATACAATTAAAGACCTACAAACACAAGTTGGTTCTATGGATAGTGAGTTGAATAAAGTGCAGTCACAAATTAGTGGGAAACTCGCTTCTCAACCTCTTGTTCACCCAAGAGAGAATCTCAATGTTGTTAAATTGACAAGTGGTACATGACTTGTGCAGCCTAAAAATACTAATACGGGCGATAAGGAGACCCATAAAGAGGCAATTTTGGATGGAGAAAACGCCGATTCTTCCCAAATGCATGAGGTACCTAAATCTAAACCCAAAACTCATGTTTATACTTACGTTCCTCCTTTACCATTCCCTCGAAGATTTTCTAATTCCAAGAAGTGGAACAAGACAAGGAGATTTTGGACATATTCAAGAAGATACAAGTGAATATTCCTCTCATTGATGCTATCAAGCAAGTTCCCATGTATGCAAGGTGTTTGAAGGACTTATTTACTAACAAACAAAGACTTACCGGTAATTCAACAACTTAATCATAATTCAGTACTTCTATGAAGGTCTTCAACCGAGTGATAGAAACTCCTGGACGTTGTAGGTGGTGGTGCA
Source organism: Papaver californicum (assembly GCA_023531435.1). Classification (NCBI taxonomy): domain Eukaryota; kingdom Viridiplantae; phylum Streptophyta; class Magnoliopsida; order Ranunculales; family Papaveraceae; genus Papaver; species Papaver californicum. Next base: position 1,009,624 of record JAJJMC010020023.1, on the reverse strand, counting down.
TTGGTTAACAAGAAGTTAACACAGGCGAGAGAGTTGATTGAGAACATGGCAGCAAATTCTCGATAATTCTCACACCGATGGTCGGAACACTCGCAAGGAGAGTTAATTAAGTTAGTAAAGTTATCGAACTCCGCCGACAAATGGCAAATATGGCAGCAATGATGCAATAAATTACAGCCGCGGTGGTACTATCTTCTTCAACTATTGAAGACGGTAATGAACAAGCTAACTCCATCTTCCCAAATCAATAAAGAAGGTATGATCCTTATTCCAACATTTACCATCTGGGATGGAGAGATCACCCCAACTTTAGTTATGCGAACAAGCAAGTTGCGGTTTAACCACCTTCTTTCAATAATCAAACGGGGTTCCAATAACAACAATTTCATCCAAGACAACAACCTCAAATTCATAATTCAAGATTGGAAGAAACGTTGAAAGCGTTCATGCAAAAGACCAGTAATGCAATTAAAGACCTACACACGAAAGTTGGTTCTATGGCTAGTGAGTTGAATAAAGTGCAGTCACAAAATAATGGGAAACTCACTTCTCAAACTCTTGTTAACCCAAGAAACAATGTCAATGTTGTTACATTGACAATTGGTACACGACTCGTGCAACCTGAAAATACTAGTACGGGCGATATGGAGACCCAAAAAGAGGTAATTTGGGATAGAGAAAACACTGATTTTTCCCATATGCATGAGGTACCTAAATCTAAACCCAAAATTCGTGTTTCTACTTACGTTCCTCCTTTACCTTTCCCTTGCAGATTTGCTAATTCCAAGAAGGTGAAACAAGATTAGGAGATTTTGGACATATTTAAGAAGATACAAGTGAACATGATAGGTGCATTATTTGCATTATTTGGATACTCTAATTCATTGATTTCTTGTTATTTTTCGTATCATTTATTTTGTTGATTTATGAGTTTTTTAGGAGTTTTGAAGTGTATTCAACCAAAGAAGAAGAAAGGAGTTCATTACGACACAAAATGAACAAGGAAGTTAAGTTCTGCCAATGGAGAAGGGACAAAGACCAAATTCAACTCATTCAAATCCATTATATCTTAATACCATTTTGAATATAACAAGAAGACGAAGCCAACGCAGAAAGAATGAGGTCATTCGGAATTCGTATGAAGAAGTTATGAGCAAAACAACCGAAAGAAAATAGTAAAACACTCAGCAAAATAATCGGGAGATAACAAGGGAAATTTATCTACCGATTATAGGCAGTTTAGGGTACAAAAAAACTTCATTTTAAGCTCCAAAAATCAGTAGATAACATGGAATTCGAGTCTAACGATTATGGCAAGTTGTATAACGATTATGACAAGTTGATTACCGATTATGACTCGGCGGGAGCCACTTCTAACACACGTTTTTGACTTCTAAATCAAGGTTATGGTTCCATTAGGACTCTAAAACCTAGATATGATGAAGACTATATAAGAATACTTCTATAACCCTAAGGAGATACTTTTGACACTTGAAAACACAAGGAGAACAAGAAGCTAGGGCTTGGAGTTGCGATTGAACATCACGATTTCTAGGGTTTGATTTACTTGCTTTATTGATTATTTTCCATAGATTTTGAGGAAACAACTTGAATTAATTTTTTTATACTCTAATCTATATTAGTGAGGTAAGAACTTGAATTAATTTTTCTTGGCTGACAACCGATCAAATTTTGGCGCGCTGCCGGGGAGGCATAACGGATTGTTATTGTGTTTTTGATTTCTAATTTCTAGTTTTTAACTTAGTTTCAAGATTGTTTTTCAGGTACTATTTCTTTCGTGAATGCTTAGAGAGGGTATACCAAGTCCCATTGGTATACGACTTCGATCAGGCACTTTACTAACAGATTTCGTTCGAGCAGTGAACACTCCACTTCCTCTAAGTACATCGTCAAGTGAATTCGCAGATTCAGACGTAGAGGAAGAACAAAAAACAATGGGTGATACAAATAGTACACTCAAAGACTTAGCTTCTCGCAAGTTAGATCCGCAACAATGGTGTATTCAGACGACATCTACATTCGAGATCAAGACAAGGTTGATTCGAGAACTCCCAAAGTTCATGGAATGACTAATGAAGATCTGAATAAACATTTGATGTGTTTCCATAACATAGTCATGTCCATGCTACAAGCAGAGACTGATGTTGATGGATTTAAGTTACGAGCTTTTCCATTCTCCCTGATGGATACTTCTAAGGAATGGTTATACTACTTACCTTCTGGTAGTGTCACAACTTGGAATGATATGAAAAAAATCTTTTCAGAGAGATACTTTCCTGCATCAAAGACGACTCATATTCGTAAAGAGATTTGTGGCATTAAGCAGATGGCATGAGAGACATTGTATGAATGCTGGGAGCGTTACAAGAGATTGGTGGCTAGCTGCCCACATCATCAATTCAGTGATTTATTGATCATCCAGTACTTTTATGAGGGTCTTCAAGCAAGTGACAGAAATCTTCTCGATGTTGCAGGTGGTGGTGCATTAGTGAAAAAACAGTAGCTCAAGCTAGAGAGTAAATTGAGAACATGGCAGCAAATTCTCAACAATTCTCAAGTCGTGGATCAGAACCACTCGTCAGGAGGGTTAATGAGGTTACTTCTTCACCGTATTTGGAGAATAGAATTGGTAATATGAAGAAGATGGTGCAACAAATGGCAGCAGTGATCATCCCCTCTTATGAAGAAGAAGATGAACAGGTGAATGCAGTATTCCCAAATCAGCAGAGACAGTGGTATGATCCTTATTCCAACACTTATAATCCAGGATGGAGAGATCATCCAAATTTCAGTTATGCGAACAAGCAAGTTGCAACTCCAGGGCCGGTTTTCAATCATCCAAATGGGTTCCAACAGTAAGTACAACCTCCACAACAATCTCAAAACTCAGAATCATCGGAGATGCTCTCCATGATGAAGAATATGACGATGTTGATGCATAAAAATCAGCAGAAAACTGATAGTGTGATAAAAGAGCTACAAACTCAGATGAGCACGATGGCCTGTAAACTGAATCATCTGGATACACAGAATAGTGGGAAACTGCCATCTCAACCTATCAATCCAAGAGAAAATGTCAACGTCGTGATATTGAGATGTGGTACACAAACTGTGCAACCAGAGGAAGCTGAGAAAAACAAAGACCCTAAGGGGCCGGTTTTAGAGAAAGAGATTATTGACTCTTCCAAAACCGATGAGGTACCTAATGAAAACTCTAAACCTCTTGTTTCTACTTATGTTCCTCCTTTACCATTTCCTCGGAGGTTTGCTAACTCGAAAAAGGCGGAATAAGATAAGGATATCTTAGACATTTTCAAGAAGATTCATGTGAATATTCCACTCATATATGCGATTAAACAAGTCCCCAAATATGCGAGAATTCTGAAGGACTTGTGCACCAATAAATAAAGATTAACCGATAATGAGGTAATGAGAGTAAGGGAGAATGCTTCGGCTATCTTTCAAAAGAAACTCCCACTTAGATGTAGAGATCCCGGTAGTTTTGATATTCCTATTGTTATTGGTAACACAACGTTTAATAAGGCTATGCTTGATTTAGGAGCATCAGTAAATGTTATGCCTGCATCTATATATGAATTTCTTAATTTAGGACCTTTGAAAGAAACTGGAATTGTTTTACAATTAGCTAACCGTTCTAATGTATACCCTAGAGGTATTGTTGAAGATGTGTTTATGCGGGTTAATCAGCTAGTCTTTCCAGCAAATTTCTGTGTACTGGAGATGACAGATGGATCAACTGATTCATCTATACCGTTGCTACTGGGACGTCCATTCATGCGAACGGCGAAAACAAAAATTGACATCTATAGTGGTACATTGACAATGGAATATGATGAAGAAATAATACGTTTCAACATTTATTAGGCGATGCGATATTTTAGTGATGTCCATTCTTGTTTCTCCATTGATGTTATTGACTATTTAGCTCAATATATGTTTAATTTGGGGAGTAATGATCTATTGAGACTATTATCACGAGGAGTGTGGGTTTTAAAAATCTTATAAATCCAAGAACCGAGCTTAAATTAGGGGATGAATTTGAGGAAACTATTGGCGAACTCAATTCGTTGCAACAATGCCCACCAACTCATGATATTTCATTTATCTCTTTACCATGCACTAATGAAAAATTATTGCCATCTGTCTTGCAGGCTCCTAAACTAGAACTTAAGCTTCTTTCTGATCACCTAAAATACATGTATTTGGGTGTCATGACTACCGATTATGACTCGACGGGAGCCACTTCTAAGACACGTTTTTGACTTCTAAATCAAGGTATTATGGTTCCATTATGACTATAACACCTAGATATGATGAAGACTATATAAGAAGACTTCCATAACCCTAAGGAGATACTTTTGACACTTGAAAACACAAGGAGAACAAGAAGCTATGGCTTGGAGTTGCGATTGAACATCACAATTTCTAGGGTTTGCTTTACTTGCTTTCTTGATTATTTTCCATGGATTTTGAGAAATCCATGATGAACTAAACATTTCTTATTGGTTAGATATTTAGTCCTAAGTTGGAAAACATGTTTATTAATGTTCATAATCTCTTCAATATTGCTTATGTTCTACCATTTATAACGCCTTGTATGATGGATTTCTTATTTGTTTAAGTCGTGAATTAGATGAGCATGCATTGACATCTATAGCTAAAATAGGGTTTGAGATCCGGAATTATCGAAAGATCCTTGTTACAAATAGCATAACATAGTTGTTAATAGCGGGATGTTACCATGTAATTATGTGTAGAAGCGTGACCTAGGTTAAATCCATGTGGATCTTGCGCCGGATTGCTTAGAATAACCTCAACTCACAAAGACCATTGTTTTTATTGGGTTAAACTTGAGTGTCTCTTGCGGCAAGTTATTCGTTGAAAAGGATTCAAAGAGTGGCTTGCGCCTTTGATGATAATAGGAGTTTTGCTGGAGTAAGCCTGTGATAGGATGCTCTAGGGTTATTGATATTGAGAGTGCATGAATGTTGAGTATGATTTAGTTGATAACATGTTGGAAGATGGAAGATGAACTCTCTAACTAGTGTTCTTTATCTCTGGTATTTGTTTTAATCTACTTGTTTTAGTATAATTTAGTTATAATCACAACCAAAACCCCCATGTTTATATAAGTAATCGAAAGTAACTAACAATCACCTGCCTCTTTGTGGGAATGAACTTGTTCTTATTACTATACTATAATCTATATTAGTGAGGTAAGAACTTGAATTAATTTTGTTTGGATGACAACCGACCAGAACATTTCTTTCATTGATGCTATCAAGCAAGTTCCCAAGTATTCAAGGTGTTTGAAGGACTTATGTACCTACAAACAAAAACTCACCAGTAATTCATCGACTTAATGATAATTCAGTACTTATATGAATGTCTTCAACCGAGTGATAGAAACTTCCTTGACGTAGTTGGTGGTGCATTGTTGAACAAGACGATAACATAGGCGAGATAGATGATTAAGAACATGACAGCAAATTCTCAAAAATTATCACACCATGGGTCGGAACCACTCGCAAGGAGAGTTAATGAAGTTAGTGAAGTTACCGACCTCCGCCAACAATTGGTAAATATGGCACCAATGATGCAACAAATTGCAGCCGCGGTGGTACCATATTCTTCAACTATTGAAGATGGTAATGAACAAGCTAATGCCATCTTCCCGAATCAACAAAGAAGGTATGATCCTTATTCCAACACTTACAATCCGGATGGATAGATCAACCCAACTTTAGTTATGCGAACAAGCAAGTTGCGGTTCAACCACCTTCTTTCAACAATCAAACGGGGTTCCAACAACAACAATTTCAGCCAAGGCAACAACCTCAAATTTAGAATTCAAGCTTGGAAGAAACGTTGAAAGCGTTCATGCAAAGGACCGATAATGCAATTAAAGACTTAGAAACGCAAGTTGGTTCTATGGATAATTAGTTGAATAAAGTGAAGTCACAAAATAGTAGGAAACTCCCTTCTCAACCTCTTGTTAACCCAAGAGAGAATATCAATGTTGTTATATTGAGAAGTTGTACACGACTTGTGCAACCCGAAAATACTAGTACGGGCGATGTGGAGACCCAAAAAAAGGCCATTTTGGATGGAGAAAATACTGATTCTTCCCAAATGCATGAGGTACCTAAATTTATGCCCAAAACTCATGTTTCTACTTACGTTTCTCCTTTACCTTTCTCTTGCACATTTGCTGATTCCAAGAAGGTGGAACAAGACAATGAGATTTTGGACATATTTAAGAATATACAAGTGAACATTCCTCTCATTGATTCTATCAACCAAGTTCCCAAGTATGCAAGGTGTATGAAGGACTTATGTACCAAAAAAAAAGACTCACCGGTAATAATATAATGAACGTGGGGGAGAATGCTTCGGAAATCTTGCAAAAGTAACTCTCACTCAAATGTAGAGATCCCGGTAGTTTTGACATTCCCCTTACTATTGGTAATACTAAACTTGCCAAAGCCATGCTAGACTTAGGAGCATCCATTAATGTTATGCTCGCATCAATTTATGAATCTCAAAATTTAGGTTCTCTTAAGAATAAGGGTATTTTTTTGCAACTAGCGGATCGGTCTAATGTTTACCCTAAGGGTATTGTTGAGGATGTTCTTGTGCAGGTTAATCAACTTGTATTTCCAGCTAACTTTTGTGTGTTAGAGATGAATGATGGATATTCGGATTCATCCATTCTGTTGTTGCTTGGGCGTCTCTTTATGATAACGGCTAAAACCATCATTGATGTTAACAAGGGAACGTAACTATGGAGTTTAATGGAGAAAAAAAATGTTTCAACATTTTTGAGACGATGCGATATCTTAGTGATGTTAATTCTTGTTTTTCCATTGGGTTATTGATACTCTGGCGCAAGAAATGTTTAAATTGAATGGTTTAGATGCTCTAGAAACGGTTCTCACTAAACCAATTGATAAGAATGTGGAGTGTGGTAATGAAATTGGAGAAACCCTTGGTGATCTCAATTCAATTCAAGTGGACAAAAATGTTAATAATGTTTCTTTTATATCTTTACCATGTTTACCCTCTATCTTGCAGACACTAAAACTTGAATTGAAACCTCTCACGGATCACTTAAAGTACATGTACTTAGGTGAGAAGGAAGAGTTACCGGTTATAGTTTCTAATGAGATTACTTAACTGCAGGGACAAAGACTTCTTAGGGTGCTAAGACAGTACAAGACATCCATAGGATGGAAAATTGTCGATATCAAGGGAATAAGCCCTGCTGTTTGTATGCGTAAAATACTTCTTGAGGAGGGTGCAAAGCTAACTAGGGAAGATCAGCGTCGTTTGAACCCTCCGATGATGGAAGTAGTGAAGAAAGAGATTCTCAAGCTATTAGATGTGGGCGTTATCTACCCCATATCCGATAGTAAGTGGGTGAGCCCGGTACAAGTCATACCAGAGAAGTCAGGCATTTCGATGGTGCAAAATGATAAAAATGAACTTGTACCAACTCGTGTGCAAACCGATTGGAGAGTTTGTATAGATTACCAAATATTGAATGCAACCACTAGAAAAGATCACTTTCCTTTACCTTTTATGGATCAAATGTTAAAGCGTTTATCCGGACACTCTTAATATTGTTTTCTTGATGGTTATTCAGGGTATAACCAGATTGTGACAGCGCTGGAGGATCAAGAGAAAACCACTTTTACATGCCCGTTTGGCGTTTTTGCCTATAGACGGATATCGTTTGGTTTGCGTAGCACTCCCGCTACTTTTCAAAGGTGTATGGTAAGTATATTTTCAGATTATATTGAGAACATTATCAAAGTATTCATGGATGACTTTAATGTCATTGGTGATTCTTTTGACCTATGCTTAAACAATCTTTCACTAATCCTTAAATGATGTGTTAAAACAAACCTTGTGCTTAATTAGGAGAAGTGCAATTTTATAGTAACTCATGGCATTGTTTTAGGCCATATTATATCTTCTAAAGGATTGGAAATATATAAATCTAAGATTGATCTTATTCGTGCTATTAAACCTCCCACTACGGTAAGAGAGATTCGTGCTTTTCTTGGTCACATAGGATTCTATCGCAGGTTCATCAAGGATTTTTCAAAGATTTCATCACCTTTCTGTCACTTGTTACAAAAAGATGTGGTATTTTACTTCGACGAGAAGTGTTTGGCAGCATTCAATTGTTTCAAAGAACTTTTGATAACAACCCTTATCATTAGACCACCGGACTGGAGCAAACCTTTTGAACTAATGTATGATGCTAGTGATTACGTTGTTGGTTTTGTTTTGGGGAAACATATTGGGAAGCTACCTCATGCCATTTATTATGCTTCTAGAACGCTCAATGAGGCCCAACAGAATTATACCACTACCGAAAAGGAGTTTTTGGCCATAGTTTTTGCATTGGAAAAATTTCGTTCTTATTTGATAGGTACGAAAGTTTTTGTTTTTTCTTATCATGCAGCACTTAGGAACCTACTTACAAACAAGAATGCGAAACTAAAGCTCATTCGATGGATACTACTCTTACAAGAGTTTGACATCGAAATCAAAGATAAAAAAGGAATTGAGAACACCGTTGATGATCATTTGAGCCGTTTTACTTTTGACGAGGAAGCTGTCCCGTTGCGTGCAAGTTTCATGGATGAGAAACTTGTCTCAATCATCATCACGGAACCATGGTATGTTGATATTGTTAATTATTTGGTTTCTAAACAAATCCCTAGTAACTTGTCTCGTGCTGAGAGAGACAAACTTAAGAGAATAACAAACCAATACATATAGGGTGATCCATACTTAGGAAACATGGTAGTGACCAAGTAATACGTAGATGTGTTCCCGAATCTGAATTTCACCCTTTCTTGTCTTTTTGTCATTCTTATGCTTGTGGAGGACACTTTGGACCCAAGAGAGACGCACTCAAGGTTCTTGAGAGTGGTTTATATTGGCCCTCTTTTTTCAAAAATGCGTATGATTTTTGTACTACTTGTGATAGGTGCCAAAGAACAGGCAATCTAGGTGCTTGAAATCAAATGCCACAAACTTTTATTCAATTTGTAGAAATTTTTGATGTGTGGGGCATTGATTTTATGGGTCCTTTTGTAACTCTTTTGGTAATTTCTATATTCTCCTCCCTGTTGGTTATGTTTCTAAATGGGTGAAGGCAATAGCCACCCATACCAATGGTTCTAAAGTGGTTACATATTTTGTTAAAGATTATATTTTTGCAAGGTTTGGGACTTCGAGAGCCATAATTAGCGATGGAGGGTCACACTTTCGAAACAGATTCTTTCGAGACTTGTTGAAGATGTACAATGTTTTGCATAGGATTGCAACACCTTACCATCCTCAAACCAACGGACAAGATGAAATTTCCAACCGAGAAGTGAAATCCATTCTAGAGAAGACAGTGAACCCTACAAGGAAAGGTTGGATTTTACGTCTCAATGATACGTTGTGGGCATATAGAACCGCATACAAGATTCCTATCGGTATGTCTCCCTTCAGACTTGTGTATGATAAATCTTGTTATCTTCCCGTTGAACTTGAACATAATTTTTTTGGTCTATTAAACAATGCAATATGTAGATGGATGGTGCGGGAAAGCAAATAAAGTTACAACTACATGAGCTAGAAGAGATTCGTAATGATGCATTCATGATAATATGATTTCTAGGAAAAAGTTTTGTGTTGGACAAAAAGTGATCTTGTTTAATTCCCGCTTACAATTATTTCCCGGTAAAGTATGTTCTCGTTGGATTGGTCCTTTTATTGTGCTTAATGTTTTTTCCCATGATGCATTAGAAATCCGTAGTTTGGCTACAGACAAGGACTTAAGGTGAATGGGCACCGGTTGAAGCCGTATTATGAGAATTTCACTTTGGAAGTTGTAGAAGGCTGCAATTTTGTGGAAGCACTCCCTCTGGAGGAGTAGAGGCGAACAAGTAGAGAGTCAGACTGTTGACTTTAAACCAAGCGTTGCATGGGAGGCAACCCATTGGTTTAGTATTTCTTGTACTTTTTCTTGTTACTTTTATGAATTTTCATATCATTATAGGATTCCCGCCTTGATTTTGCATTGGATGAGTCAATTTACATTGAGGAAAGTTTAAGTGTGGGGGGGTGTTAAGCATATAGAATTCTTAAGAATTCACTTTTAGGTAGAAAATCTTAACTTTTTTATAACTATTTGCATGAAACCTCCAACTTTTAGATATTTTAGAGTCACTTAGTATACTTCTAGCTCGTTTACATATAGAGTTTTAACCGAAATAACTGAACTTAAAAGTATTAGAGAAGTATATTCGAGTTCTTAGTTGTTGAGAGGCTAGAGATGACAAAAATGGACTTAAACCGTCAGTGGCGAATATAGTATTAGAAAAGCCGATTATTCAATACCTATGAGTGAGGCAGCAAACCTTCAATTCTTTGTACCTGTAAAAATTGTCCGTTTAGAGTGTTTCATCTGTGCAAACTCCGGGTAGAATGATGAGCTATCCAACCTCGTACCGATTTAATCACTACTTTTTGATCTCTTGAGTGCTTGATGCGTCGGAAAACCAACTTTGTTTTACCGCAAGCGCACGATGTCGAAAGATATAGACAATAACAAATACGGTTCGTTCCCAGAAGGAGTGTGTGTTACTTATACTAATTAATTCAAGTAACTTTCAGGTCAAAAGATGTTTTCAGATTTTTAAAATAATGAATTAAACTAACGAATGAGTTAAAACTATTTAATAAAGATTGAATTTAATAATAAAAAAACGTTAAGATTTCGGGAATCCGTTGTGGATTAGGGTTTACTTGCGTTCATCACAAAGGGTATCGATTTAACTCGTGCAAAATAACAAATCTATCTACTAATACACGGAAAATATTTCGTTTAAGAATCGAAGAAAAGAATTTCCAAAAAGAATTAATTGTTATCAATCTAAGGTAAAATTTCGAAGTACTAGGTATACATGGCATAAATAGTCAAAGAATATTCGTAAAACGATTATCGCGAAAGGGGCAACGAGTTCTTCTAATAATCAAACAATGAACTGTACATGGCATAGAACATGAAAAATCATCGAGAAAGATAAAACATTGAAAGAGAGACAAAACATTAACATTAAGCTTTAATAGTTGAAAACCCTAGTTTTGAAACACAAGAAAATCTATCTCTACAAGTTCATCCTTTCACCCTAACAAAGAGATTTAGCTAGACATGGCTTTCTTAAAAGCCATTAAAATGTTAAAGAAAATCATAAAATGTTTTTGAAAAGCAAAACTAAACCTTAGTTTTCTATCTATGAGAAGTTGTGTAGAAAATTGTATCTAGCCTCCCCTTTATATAGGTTTTGGTAACCTCCTCTTGATCCTTATCCAACTAGGAAACCTAATCTCATTAAAATTTTCCACCTCCTTTTGATCCTTATCTAACTAGGAGACTTAACCTCCTCAAAAACCAACAAAACCCTAATTTTCACTCAAATGAGAGCCCAAAACGCTTCCCTTATTTCTCTTCCCGCGTTGGCCCAATAAGGCCCAATATAATCCAAGTTGGTTTCACGGTTTTGCTCATAGCTTCTTCATACGAACTCGGAATGACCTCATTCTTTTTGAGTTTGTTTTATCTTTCAATTCTCTACAGGATGGTGTGAAGAATTCTTGTATTTAAATGAGTTTCAATTTTTCTTTAATTTTCTTTGGTGTGAAGAATTCTTGTATTTAAATGAGTTTCAATTTTTCTTTAATTTTCTTCACTTGCAGCACTTCACTTCCTTAGCACTTTTAAAGTCATTTCCACTTCTTTTGGTTGAATCGTCCTAACATGAGAAACAAAATAGAAAACAAGAGTAATAAAATGTACAATGAAAGAAGTATAACTTAAAAAAGTATGGAATTGGCACTAAAACCATGTAGATTATGCACCTATCAGTGCTAATTCTATCAGTCATGAGGGTGACATCAGAATTGCGAAAAAACCTTACCTTGTAGTTTGATTTCAGTTGGCACCATTCTCTCTCTAGGAAATAACAGGTCCATAAAAACACCATCATCATCAACATGAGGAACATTACAAATTTGAAGAAAGTTGAAGACGTTCTAGGTTTACAAGCAACACTACAAGAATGAGCAAAATTCAGATTCAAAGTGAAGTAACAACACAATTGGAAGAATTTTATATCCTAGTTGAAGACTAAGTACAAGAGCAGAAATATCAAAAGAAGTGAATTTTTGTGAAGTTTATGATACCGAGACAATACAAGTTGTGAAGAATCAAGTGGTAAAATCCTTTTCCCACAGCCATATTAGTTCATAATATGTTTTATTTTTATTTTTATTTTTATATTTCAATTTGTATTTCATAGTTTTTTCTCAAAATAATAAATAAATTAGAAATAAAAGAAATAAAAAGGTATTATATTTGTTTGCTTTTGTGTATCTTTCTTTTTATAATTATTTGTTAAGGTCGTGGGAAAGAAAAAATCTATAAAGAAGTTTCAAGCAACAAGAGTTTGAAAAGAAAAAGTTAGAAATTTTTGAAGTCCTATGAAGTTCAAGAGTTCATCATCTACAGTTGAAGTCGAAGACGAAGACGTTTATGTGTGAGCTGTTAGAGTGGTGCTGATTACAGATTGGATAAGAAGGCGAGTGAGGACTCTCATCCTCGCATAGTGATTGATTTCCTTTCGTGGAGATCATCAGAAAACATGTATTTTTCTTCCCACGTTTTTATGGGATATTCAGATATAATTCGAAAGGTTTTCCCTTCCCACCATTCAACGTGTGCAGGATTTTTATCCTCATTCCTTCCTTCATATATGAGAACCATAAAGAGCTTCTTTCGAGTGCAATATCATAAAATCCTATTGGTGAGGCAGAAACATTCGATCGCTCTCGAACCTGAGTTCTCTCGTATGGTGGTTTCTCCTAACTCAAGAGTTAAACATGAGAATAATATTCTTTGATACATCTAACTTCTTATTATTAGTGTGCAGGAACTTTATATCCTCTTAGCTTTTTGGATGCATGTGCTTTGGAATATTTGAAAGTTAGAGTAGGTTTTGTGGGTAAATCGCTAATAAACCCTCACGATACTATAACTCGTCCACTAGGGACACCTAGGGGTTTAAAGGATTGTTACACATGCTAAGTGTAACCGTACCCTCAACAAAACGCAGTCGTTGTATTTTAGTTAAAATAGTTTAGTTTAGTTTGCTCGAGGACTAGCAAAGTCTAGATGTGGGGGAATTTGATTGGTGTCTAAACCTCCTTAAGTAATATCAATTGTTTATGCTTTCTTTGTTATTTTCTCTTGTATTTTACGTGTATTATGTTTGTTTTCTATTTTGTAGGTGTTTGGAGTCATTTGGAGTAAAAGAAGAAGAATCAACAAAAAGAAAAATCGTCATTTCACTGGAAGATGTTATTCGTATCCGGCCATATACTAAGGGACGACCAAGCCATTGAATTTGATTTCTAGTTTTATTCACGGGGTGTCCGACTTTGGGGTACATATATCCACTTCATTTCTCTAGACCTAAAAACCTAGATCGAGCTTTCTATTTCTTTCTGTGTTGTTAAAAGAAATCAGGGAGCAAATAAGAGTTGTTGTTGGTGATTGATTGAGATGAATCTGAGAAGGTCGTTGTCACTGGTGGCTATGGTAGTGAAGATCAGGTTCATTGAAGAATTGGTGGTTTCGCTGTTGAAGAATATGATTGGTGAGCTCGAGAGAAGAAATGAGATAGATTTGAAAGATGGAATTAAAGGCGTTGTGATAGAAAGGGGTTTTTGTTGAATCTGAGAGAGTGAAGAAGACGTTGTTGATTTGAAGTTGCAGAACATAAAGGGGGTTTCAACTGCTTTTGGGTTTCTATGGATCGACTTAAAATATGGGTTTTCTGGTGGTGTTGCTTGAATTCGTATTTGAAGAGATAAGATATGAAATTGAAACTATAGAGATTCAAGTGGCTGAGAAAGGATAGTGATGTTGTTGGCGTTGCTAAAAGATTAGAAACTCAGTTGAAGGGTGGTTTGTGGTGTGAATCAAGATTGTGTAGAGCAAATGAAAGAAGAAATGATAAAGTGAGAATGGCAGTGAGAAGGGGAGGTGGAGTTCGCTATTGGGTTGGATATGGTGATGTTATGGCTTGGTTTTGATCTACAATGAAAAAAAAGATGAAACTGGTGGGTTTGCAAAATATGAATAAAGATGAAATCAATTTCCAGGATTTGGTGGCTCAAGTTCTTATTAAATAAACTGAATGGTGTGAATGAATAAAATGTGCAGGGAAGGAGCTACTGAAATGGCCTCGAATTGGCCAGACTTCACCCAAAATACAAGGGAGGCTCTGCCGGATTTTCTATCCAGCGAGTCGACCCACTGACCGATCCAACAGAGTCGAATAAGACCAATCATCTAAGTCAGACCAGCTGACTCGATTGCTAAATCACCTCTCCTACTTTGACCTTGAATCCATGACCGTTAGATTGACGGTCGACTGTTAGTTGACTATGATGACCGGTGACAGTTTTCCAGTCACCTGAGACACTTTCCCAAAGAATTTTCTAGCCGATTTGCGGTCGTTTTTCTGGACCCCGGTGACAGTTCTGGATATAGATTTTCACATGGTTTTCTCACACATGGGCTTGGTTGACTACTTAGATTTGGAATTTTGAAGACTTAACCTATATTTGGAAACAAGAAGAGCTATAAAAGGGAGAGTTTTCTCCAACTATTCTACACACTTTTACATCTGATTGTTGGGAGCAAGGAGCAAAGACTATTATTCTCTTTCACACATCTAGGGTTCGCGTTGATTTTCATCTTCTTTAATTCAATTATATTTTGTGAACTCAGCTATGAGTAGACAAATATATATTATTGGTTAAGGGTTTTAAGTTGATTTTTCAAACATGATATTCATTCAGTGAATTAGTTTTGTCTTCACTTTATCGTTTATGATTCATCGTTAATATTGTCATATGATTTGCATGCTTCTTTAGTTGAGTCCGGAATCAATTGAGTTTGCCTTCATATCTAAAGCTAAATTAGGGTTTTTAATACGTAAAAATTGACGAATTCTGATTTCAAGTAGCGTAAGTGTGGTTGTTGCTTGTAGTGATACATCCTAGCAATCACATATGAATCATAACCTTTGTTAAATTGAATTAGTGCATTTTCCACGTTTAATTACATTGATTAGACTTACTTAACGAAACGTAATATGTATGGGGAATTAAACTTGATTAGTGCTTTTACACGTAGGGTGTTCTCTAGGTAGAATTCATTATTGCATCTTTTAATGTATGTGTGATGAACTTGGAAATTAGCGAGCTATTCTTACGATCAAGGTATCCTAGGATTTTTGATAAAAGAGAGGTTAAATTACCAATTCTAATTATTGATATAAATACATATTTGTTAATGATACAATCCCTTAATCAATATCTTCATCATATTGATTACTTTTAAAACACTTGCTTTGCTTTCTTTTTACTTAGCTTTATTTACTTTAAACAAAACTAAAAACCCATATTGTTACTTGAGAAATTAAAAGACCAAGATAATAACAATAGGCTCACGTGGAACGAACACTTACTTACTCTAGCTTCATAATAAATCTGATTGCGAGAAAGTAAAATATTTTTGACGTGCTACGACACACATCACCTTCTTCTAACGTAAGGTTAGGAAGAGTTATCAAATCAATGGATATGGTATTCGATTGTTTCTTACCACCAACCATTTTCGTAAAAGTTTTTTGATTTTTTTATCCGGAATCAGTTGATTCCCCCATCTCAAATCACCAAAAGATGATCAAGAGGAAAGAAAAAAATGAGTTTTTTGTAAAAACCTAAAATCGCCAGAGCAAAGAGGAGAGAGAAATTAATGAAGTTTTCTTATTGGGAAGTGATGATCAATGCTTTTTACAAGAAGTTTTCTTTTTCTCCGACCAAATCATTATGTCGGATCTGGGAAGAATGTTTTAGAGGAATACGAGCACCCCAATGATTATATGAAAAGATTCATAATTCAATCATTGGATTATCATGGTCCAAACGTGACATAGATTCAATTTGTAGAACTCTGTATTAATGGTATGATTCTTTTCTATCGTGCTCTCTTAGAAAAATCTACGCTTTCAAATTTTTTCTGAGTTGCACGAAGCCGAAAAAGGGTCCAAAACAACCACTCATGCCCTGATGTAGAGAACAAGGCCAGCAAGAGAAGAAATCGTGGATATACCCTTTAGAGCCGATGACTAATCAACAAGAAATTTACCATTCAACCAACGATAAGCACTTTCAGCATTAAAGGGTCCAAAAGAAAAGCTTCATCTCAGCAAGAGCCATAAATTAAGCGCCTCCCTTCAGCTCCATCCATGATCCCAGCACTGACCCAGAGAGTGATTTGATCCCAAGGTGTGTCTAAAGCACCACGACAACAGCAGCAGCCACAGTAACAACAAGAGCAAGATATAAAACCAGACCTTTCTTGTCCATATTTTTCCATTTCCCATGGAATAAGTCCTTGAATTACTAAAGGTGTGGGTACAAGATGGGGTCATCAAGCTTCCACCTGTGTGATTCATACTAACTAATCAGAAAATGACAGATCCAAATTATTATCACTTCCATCGGTTTGTCAACCACCCCACCAGAAAATACAACGGTCTGAGACGCATGTTCAAAGAAAATATAAAGTCAGTGGAGTTACAACTGGGGACTGAAGGTATCTACAAGAATCCCCTTCCTGTTAGAAATTTCACCCTCTATGGAGTGTCAATCAACCGAATAATTCAATCCTTGATGGAACACATATGTAACCTTCTCCACTTCTCGAAAGATCAACATAAGGAAATTTTTATTGCTCTTAACCGATTCGTGTCTGGTAAACTATTGCCACATTTTACTGAAGATACTCATGTTCAAGCTGAGCCTTTCTAGAGGACATGGTCGACAAGAACAATGAAAGTCATGAACTCCTCACCACTGCGCGTCAAAAAGATGTTGAATTTAGAAAAACATTGGTCCATGCTAGCATTGATATTAATGTTATCACCGTCAAAACTTTCAAGGAAGCAGGGGTTACTCGACAAGAGGATGCGGTCGCCAACAACAGTCAGAGACCCTGAAGAGATGACCAGAAATGTTGACGGGAACATCAAGCTTACAATAGTAGCGGGAGTTACCCGAAAAGACTCCAAATTTTATATCATTAAGGAAAAGCTCAATTATGATATGATCATGGGTATGGCTTCAACAATCAGCAGCTCGCCTGAAAAACCCATCGTCTATTCCTTCTCAAGTAAAGGGCCCTCCTCCTAAGGACAAGAACATCATTGATAAGGACTCACCCCTGTACCTAGACGAATATCAACTGCTCAAAGCTATGGAATGGGATCAAACGCAAATTGAGAGTATGTCGTCCTGTGTTAATAGGTACCATACTCAAGTAGCTCTTACTCAATTTTATTCCCTGTCTTTGAATCATCTTTACCGCAAGATTGCGGACTGGATCTTTCTAGGAAGGTCGATTATATTTTTTCCATCGTTACGAATGGATTGCTACTCCATCCTAGTATTTCAACAGATGGGTGGGGGTCATCTCCACCCTTTATGAACCACCAGAGTTCTCAAAGATATTTTCTCTCATATATTATCCAATAGATACTAAAGAAGAAGTTCGTCCCTACGAACAGAGGATTTATAGGGCAAGAGCGATCAACCCTAACATTTTTCGGGTAGGAGATTTAGTCCTCAAAGCATCAAGTCGCCAACGTTCTTTTAACTGGGAAGGACCGCACAGAATTTTCTAGGCCACTATTGGCGGCTATTACAAGTTTATCACTACATAGGATGAGCCTATTACAACAGTTATTCACGGCAAATGGCTTAAGGATTTTAATACATGCATACTCTGTTATCGTCTTTATTTCCCCATTTTCATTTAGTACTTATGATTCCTCCAAAATGCTTACAAGCATCACTACAAGCATCCCTAGGATTTCAATTTTATTGATTGAGTAGAAATATCATTGTTTTAGAAAGAAAATCTTTGTGAATCGCCTACCAAAAACTCGCTCATCAAAAAGAAAAAAACAGCAAATCTTCTGAAATACACAAAGATTCAAATTCAATCTTTTTTTTTGAAAAGCTAGCTCAGTCCTATCATAAACATACTTTTCCCACCCCATAAACCTCAAACCTCCTTTCAACCTTGCCTCTAATTTTTACGATTCCACTCGAGTTGGGAATATACACGTATAAAAGAGTCCTACCAGAAGGCAGAGTCAACACCTTTTTTAAAGATAATCAACTATTACGGTCCTATGACGCCACCGAATTGCATCACCATATAGAATATCTTTCTTGGTGGACGCGTCAAGGAAGGTTCACCCCATGATTCTAAATTGGAATAGGAATGATATTGCCAAGCATTTATTTAACGTTTTTCCCAAGCACTATACTTCCAAAACTTTATGACGAATATTAATAAAAAAATTCACAAGTTCACATATATGGATTTGTTTATATAGTAGTCTCAATATATAAAAATATTGAATCAAGGTCATAAAAGGCATTAAAAGAGTATTATGGTTCCATCATAATGGTCATACCACACATGAATGTTTAACCCAGAAAATACCGATGGAACATAAAGTGCAAAATCGAAACTACAAAAATAAACTAAATTTAATCAGACGATTGGAAACCGAGTCACAGACGTGTTTGTCATCGCCTTTTCATCAGATTTACGTTCTTCTTCTGGTTCCTCTTCAGGGTCCTCTATTTCAGAGTCTCCTTTTGGATCTTCATCATGGTTTTCCTCTGACTCTTTCGAGATCCTCATCATCTGCAGGGTCCATAAAACCCATTTTTTTGTCGTAATATGTATCCTTAGCATATTTAACCCCAATGTCAGCTAAACTAGTTGTTCCAGTCTTGTATTTGGAGATAATGGCTCAGGCTCATACTCTACTGGCTCCCAATCAGAAAGATACTCATCTGCATCTGAATCTTAAGCTACACCATCAGCACGAATACCTCGCTCTAGCCGCTCTGTTTGTTTAATTCCCACATTCAACTGTAATATTGCTCCTGTTGGTAAATTCGTAGTTCTTCATCCTCAGTCTTTTTCCTCTCAAATTCCTCTCGGAGTCGAGATTCCTCTTCGACAATAATCTCGAACGTCAGATCAAGAGCACACTTACGTACCGCTTTAAGGTCATTGAGAGGCATGCCCTTTACAAGTTTTGTGACTTTACCCAGGGAACTGTTGATTTTATAATATATTTCTTGAGAAGGAGTCACCTTCACCCTTTGTTTCTGTGACCTTTTTTCTTACTCGAAGAATCAGAATCTTGATTTCGATCAGGGACTGTCATGATATATCCAAGGCACAACAACGAAATGATGATTACAATCTCGACAAGGAAAAGGAGCACATATAAAGAAAATATAATCAGCAAAAGCTTTAACTTACCATATTAAGCTTACTAGTATTGTTACCGCTACAGATGAAGATTACTCCGCTTCGGAAAAACAATAACGAAGCTAGGGTTTGCTAAAAAAATAAAAAAGTGATACTCTCGGTATTATCAAGATATATATATGTAATGGTATGTATATATGATATGTGATAAAAGTTAGGAAACCCTAGTTCTACCGGATGATGGAATTATGGCCAAGTCACTAGCATTTACCTTGTTCCGAGCAACGCGTACTCAAGGAAACAACTCCATCCCACACCGCACTCTCGAGGAACAACCAGTTCTTCTACCATCGAGCAAAGGAAAGAATGAAGGGGAGGATATGGCGTTGTGAAGGTAGTGTATATATAGAATATTAATCATGGGAAGTCATTGTTGGATTAGCAAACTAAACTAAAATCCCAAAGACATCCAATGCCAGCAATATTCTCTATTTGTTAATGGATTAGCGTTCACAACGTGAACACAATCATCTATTAACCCTAACTAGGGTTAATGCTAAGGGGAACATATCTCATTACTCTGAAACATAAGATAAGTACATCTTATTCTACTTGTAGAATTTTGATCATATATATAATTGTTAAAGAGTATATTGTCACCATCTAGTGCTTATTGCACAATATTAATGTTCCTCACTAAGCAGAGAACTTAATGTTGATGGTGGATATTTACAAGGCTCGAATTGTGAAATCTCCAGTCTAAAGTCGCATATTTTCCATAGCTGAATTCCTTGAACTTGTCTTGAATGTGCATCGATGTTTAAATAACATCTATCTATTCTGGGAATAACCAATGCCCGATCCTCGAAGACGCATTCTAGCTTATTGTCATATTCGCAAAGAACACATCACAAGATGATGTCTTATCCTCAAGAATATATGTTACTCTAGCATCGTTACTTAAGGACGCGTCACTACTTATGCGTCGTTCCTTTTGGACGCCCCACAACCCAAAGACTGTTCCCTGAGAACGCATCATTTTTCAGTAACGTCCTCAGGAATGCATCACTTATATGGCGTTGGCCTAGTGCCAGCGCCAACCCCTCTTTCTTGAGACGTGTCCCCAGGGATACACCACTACCCTTGGCAGTGGCCTAGTGCCAACGCGTCACTGTGTCAGCGTCAGCCCCTCATCGGCTCTAGCTCATCCTAGCGCCAGATTCGTCATTACTACTAACCCGAAGCTAGCGCCAGCCCCATTGCGCCCCTGAGGACGTGACCTTCTTACAAGCGTTGTTCCGTAGGGACGCATTGCTACTTATGGCACTGGCCTACTGCCAGCGCCAACCCTATATGGATTTCCAGCAAGCCTCTTCGCGCGGTCCTTAAGTGCGCCACGACTAGTCCTTGGGAACTTCGTGTAATCTTTGCTTCGAACACTTCCAAATTATGTCATGTTACTTTTAACCTAGTACGTGGCCATTAAATTTATGTGATGTTACTCCTAAGCTAGTATATGGCCACTAAATTTACTAGACTCGATATTGATTAGTCTACTCATCAACTTAGTGAACTGAGCAACTTGCCTCACTAATTTTATAACTCATTGACTTTATTTAATCAAAGTAGTAGTAGTCCATGACTCCACTATTTTCTACAAGATATCAAATACAAGAACAAGTAATGGGACGGTTAAAGAGCGGTTGAGAGACGAGGAGTAGTTGTCATACAGTCCTCCTGACTTATCGGACATGACTCCACTATAGTCTTCACGACTAGGCTATCTTGCTCACGACGCGTCCCTAGGGACGCATCACTGTGTCTGGTGCTGGCCTAGGGATAACATCATCCCCTCATCGATGCTAGCTCATCCTAGCGCTAGATTCTTCAAACCCATCCCTAGGGATGCATCATACTTTGGCGCTGGCCTAGTGTCAGTGTCATCACCATCCCTAACACGAAGCTAGCGCCAGCCCCATTGCGCCATCTGAGGATGCGACCTTCTCACAAGCGTTGTTCTGTAGGGACGCGTTACTACTTATGGCACTGTCCTAATACCAGCGCCAACCCTATATGGATCTTCAGCAAGGCTCTTCGCCCGGTCCTTAAGTGCGCCACGACTAGTCCTTGGGAACTTTCGTGTAATCTTGGCTTCGAACACTTCCAAATTATGTCATGTTAGTTCTAAGCTAGTACGTGGCCATTAAATTTATGTCATGTTATTCCTAAGCTAGTACATGACCATTAAATTTCTGTCGTGTTACTCCTAAGCTAGTACATGGCCATTAAACTTACTAGACTCGACACTGATCAGTATATTCATCAACTTAGTGAACTGAGCGACTTGCCTAGCTAATTTTATAACTCACTGACTTTACTTAATCAAAATAATAGTAGTCCATGACTCCACTATTTTCTACAAGATATCAAATACAAGACATGGAGGGATTCTCATTGGCGTATTGGTCTGGCGGCCTACGACATCGTGCGTTGTGGCAACACATCCACGACAAGAACAAGTAGTGAGACGGTTAAAGAGCAGTTGAGAGGACGAGGAGTAGTGTTCATACAGTCCTCATGACTTATCGGACATAAATCCACTACAGTCTCCACGACTGTCACTTCTCCATCTCTTTATAACTTCCACCACTTACGAGAAATAAGTGTGTTCACTGCAAAACGATAAATAGATGGCTTCATCTATTCAACACAAAACAGAGATTTATTCTAGAGATAATCCATTCGTAAGACTACACACAACCATTTTCATCACATAGTGATTTCTCAACCATATTTGATTCCCTCCCCTAAGATCAACTCATTATCTCACCGACACAAAACAGAGATCTATTCTAGAGATAATCCATTTTTAAAACTACACACTACTATTTTCATCACACAGTGATTTCTGAACCTTCTTTGCTTCCTTCCCCTAAGATCAACCTATTATCTCCGGGTAGATACGATTTTACAAATTTTTCCTTTGTCGAAAATCCACCATCAACACCAGAGACGCATCCAAAGTTATCATTGGTTCATGACTTGTGAACCCAACAAAAACAACGGGTGAATTTAAGCCCCTTTTTTTTGTGTGTGCATTTGAACAGAAAGTATGACAACAGATAATAGAATATACTAACTAAAATAGGAATGAACTTGATATAGGTGAAAATGATGACCGGACATTTCAAGAAGAAATGATTAAAACAAATTAAAGAATGACTGCTTAGTTGTAAGTTGTGAGTACAGACTTGTCTTTCATCTTTCTAGCTCTTCATAGTTGAAACAACAAATAATGTTCTTATGAGGTCAGGCAGTAGTACCAGGAGCAACACCTACAATACAAAATTTAACAGGCATGTTGTTGAAAATATTCCAATATTCCCTAGAAGCTAGCACAATAATCATAACATAGTCACAAGGTTTTTCTCCAACCCTTAGTTGTGAGTACTGTCAGGATCAAAGTCGCCCATTATTCCTGCCTGCACAGTAAAATACAAATTACATAAAGACCACGTTAATTGATATCACCTCACTCAAATAATTAAGAATATCCACAACACCGAATCATACTACAAAGAGATGAGAGTGAACACCTTGAATGGCAACTAAAAACTGCAAAAGAATTGAGAATAAACACCTTCGAGTAACAATTTCCACGAGGCCAAAAAGAACATCTGAATCATGAGCTCAAGTTTACAATGAACCTGTCACATCTCATGTTATATATTCCATTCATAAACATAAATGCACGACAATTTCCATGGATACAAATGGCATCAAATTAATATGACCCATTCTTTCAAAAACTACCAAATTCAATATCGTTCAAAGTAGATTAATGAGTTACATAATGTACAGTAAGATCACTTAGGTTATCTAATATTTCTTCTCAGTCCTAAAATTAGCATAACTTCAGCAAAAGTACGATTAAAAGACAACAATAAACTAAATTGCAACTCTGAAACATCTACGTGTTTTACATAATTTGTAATATGCTATTAAATAATTTGTGATCCTACAAAACATTAAAAGCCTAATAAACAAAATGAGAAAAGTTCAATTGGCTAGGGTACACAAATCCATTTTTACATTTGAGTATCTTACCTTATCATTTACTGTAGATCTTACTACACTAAAGAAAAGAAAAATAAAATTTTAGCTAGGGCATAATATGCTCCCATGATGTGATGCAATGTTAGGTGATGTACTGTCATGTTTTCTTCTTTCTTAGATCCCGATCTAAATCACAAAATAAAATTCCAAAATCCCATCGAAATAATCCGATAAAGACTTTGATTGATTCTTTTTATCTTGAGACTTTCTGAGAAAATCAACTGGTGTTGCATGGGAAGCTAGTCATAGTGAGTGGTTCATGAGAAGAATAACATGGAGAAAACGAAGAAATGGTCCCCCTGAATGAAAATCAAAATATTTTTGCATGCCAACCTGATTAACCAAAAAATATGTGTAGTAAAAGTATTTATTCCTGCCTCAAAGGATTGCCGAAGCAAGATAATTAATCAAAATTTTCTATTCCTGTACATTAGCCAACTTCATTGATTAAATTAAAAGAATTAGTAATAATGTGTAACTATAGATTAATCCATATTTAGGTACGCAAAATTAATACGTGTTATTTACAACTAACAAAGTAAAGTAAAATCTTAATAGATAAGATAAATAAAGATATATGTTCTCACAATACATGCACCTGAAATCAATCTGGTAAATCAAAAGATAAACAACTTGATGACCTAGAGGTGATGTGCAACCAAATTATGACTACTCAACGGCTCAGCCTTACAGGGAATATGCATTTCCATATAATTCCTCGTATGTTTAAGGGTGAAGTCATTATAGGAGTTGAATAATGGTAAGAATGAGACCAAGGAATATGTAACACTAAGTTTTTCAGGAAATTCATCTTATATGTCACAGTAACAGTACTGACTAATGGAATTCAGCAGTAACAAACTACTAAGCTCATCTTTATAGCAAAATTCGAATCCATAGAATCTCATCTTGCGGAACTTTTGTGTGTAGTGTTTGATTCTTATTGAATATCAAGTCGCCAATGAATTAGTCACCTGAAATTACCGAAGCCACCCTATTATTCATAACTTAATGGTTAACAACGCAAATTTTAGGACAACGAAAAGAAAAATCATGTCAGAAGATCTGCAAAAAGGTATTCATCAATCTCTACTTTGTTACATGAAGTCCTGTAAATCCCATACACTCTCAGTTAAAGAAAAAAAATAGTAATCATTATCTTAGAAAAATTTATAATCACAAAAATTCAACTAAAAATTGAATAAAATAATAGATACAAAAAAATCACCTCAATTGGGGATCTTTTTTTAAATACACAAGCATAAGAAAATACCGATTGATACCTTTCCATCTATCTCAGATGGAAGCAGGCAGCTGATGTATGTATATAAACATAGAAGTATCAAAACTTAGAACAAACAATGAATCAAAATATTGACTTCATTAAATTATTAAAATGAAAAAGATGGTTACCCCAAGTTATCCTCCCCAGCAACTACTTCAAGTCCGGGTGCCTCACTATCAGGAATGGAAGTACTTAAACTTCTAACACGCAATAATATGCATGACCACATATACGAAGAAGCTTGATATAAGGGCTTCCAAATCTTGGAGGGGCTTCTAGTCGAGGCGAGGTGATCCAATTTTTTGTTAAAGGGTATCTTAGGGGTAAAATTAAATGTCCATTTTACCCTTTACTCAATTAAATCCTAAACAACATTAAAACATTAATCATTTTTTTAAGCACGATCAAACATGCCAATCAATCAATTAGAAGTTCTAATAATAACATGGGTTTTGTTCAATTCCTTAGATACACCATTGGTGGTTGTTGCGGTGATTGATTTTGATTTTGATCACCGATTTCTTGATTAATATCTTGATTAGGTTCAAAAGAGGAATGTTGATTGCCATCACTGCTACCTTCTACCGCATTACTATGATTCTTTATCACGAATTGTTGAGTTTAATCGATGAAATTTATTATTAAAACCCAACCGTAACTATGGGAAAAAAAATGGTGTTCTTCATTTTTCTTCGACTTACGGTTGGGTTATTAAACAAACCCAACCGTAACTTCAAATGTAGGATATGAAGATTCAATTAAGATTTAGGGTTAGGTTTTCAACCAAACCCAACCGTAACTAATCTTTAAACCCCAATTGTAAATTAGATAAATATATTTTAATATTTTTCATTTCTATCTTGTAGAGAATTGAAAGTTGAAGCTAACCCAAAAAAAATGAGGTCAATCGGACATTGTACGAAGGAGTTATGATCAAAACGGTGAAATCTATTTGTATCCAGGAATATTTACGGTTGGGTTCGCCAATAAACCCAACCGTAAATTTGAGATTTTTGGGCTTCATTGTGCCCAAATTTACGGTTGGGTTTATTGGCGAACCCAACCGTAACTATTTCTGGATACAAATAGATTTCACCGTTTTGATCATAACTCCTTCATACGATGTCCGATTGACCTTATTTTTTTTGGGTTAGCTTCTTCTTTCAATTCTCTACAATATAGAAATGAAAAGTCTTAAAATATATTTATCTAATTTTACGATTGGGGTTTAAAGATTAGTTAGGGTTGGGTTTGGTTGAAAACCTAACCGTAAATCTTAATTGAATCTTCATCTCCTACATTTGAAGTTACGGTTGGGTTTGTTTAATAACCCAACCGTAATATGAAGAATAAATTAGTTACGGTTGGGTTTGGTTGAAAACCCAACCATAAATCTGGGGTGTTCTTGGTGTTACGGTTGGGTTCGACATGAAACACAACCGTAAGTTTCTCTGAATAACAAAAAATTCATCTTTCAAATCGTGATTTCATCAAATTTGAGCCATAAAAAGATCAACAGTTTAAGCTAGAGGTATACTCAATGCTACTATGGTTGATTGAATCAAAATCTAGGGTTTAAAAAAAAACGACAAATTTTTCTTAAATTTCATCTAGTTTTCTTCCCAAAAAACATAAATTAAAAAAATAAATATTTGAATTCAGTTTTTTAAATACAAGATTATGTTTAATTAATCATGATTAGCTTAATTTAATCTTAACTAATTAATGGAATTAAGATTACTAATCAGGGGTGGTTTGGGTATTGTGAAAATATTATGGATAAGGGGTTTTTGGGTTTTACTTCAAAATGTCTCTAACCTGCCATAACTTCTTACACTGTCAAAAAGATTTCGTCTGATTATTGGAGCCCCTCCAGGATTTTGGAGCCCCTATATCAGCCTTCTATATGAAAGAAGTGCCATCTCCTTTCTATGAACATTAATCTTGTCAACAACAATCTTATATTGTCTTCGATAATAATTTGATGATAAGAGGAAAATTGGATTATCAAAGACCCAAATATCTCCATGTAACACAGATGCAATACAGTCGCCATTTTACAATATAGAAAGTCCTAAATCAGAACCCATAAAAGTATACCAATACATCAATAGTTCGAATGAAGCTAAACTACATCAAACAAACAAAAAAATGGGGTTCTGCTTACACCAGATTGAACCCTGCAAGCAAAACACAAAAACAAAAAACATGAAATCTACAACTTTATTATAGAAATTTACAAATCAAAAGATATTCATTTAAAAAAAAAATCGAATTTTACCTTGGTGATAAAAACAAAAAGATTAGGGTTCATTGATTCAAGGAAACAAAAATACATAAAAGGAGAACATGAGAAAAAGAAAAGGGTTAGGGTTTACCAGGAATTGTATTTGGTTTTTATACTTTTCAGGAAAAATCGTACCTGCAAAATAAACCAAAAAAACAGTAAGTAAGAAGAAAAAAAACCAATAATTAGAACAAAATATAGGATGAGCAAAGTAGAGATGGAAAGAAAAGAGATGAGGAAGTAGGAAAAAAAAAACGAGATCGGGAGCAAAGGTTTTGTTGTTAAAATATGATAATGCTTATACGTAAATATCAATTATAACGTGCTTGTTCTCTAGTTACAGAAGGTGTAAGCTTCACATCTATATCATTTTTTTTTCTCTTCCATTCTTGAACGCCATTGTTTGATGTTGCAGACATGGTAAAGTATAATGAAAACTAGCGTTTCTAGAGAGGATTTTAGATACTATGTTCGTATATACTAGGGTGATAGGTAGGGATCATCCACACTATGTGTAAAAGGGGGCAAGACATTTAATTTCCCATTAGTCCAAATTCCCTCTAATAATTTCTTATTGGTCCAAATTTTCTGTAAAAGGGCATACAAATTTTCATATTGTTCTAACAGGGGGTGCTGGATCTGGATTAATTTGGATATATATATATATATATATATATATAGATTTAAGTTTTACCTGAATCTAGTGGATTTACATGGTTTCTAAAAAGAATTTGAACTACAATGGATTGTATTTGGATTAATTTAGCGAGACTAAAAGCTTTAAAAATTGAGTTTTATTCAGCTTTAACCTTAATATAGGAAAAACACTTAAATAATATATATAATAATAATTGTTAATTCGGAGTTTTTTCTTGATATGATGTTGATAGGTGCATAACTATATATTTTCTTATATTTTTCATGCACTTATTTATTTTATTTCTTGTAAATTACTTTGTATTACTCTTGTTTTCTTTTATTTATTTTTAATTAGGTGGAATCATCCATAAGAGTGATTTTTTTTTGATAATTCAAATATTGTATTAATGAATAGGAATATTTACAAAAGAGTTTAGAAGAAAATAGGTCAAAAAGACCCCAAAAACTTATAAACTTATTAAATCTAAAATAAGAGAATTCGGGTATTCTATAGAAATTAGAAACTTCGGTCTCCTATTAAATAGAGTGAAATGGAACTTAATTGTGCAAGAAAAGAATTATCTACAAGTGGGAAGTGATCCAATAACATATGAAGTGAGATAGTAGGATAAAGTTTTCAAAATGCTTCAAAAATATCACATTATTGGAGGAAGCCACGGTCAGTTTAAAAGAGACTGTTGAGGCAGCCACAATATGTATAGGAATTAAAGAAACTGCTAGAGGCAGACCTTCTTCTTTATAAATCGTTACTGGGGTTTCCACTTCTTATAACCACACCCAACTCTCTTGGGATAGTTCTTCTTATACTAGCACCAACACATTTATTCAGGCCACCACCGTCATCTTCTTCTTCCAATTATTTCAAATGAGAAATATCAGCAGGAGCAGTTCACGACCATTTTTTCTAATCAACTTTGTGCCAATGTTATCGATAGTCTGATGGGATGTTTTAAGTGTTAAAAAAGGGTTTTCAAAAATCAAGAAAAAAGATAGAACTTGGGGTACAAGTTAAGTGAAATTGTGGGTTATATTATACCGAGAAAACATTAGAGAATGTGTTGCTACTGATGTGAATTATTTGGGTGTTTACGATGAGTTAGGAGCTAGTTTTTGAAGCTAACGAGAAAAAAGAATCAGTGTATTAGAATATATGGCACGTAGCTAGCCACTGAGATGACCGAGGTGGTCGTGAATCAAGACATGTACTTAGAATATATTTAGAAGACCATGTCTTTGTAATATAGCTAGTACAAAAAATTAGCTAGATAAGATTTCCTAGTCAAGATAAGATAGTTAGTTTGTTATCATCTAAGTTTACTGATATCCTATATCACCTATAAATAGGAATCACATAATGTAAATGTAATTATTTCATTAAGTACTGAAGCTCAGAAATACAATCATCCATATAGGATTTCGTCCTTGGACGTAGGTCGTTAGTGCCGAAACACATTATCTCTTGTCTTCTTTCGTCTTTTTTTTTTATTTCTACTATTATCATGATTTAATACACCCAAAATGATTCACTATTTACCAAAATTTTAAGGCATAAAAGGTATTTAGAGAGGGGAATAACAATGCTCGCTCACAACATATTTCGGAACACTGAGTAAACAAAGAAGATTTATAGGACTTACATTTCAACTGTACATGACCATCTAATATTCCAATCTGACGTATAAATGTATTTGTATGTTGAAGAGAGACATTCAATTAAAGAATATTGAACATCTCTTCTTTTAAGCAAGCAAAATTACAACGTCCGGTCCAGTCCATCCAGTGACATTACCTCATATTTACTAAAGAAGCAAAAAGTAATTAGTAAGGCCAGTTCTTATGGGAATGGGTTAATGTTTTCTATTTGTCATGTCACATGGATGAGTAAATGTGTTTCTCCATTATAGTAAAAATGGTAAATTTTAATAAAACAATATATTTAGTTGTGTTTAATGAGATCTTTATTAATAAAAATACTATTTGTGTGTGGTGGTGGGATATTTATTATATATTATAATATATTAGTGGGACCTTTTATGTAATAAAAATATATTTGTGTAATAAAAAATTAGGAGATAAGATTATATATTATATAAAATAATAACTCAATGATGCGTGTCGTAAGTGCAATAAATTAATCATTATATTTCTCACTAATTAACTAGTAATATTACGGTAGTAAGGATTGTTCCCACAGAGAGATGTATATTTGAGATGTTATTTATATTAGCAGAAATAGAATATATATTTTTTAGTACCTAAAAATTGCTCATAGGAAAAACAATGTACTGTTGAAGTACTTTCTTTAGATTTGGAAACCAAAATCGTACAGGACAAGCCTAAAGCATGAAAGTGGAGAAAATGGGTTGATCTTAGGAGAGGGAAGCAGAAAAAGTTGAGGAAATTAGTGGTAATGAATTGCGTGTATAAGTGTTGAACTATGGAGAAATAACAGAGCTTGTGAGAATGATAAGTTTGTTCTCTGTTCTGAATGGGCTAAGTAGCCTATTTATAATAGTTTGGGAAGACACGTATTTCCTTGTAAGTAATGGAGGTAGTGAGGAGATGGAGAGATCGAGATTGTGGGGATAATAGTATAACCACCCATTATGTTTTGGGGAAGTTTCTGGAAACTCCCAAACCATTATTCCATTATCTCTTTAACTGCTATAACTGTCACCATTTCATTGTAACTTTCCCATCATGGGGTGTTGCCACGCCGCATGTTGCTATAACCACCATACCAATACCCATGAAGAATCCCCTCATGTTATATGTTTTGATTTCTCGTAGAGTTAGTGGAGTCATGAGCTATCAGACTCAAAATATGTGAGTAATTGGGAATTTGTCTTGGGGTAATACTACCAATGAGTTTGTGCCAACGCCGCATGGTAATGGCATATTTGTGGCATATTTGTAACATGTAAGTTTTGCTAGCAACAATGGCGCATGTGAGTGTTATAGGCGCAATTGAGGTGTTGTTAGCACATTGTCACGTGGTCGGTCTTTCGCCTCGACTTTACTCCGTGCGGCACTTGTCTAGAATTCCGTTACTAGATAAGTAAGCCTCCCAAACAAAGTTTAACACAACTTTGTGTAACTACTCAAGATCAAAACTCACAAGAAACTCAAGAACACTCAAGAACAAGAGAGAATGATTGAATGGGAGAATTAAGTGTGTATTGCTCTCTTACTTTGATTGTTGGATGATTACAAATGAGAATGGCATCCCTATTTATACTAGTTGGGAGCCAAGAATGTTCTAGAGATTTATCTAAGATCTATACAAGTGTATGGCTAAGATCTACTTCTAGATTATTCTACTCTTATCCACAAATATCTACACCATTCTAGAATATTCTAATAAAAGGACAAATGAGAGAAGATTCTAGAATGGGAGGCTAGCCATTTAGCTAAAGGGGCTAGCCAAGGTGGTGCACAAGGTTGAGTTAGCCATGTGTTGAGCCGTTTGGTGCACCCTTGTGACATTCTCCCCCACCCGAATTCGCAGACGTCCTCTTCGCGTTGTACTTGTCGATGAGATCTTTCTGTTGCCAAAGTAAGTCTTCATGTTCCCAACTGGCTTCACTGTCTGGTTGATCTTTCCATCGAACTAGATATTCTTTGTAAACTCGACCCGCTCTTTAAACACGTCTGTGTGACTCTATGCTTGAAACCTGCTTGTCTATAGAGGTGATCATATTGAACGGAACCCTCTTGGTAATTCCTCTAGACTCGTCATCTTGATCCGCATAGTATGGCTTCAAGCAGCTAACATGAAAGACGGGATGGATTTTCATGTGGCTTCGAAGCTCCAATCTATAAGACGATTTCCCGACTTTCTTGATGATGCGAAACGGACCCTCGTATCGTCGAATGAGTCCCTTGTGTACCTTCCGAAAGGCTTTGAACTGTTGCGGGTTCAACTTCAGCATGACTAAGTCATCTTCTTCGAAATATACGGGTCTCCTTTTCTCGTCCGCCCATTTCTTCATTCGCTGAGAGGCTTTCTCCAAGTATGCTTTGGCCAAGTCGTGCTTCTCATGCAACTCCTTAGTGAATTGAAAAGCAGAAGGGCTCTTTCCTCTATATCCTCCAGCGAGTGTGTGTGGCATCAAAGGTTGTTGGCCTCTGGCCAACTCGAATGGACTATGGCCAGATGATTCACTCTTCTGTAAATTGTAGCAAAACTGAGCCACGTCTAATAATTCCACCCAATTTCTTTGGTTAGCGTTTTCGAAGTGTCTCAAGTACTCCTCCAACAAGGCATTGGTGCGCTCCGTTTGTCCATCTTGAGGATGAAAGCTTGTGGAGAAGTTGAGCTCGGACCCAAGCAATTTGAACACCTCTGTCCAAAATTTCCCCGTAGATCTTGGATCGCGATCGCTAACTATGGTATGCCCCAATATTTTACCACGTACTTCACGAACAGTCGAGCAGCCTGTTCCGCGGTGCAGTCTGTAGGTGCAGCGATGAAGGTAGAGTACTTGGTGAACCTGTCCACGACTACCAAGATTGATCCAAAGCCATCTACCTTGGGTAAGGAAAATATGAAGTCCATCGATAAACACTCCCACGGTCTATCTGGAACTGGTAATGGCTCTAGAAGTCATCCTGACTTCTTGTGTTCTACCTTATCCTGCTGGCATACCAGACACGTCCGAACATAGGCATCCACATCGTCTTCCATCTTTGGCCAGTAATAACTTGCTTCCAGAAAAGCCAAAGTCCTTCTCTGGCCAGGGTGGCCTACCCATCTGGTGTCATGACACTCATGCATTAGTTCACGCCTCAGGTTTCCATGCTTAGGTATGAACATCATGTTCCCATGTGTGAATAGAAGACCGTCTTTCAACCATAACCGACGAGTCTTCCCCTTATTCACCGCATGAATGAGGCTCTTTGCAAAAGTGTCATGTTCCAAGCCTTCCCGTACACGATCCGGAATGGTACCCGTCAATTTGGTGATGGCAGCTACACGTTCCAATGCAAGACTAGCAAGTTCCGCTTTTCGGCTCAATGTATCAGCAACATAGTTGGTGCAGCCTGGCTTGTACTCAAGCTTCATGTCGAACTCGGCCAGAAAGTCTTTCCACCGTGCTTGCTTTGGAGACAACTTCTTCTAAGTCTGGAAGTAGCTAGTAGCCACATTATCAGTGAAGACCATGAAATGTGACCCAAGAAGGTAGTGCCTCCATGTCCGAAGACAGTGTATGACGGCAGTCATCTCTTTCTCTTGCACCGTGTTGCGCCGTTCCGAATCGTTCAACTTCCGACTTTCATATGCAAGTGGGTGTCCTTCCTGCATAAGTACTCCACAAATATCAAAATCAGAATCGTCAGTGTATACCTCAAAAGGCTTGGCATGATCAGGTAATCTTAAGACTGGCTCCTTCATAACCGCGGTCTTAAGATCATCGAAAGCGGCTTGGCACTCTTCACTCCACGTCCAAGTCCTTGCTTTCTTTAGGAATTCCGTGAGCGGTGCTGCTCTCTTCAAGTATCCCTCGATGAATCTCCGGTAGTAGTTGGCAAGTCCTAGGAAAGACCGCAACTGAGCCACTTTGGTAGGCGGTTCCCACTCCTTGATAGCCTTGATCTTCTTTTCCTCCATCCAGATTTGGCCATCACCTATCAAATGTCCAAGGAAGGACACTTTGGGCTGAGCTAAGATGCATTTCTCCTTCTTCACATATTAAGAGTTCTTCCTCAATACTTGGAACACGATCCACAAGTGTTTGAGGTGCTCATCCAAAGTGTGGCTATACACGACGATGTCGTCAAGGTACACGACTACAAACCGATCGAGATATGGGTGGAAGACCTTGTTCATCAAAGTGCAAAATGTGGCAGGAGCATTGGTTAGACCAAAAGGCATAACTAAAAATTCTTAAGCTCCGTACTTCGTGACACATGTGGTCTTTGGCTCGTCTCCTTTTGCTATTCGAACTTGATAGTATCCCGACCTCAAGTCCAGCTTCGTGAAATATCGAGCACTACCCAATTGATCGAACAAGTCTTCAACTCGGGGAATTGGATACTTGTTCTTCACGGTGACCTTGTTCAAGGCTCGGTAGTCGATGCACATCCGAAGACTTCCATCCTTTTTCTTCTGAAACAGCACCGGGGCTCTGTAAGGGGCCTTGGAAGGTAGGATGTAGCCGGCATCCAACAATTCCTTGAGTTGCTTCTTCAACTCCTCCAATTATGACGGGGCCATGCGGTATGGGGCCATGGCGGGCGGCTTTGCTCCTGGTTCCAACTCGATCTGATGATCCACCTCCCTCTTGGGTGGTAGTTGCTTGGGCAACTCGGATGGTATCATGTCCTGGTATTCCTGCAAAGCTTTTTGCACCTCCAATGGAACGACCTCGACCAGTTCTTCGCTTTCCTCAATGATGGATGCTACAAAGGTGGGTTCTCCCTTCTGAACACCCCTCTTTAGTTGTAGAGCAGATAGTGCACTCGAGCAAGTCTCCTTGGTCCGGGTGGCTGGAATCACACATGGAGACTTCTAGTTACTGATGCTGACTACGCCGAGGCAAGGCACCACGGCAACTTTGGCACGATCCAAGAAATCCATTCCGAGAATAACTTTGAAATCGTCCATCTTTACCACCATGAAGTCGGTAGTTCCTTTCCACGCGCCAACCTTCATTTCGACCCCCTTGGCCGCTCCGTGAACAGGTATGGCTTTTGAATTTACCGCCTTGATGGTGCTTGAATCAGCTTCGACCTTCAACTTCAATCTATCGGCTTCTCCTTTAGAGATGAAGTTGTGTGTTGCACCAAAATCGACCATTGCCTTGGTCTTCTGCTCGTTTAGACTTATGTCCACATACATAAGTCCTTTGTTCTCCTTTGGTGCTGAACGTTTTTCCTTGGGCTGGCTCTTGATTGCGCTCAACCGAACGTCTCCCAGGTGTGAGTCTTCGGTTTTCTCTTCATGCTCCGCAATCAAAGAGTTGAACAAGTTCTTTTTGGGACAACTGTGAGCAAGGTGGTCACCTTGGCAAATGAAGTATTTCTTTACATGGTCATCTTGCCTTCCTTTCCACCCGTTGTTTGGCTTAGACCCTTCGCGGCTAGTTTGTGGCTTATCGCGGTAGTACTTGTCTCCCCCACCCGTTCCTTGTGATAATGGCTTGGATGGCTTGTTCTTGGCAAGTTGATCAGATTTACTAGAAAAGTCATCAAGTTTCTCGACAGTGCTTAATGCGGTGGACAAATCAGTAATACCTCTTCGTTGAAGTTTCATAGAAGCCCAACGAGGTAGGCCACGATTGAAGTGGTAGAAGCGGTCCTCGTCTGCCATTGTTAATATGTATAACATGAGGGAATTAAATTGTTTGACATATTCGGAAATGATACCTGAATACTTCAAATTGTGAAGCTTGTCCCGAGCTTTGTGCTCAGCGTTCTCCGGATAGAACATGGCTTTAATCTCCATTTTGAACTCCGCCCAAGTAGGGATGGTGCAGACTCCTCTCTCGATTTCTGCATATTTTCTTCTTCACCACAATAATCCATCTTCTGTCAGGTACATGGTCGCCGTGTCGACCCGTTATTGCTCGTCATCAAGGCCCGTGGCTCTGAAGTATCTTTCCATGTTCCATAGAAAGTTTTCCATCTCCTTAGCATCCCTTGCGCCAGAGTATTCCTTTGGTTCTGGCACCTTCACTCTAGATGGTCCACGAACCGTATTTCCTCGGATCAGGGTCCTTAGCTCATCAATTTGAGCTTGCAGCATCCTCACATGTGCACCCATCTCGTTCCGATACGTCTCAAAAGAGACCTCCATCGATTTCTCCAAATCGTCTTGTTGCTCCATGGATTCCCCTAAATCCAGGTTCAACTTTTCTACCTTTTCTTCCAGTGATCCAACACGAGATTCTAAACGGGGGCCCACTGACTTATCCCGTTGTTTCTTTGTCTTCTCAACCTTTTCATTAT
The DNA here is from genome assembly GCA_023531435.1 of Papaver californicum. Classification (NCBI taxonomy): domain Eukaryota; kingdom Viridiplantae; phylum Streptophyta; class Magnoliopsida; order Ranunculales; family Papaveraceae; genus Papaver; species Papaver californicum. The sequence continues at coordinate 973,843 of JAJJMC010020023.1, read as the reverse complement.
TGTTAGTGATAACAACATTTGCATCATTTGAAGACATGGTGAGAGATCTTACCGAGAGTAGTATGAACTTATCTATGATACCAGTTGTCACGGGGTCGGTCCTTCGCCTCGACTTTACTCCGTGCGGCACTTGTTTAGAATTCCTTACTAGATAAGTAAGCCTCCCAAACAAAGTTTAACACAACTTTGTGTAACTACTCAAGATCAAAACTCACAAGAAACTCAAAAACGCTCAAGAAAACTCAAGAACAAGAGAGAATGATTGAATGAGAGAATTAAATGTGTATTGCTCTCTTACTTGGATTGTTGGATGATTACAAATGAGAATGGCATCCTATTTATACTAGTTGGGAGCCAAGAATGTTCTAGAGATTTATCTAAGATCTATACAAGTGTATGGCTAAGATCTAATTCTAGATTATTCTACTCTTATCCACAAATATCTACACCATTCTAGAATATTCTAAGAAAAGGACAAATGAGAGAAGATTCTAGAATGGGAGGCTAGCCATTTAGTCAAAGGGGCTATCCAAGGTGGTGCACAAGGGTGAGTTAGCCATGTGTTGAGCCGTTTGGTGCACCCTTGTGACAACATGCTAGTCGTGGTTATGGCCTAGTATTGGCGCTAGTAGCAAAGGATAATGCTGACACGAGCAAGCGAGAATGGCGCATCAAATAAGTGAGGATTACAAGCATTAGCGCGAGAAAAAGGAAAGGTAAGAAGGGGAAGGCTAGCACTGATAGCAATGCTAGCCAAGCGTTGTTGCTAGCGTCGATGTTAGCGCTGGTGCTAACTTTGTGGGTGTTGGCTTATTGGTTGTTCGCGTATGGGCTAGTGATAGGAGCATAGCTAGGGCTTGTTAGAGGTGGCACTTTCTAGTGCTGTGGTCGTTTTCTATGCGATGTTGTCGTTGGAACTTGCTAACGACGTGGCCACATCCTGTTAAGGGCTTCTCAGTCGCATGGGATTTAATGTTGGCATTATGCCTGATTACGTGCATACAGTACCTATTCAAGGAATTCATCCGCAGAAGTTTGCAACTTGAGATGATGTTCGATACGACTCTGCATTTAGATGGCATACATCTAATTAACGTTTTTATTCAGAAGTGGCATATCATCCATTCCGAATGTTTGTAATTTTGTATAATCAGCGTATTCTAATTAATACAGATAGTTTGCATGGATGCACATGGAATAACGAGGGTTTAGCCAGGTAAAGTCCTGAAATTTTGCGGGTGCATACATATTTAAAAGAGCTACATGATTAATGTAGCCATGAGATGAATACGCATTCTCAATTCTCTTACGGAATGTAAGACAGAAGTACGTGTCCATAATTCTGAAGCCGGGTAAGAGATTGTTTATCATATTTCTGCAGCCGGGCAAATTAATTTTACAACTCATTCCCCTGTCAAAAACCCACCATCTACAATACCGAAAAGGGGGTTGTAAATTTATTAATTAAAAATAAAAATAAGTAAAATAATAAGAAAGAAAGAATGATTAGGGAGTCGTTCGCCATTACCAAACGTTAACTCGAGTAGTATACTTATCTATCTTTTAGTAGAATCATTCATCACCAGCCATAGAATAACAGATACGCGTAGCTATCCTCAAAACTCTTTATATCACAGTATAATAGGTACGCTTAGTCACTGGATTCTATCCAACTGAGCCACCTTGAGTTTCTCTTACAAGATGTAACTCAATTGAATGCTTTAAGGTTTGTAAATTTAGGTTGAACCCAGCAGTTAAACTCAGTACGTTCGGTTCACTTACTGATGTTGTCTTCACACACGATTGCTCCACAGAATCCCTTTGTAAGGTCTCACGTTGTCTACTTGTGTAGGAGGTGGTCGAGAATTGCGGATCGCTCACCTCTCTACTAGCATTAGAAGGATCACGAGATTAATCTAATTGTACACTTGAATAATCTAGAAACCAATCATAAACCCTAGATATAATGAAAACAAACGACAAGATTATAAAAACTCCCAATAATCTTGAATAACTAATAAAGCTTTACGTCTAGAACATTGAATTCATCCTTAATCAACAAACGGTTTAGCTACTCATATAACAAAGAAGAATGGTTTCCCCTTAAAGGGGTAAACCCTAAGTTTAAGATGTAGAAGGTGTGATATGAGAGGTAGAGTATGTAGAGATCTAGATATATGTTGTTTGAGCCTTAGATGTCTTCTTTTATAGACTTCAATGCTTGGCCCTCAAGTATCCTCTCCTTCTAGGGTTTAGAATCCCATTGGAACTAAGTTTCTGTGATTTGGAAGTTAAGAAATGTCAAAACGGACCCCTTAGGTTAGCCACAGTCGGAATGGTCGATTCCCATGAGCCGTGCCGACTAAAGGACCAAAATAGCTCAACTTCTCTGTCCTAAAACTTGCTACAGTCGGCATTGTCAATTTTCCAATGAGCAATACCGATTGGAATGTTGTAGATAACTTTTTCTTGCTTCGGTTCGTTTGTCCATAACTTCGTCGTCCGAACTCGGGATGACCTCATTCTTTTTGTGTTTACTTCGTATTCTCGTTTTCTTTATGATGGTATTAAGAACTTCTGGAATTTAATGAGTTGAATTTGGTCTTGGATCCTCCTTCACTTGTAGAACTCAACTTCTCCTTGTTCATTTTAGCACTTTGTAACTCCTTTTTGGATGATTCACCTAATATGACACATAAGATAAAAAAAGAGTAATAACAAGTCATATGTAATAATTATAGATAAAACAAGTATGCATTTAACTGTTAACGAATTGACCATATTTGACTGCTTTGACTGTTAGAATATAGTTAAATCATTCAAATGACTCAAATAATCATGTTTAATATATTTATTTTTCTCACGGTATAAGAACTCTAATTATAGTTGCGCGTCTCTTCTTCACCGAACTTCTCAAACCTGCTCCTAATGAACAAGTCTCTCAGACTTACAGTATGCTGCTCTGCTAGAAACACATTTGACATTTTCTTGAGACAACCAATACACTCAATTAATCATGCAAGCATTAAGCAAACATTTGGAGAATTTACAACTTATAGATTATAAACAACACAATCAATTTATCATTTTTAATATCCCGTACGATAGCAACTTAGCAACGTCTGAAACTGTCTTTGATGTTAAAAATGGGTATAATTTTAAATTATTAATGTTTACCAAACAAGGAAAAAAAAAGTATTACATCTACTGTAACTCTTTATCTAATGCATAAGAATATTCTCTAAAGTGTTTTAGTCAGAGTTGTTTTGAGTATATATATACTACGTATATAAAAATAAAAATTAATTAATAGTTCTTGATGAATTTCAAGTCTTTATTGTAAGACGACACAGAAGAATCATCTATTAACCTTTTGGACAAACAATGGATGATTTTCCTCGTAATTTCCTTAATGATATGTTAAATCCCTTAATGATCTTACAGTTTCTCTAAGGTGAAAAAATCCTATGTTATACACAGGGATAAAATTTATAACTTTCGTTCTTTTTCTTATCATGATCGATTCATCATCATCTTCACTAAATCACCATTACTAGCAGTGTTTTTTTAAATTAACAAATCCTGTGTTTTGAAGAAGGAAAATGATTTACTAGAGATTAGCTGGTAGCCGTTATATTTATTTATTTATGATCATTGGATGTTCTCTATATATACATAAATATCAATCAATAAATTATATGTTTTACTATAACGGTCAAAGGGTCAAACGTTAGGTCAACTGTTTGACCGGGACCCAAACACAACTCTGGACAAAGTTGGGACTCTATCGTTAGGCCAAGCACTATGGTGAGGCCTTACGCTTGGTTGTATCTTAATTATAGACAACCAAAAGAGGTCCAAAACTACTACTATGGGGAAGAATTTTGCTTGGCTTGCTGAGGTGGATACCTGGTATCTGTCTCTATAGCATTTGTAGACAGAAACCTGCCCTATTTTTTCCTCATTCAATACTTCCAAATTTTTTTCTTTCTCCTCCCCGTTCAAACCATTTTTACCCCCTTTTGATCTTCAAGTTGTTATAGGTGGAGTTGTTACGTCAAATTTAAAAGGTTTGCTCCATACTCATTGGTGATTCTATTGCATCTTTCAATTTCGAATTACATCCGCAAATTCATCAAAGGTAAGTTACTCTACCATTAAGGTTCTAAATGTTTGTTTGTTTTTTTGATAATCATGAAATTATTGATGTTTGATTGATTGTTTAAATTCCATGGATAATAATTATGTTATATGGGCATGTATATAGTTGAAAATCCATGTATAACTTTTTATTTGATGATTAATTTTTTATTAAGGTGTGTTCAAATGTGATGTTTATATATGTGATGTCAATTGTTAAAATTCAATGGTTTATATGATGATCCAAGTGATGCTAATATGTTGAAATATAATGATATATATATATATATAT
>JAJJMC010020023.1:956748-969011 GCA_023531435.1 Papaver californicum | reverse complement strand
TCTAATATCGAGGTAGTACAAGTCAGGTTACTGAATTGTATGGCATTATTGCTTAGAATGCCCGTGCTAAAGAAATTGTCGATAATTCTGGGTTTAGATCAATGTTTACAATAGATTATCCAAAAACTAACGATAAGGCTCTTACCTCCGGTCTTAGCAAAAGGTGGTAGCATACCACCAATACATTTCACTTCCTTACTTTTGAGATAGCTTTACGCCGTGGGACTTCACACATATATCAGGTATACCTATTGACGGAGGAATCCGCATAACATTGACAATTTTTAGCACTAAAGAATGGTGTGATCTTGCTCTATAGTGGATAGATTGTTTGCTGCTTTTCGTAGGAGGAGAAGAAGAACAAAACATTGTTGCTTTGAGAAAGAGACTTATTACACGAACCTGGATTCTGGATAATGCGATAAGATTGTTTATTCAATCTAGACGTTCCTAACTGAACAACATTGAGTGTCAAAAACAAATGGTAAGGTGGTTCATGATGTGGATTATGGGTAATGTATTCTTCCCGAACCAGAACGATATGGTCTATCTTTCCTGTCTAAGGGTATTTGGGGATTTGAATAAACTCCGCAATTATGATTAGGGTTCAAAAATTTATGGTCATATGTTATGGAGTTTGAGTAACGGTATAACGCATGAGAATGGTGGTCTCGAGTTCTTTTGGTATCTATTAATAGTAAACATATTCATACCCACTCTTTAATTATTAGTTTTTTGATGTTTTGTTATATAACATTAGTGGTCAATAATATTTTTTAAATGTTTTTGGTTATGCAGCCTTGGTTTTGAGCGTATTTCAGATGTTTATATCCCAACATAATTCAGTTGGCGGAAGAAGATTATGATCCATGGTCGGTTGGTCGTCTTTATGATAACACACAAGGAAAAGAGGAAGAGGTCAACAAAGAGATACATGTAGGCATTCAATTTCAGTGGTTCATAACCAAATTGACAACTACCTTATCTCGATGACAACATGGGATCCGTGGTTTGAAAGTCGACGGAGAGTTAAGAAATAGGTGATACATGCACAACCAAATTCTGAAGGCCATAAGTGATTTATTATCCATTTGGCAATTCCGCCTTGTAATTGGAAGAATGGTGTCTCAGACAAGTAAGTGGAATATAGGTAGTACCAGCAAATTCACCTGACACTACAATAGACATTAAAAATGACTATTTGTGCGCCAACAACCGTCTTGATCCCTTAAAGTACGATGAGGTCGATCTTATCCATTACTCCGAGTTTTGGAGACAAAATTCGGTCGGAAGCTACTCCTCGATTGTTGAACATCAAAGAAACAGATATTTGTATTCTTCATAAGATCCTAGTTCTTATCTCCATGACCCACCAGGGAGAAGGCAATTATATACACAAGAGTTGGTACCGATTGAACATCATTTTTTTCCCAAAGCTAGAAAATCCCTACCTCAGAGTGGCCGACGAAAACAACAGAACGACCAGTAGACCCATTGGACATGAGTAATGAGTTTGGAATCCATACCCAGTTATAATGTCAACTGGGGGACTCCTGTGAGTATGCGTTGTCTTATTAATACTTTCATGATATCTGTATAACGATGTTTGTTGGGAAAATTTGAAATTAATAAAAAAAATTGTGTTTGCTGGAAATGTGGTGTCGATATAGTGAGGAACTGACCCATCAAATCTCTGCTATGAATCGCCTATCACTCAACTATACAAAAGGCTTACGAAATCAACTTAATCCCATAGAAGGCGTCACACATATACCTCATGTCCGAACGTATAAGGGACCTTATAAGGGTGGGCCGTTGCGGACTCAAAGCTAAAGTAGTTTTGATCGTGATTCAGGAGGATCGTCTCGTTTTCTTGTACCAAACAGTCAAGACGAGCACTTATACCATCTTCAAGAGGATTCTCAATATGCCCCTCAAAGCAGGACAACCTATCAAGACCATGGTTATGTGCAACAAACAAGATAGCCAAGCGACCCATCATCTTCTTATGTTATAGAGGAAGATCCTTTTTGTGACCATATCATGGTTGGGCTCAAAGATGAATGATTAAAATGTTTGTTATTTTCTTATTTTAGATTTTTATATTATGTAAATAATGATTTCAAACGAGCTAACAGTGCTACAATAATTTTAGAGTAACGACTAGTTTTTGAAATAACGACTAATTTTACTTTTTAACAGATAGTTTTTGAATTCAAAATATTTTTTTTATTTGTTTATATAAAGGATCTCATGAGAGTGACTCACTTTCGTAGGAATCACAGTTACACTTAGCATGTGCAACAAGCCTTTAAACCCTATAGGTGACCCTAGTGGACGAATATAGTCTCGTGAGAGTTTAGAGAAGATGTACCCACAAAATCGGATGCCTTAATCTTCATCTCCATCAGCGGGGGATCACGAGGTGTAAGTTTCAGATTAATTTCCAACCAACCGTCCTTAATGAATAGGTAACACTCGTAAAACATGAATTCTCTACCGGTTATTTGGAAGTAATGTCTCCTTCCAAGTTCCTCCTACACAAATTAATATTTTTATGAACTAGTTTAGTGATTAAATTGAAGAAAAATATTATAATATATTGTTAAAGCAAATAAATATTACTTACAGTCGTCTCAACTGTCATTTGAGGATCTCTCGTTCTATAAAATGGTTGTTGAATATCTATGTATACTCTTACTGCCGTTTTAATGACACTAACCTTTTTTTATATAACTTGCTTAGTTCTTTAATTATCATTCACAAAGGCTTGAATATAATTGTTGTATACCTGCTCCCAAAAGTCATTAGCCGTAACTAAGTGGTGCACCATATCAGGTTGACGTGCAACAATCAACCAAGCTATGGAGATTTCTACATCTTCTTTTACAGAATACAAAGCCATACTTATAAAGAAAATCTCAGAAACCTTTAGATGCAAAGATAATTTTAGAGGAGATACAAAAACAAAAATGTTTTTCGGATTTCGGTGTGAGTTATTTAGTGAATACCTTGTTAATTTATAATATTTCAATTTAAAAAGTAGTTGTTAGAAAATAGTCGTTGGAGAGCGGTTGTGTTGTAGGATTTAATGAGATGTACACAAATTTGAAATTGAATTCTAGGGATAAGATAAAATAAAATTAAAATTATTGGAACTTGAGTAATAGAGGGAAAATAAAATACAGCTGTTGTGTTATATGATTTAATAACTACAAAATACAACTAGATTACAAGTACATGACGATGAAAAAAAACTAAGAACTAACTCACTTTCATAGGAATCACGGTTACACTTAGCATGTGCAACAAGCCTTTAAACCCCTAGGTGATCCTAGTAGACGAGTTGAGTCTCGTGAGGGTTTATAGAAGATGTACCCACAAAACCGAGACTACCGGTTGTAAATTTTTAGGAAAAAATCCTAGATACTATTGCTGATTTTATGGTGGTGGTGGAGAAACTCCACGTGCCTGCAGTTTTCGCAAAATTTCTTCATGTTTTACTTGATAGTATAATTTTGCATTTTGTGCCAACATTGAGAGATATTTTTCCACTATATCCCTTTCCTCCAATTCTTTGTTGAGAAGAAATTGTTGTTGTTGCATTGATACCATATTTTCAAAAAATTGTTGTTATTGTTGTTGTTTTTGAAGGAGGTAAACTTTATTAATGTTATTGTAGAGTTTACATTCCTAGGATAGGTTTGACCTCGTTGGTCAACTGATAAAATATTAACTAAAAACATTGTACATATTGAGTCCCACACATTACACTCTATTCTTTGTTGTTGCTGATTTACTGCTGCAAAGTTTGCAAGTCCATCCACAACTTGATTAGCTTCCCTGATCGTCGAGTGTTGGATGAGGGCAAGTTTTTGATGAATATTTGCCACCATGTGAGCTAGGTGTACCATCTTTGCTGTTGATGATGTCCACCAGTGTCACAGAGTCCGCTTCGAAACAAACATGCCTCTGATGGAATTGAACTGTCATGCTTGTGGACAACAGTAGTGCCTAAGTTTTTGCAATTAAAGAAGTCATTACACCAATTACGGATGACATCACAGTGATTATATTCCCATTTGAATTTCTGCATTAAAAACCCTCACCAGCTGGACCCGGATGATCATTTGTTGCTTCATGTCTTAATCCAATTTACGTATGTTGCTTTTCATCCCACCCATTGTGTGTGTTTGAGTTCTTGTGGTTTGGTGGTGTGGTTGTTGTTGAGGATCAGGCAGAAAATGTAGTAGATGAGTTTGTGCCCATTGATACTATGTGAACAAGAGAAGAGCAATCTGAAATATTTGTCTTAGGGAAGTTGTCGTCTTTTTGTAGATCCTGGAGTTTCTCGTGAGCCATAATTGCCATAGTAGGAATGAGCAGAGGCTCAGCTAGTCTTCCGCTAGTTGTAGGTCAAGCATTTCCCTAATATTTGTAGAAGCAGATAAGTTTCTAAGGTTTGAACCAAATCCAGATCCTTTATTCCTATTTGGGTTTTTAGCAAGATGAGTGATGAGGATAGCCCAGGTACTTGGTGTCGTGATGCATGAGAATAGTGTATGATCTATTGTTTCTTCTGCATTCAAGCACGTTGTGAAGGTGTTGGATGGGATAATGTTCCTGTGATGTAGAATATCAAATGTTGGCAGAATATTGTGCATGACTTTCTATATGAATATTCGAATTTTTGGAGGGAATCTCGCATGCCAGATTTTTTCGTACAACTTGCGATTTTTATTGTGTTGATTGGTATGTTGGGAAGTAGAAGTACCAATTTGCAGGAGTTGTTGGTACCCTGTGCTGACGGAGAAGTTCCCTGATTTGGGAAAGTGCGAAAGTGAAACTACAAAAATAATAACTATACTAAATTTAATCAGACGATTGGAAATCCGAGTCACAGACGTGTTTGTTATCGCCTTTTCATCAGATTTACGTTCTTCTTCTGGTTCATCTTCAGGGTCCTCTATTTCAGAGTCTCCTTTTGGATCTTCATCATGGTTTTCCTCTGACTCTTTTTCGAGATCCTCATCATCTGCAGGGTCCATACAACCCATTTTTTTGTCGTAGTATGTATCCTTAGCATATTTAACCCCAATATCAGCTAAACTAGTTGTTTCAGTCTTGTATTTAGAGATAATGGCTCAGGCTCACACTCTACTGGCTCCCAGTCAGAAAGATACTCATCTGCATCTGAATCTTAAGCTACATCATCAGCACGAATACCTCGTTCTAGTCGCTCTGTTTGTTCAATCCTCAAATCCATCCGGGAATATTGGACCTGTTGGTAAATTCAGAGTTCTTCATTCTCAGTCTTATTCCTCTCCAATTCCTCTTGGAGTCTAGATTCTTCTTCATCATTAATCACGAACGTGAGATCAATAGCACACTTACGTGCCTCTTTAAGGTCATTGAGAGGCATGCCTTGTACAAGTTTTGTGACTTTACCCAGGGAAGTGTTGATTTTAGACTATACTTCTTGAGAAGGACTCACCTTCACCCTTTTGTTTCTGTGACCTTCTTTCTTACTCGAAGAATCAGAATCATGATTTCAATCAGGAACTATCATGATCTATTCAAGGAACAAACAACAAAATGATGGTCACAATCTCGAAAAGCAAATGGAGCACATACAAATAAAAGATAATCACCAAAAGCTTTAACTTACCAGATTAAGCTTACTAGTATTGTTACTTCTATGGTTGAAGATTACTCCGCTTCAGAAAAACAATAACGAAGCTAGGGTTTGCTAAAAAAAAAAGTGATACTCTCGGTATTATGAAGATATATATATATAATATATGTAATGGTAGGTATATATGATATGTGAGAAAAATTAGGAAACCCTAGTTCTACTGGATGATGGAATTACGTCCAAGTCGCTAGCATTTACCTTACTCCGAGCAAGGCGTACTCAAGGAAACAATTCCATCCCACACCGCACTCTCGAGGAACAACCATTTCTTCTTACTGCGCTCGCTCGAAGGACGAGGAACGACCAGCTCTTACTGCGCTTGCTCGAGAAACTAACATCTCTTACTAACGCGTGCTCAAGGACGTGTCATCTTCTACCTGCGAACAAAGGAAAGAATGAAAGGGAGATATGACGATGTGAATGGAGTGTATATATAGACTATTAATCATGGGAAGTCCTTGTTGGATTAGGAAACTAAACTAAAAGCCCAAAGACATCCAATGCCAGCAATATTCTCTATTTTCTAACAGATAAGCGTTCATGCATCTATTAACCCCAACTAGGGTTAATGCTAAAGGGCACATATCTCAGTACTCTGAAACAGAAGGTACATCTTATTATACTCGTGGAGTTTTGATCATATATATAATTGTTAAAGAGTATATTGTCATTATCTAGTGATTATCGCACAAGATTATTGTTCCTCACTAAGCAGGGAACTTAATGTTGATGCTGGATTTTCACAAGGGATAGAATTGTAAAATCTCCATATGCCTAGCAGCAAAAACATAGAAATATCCGCGCATATATCTGACTTTTTATAAAAATATGAAACACTGTATTTCTACATATATTCCGCAAGAGAATTAAGAATACAGTCTCTAAGAATGACTACAAGCGTTCTATATTGATCCCGTAGTCTCTCTAATATTTACAATATATATGTCATATCGAACTAGTCTCAAGTAGCATAATTTCTTTAGTTGAATTTCTTGAACTTGTCTTGAATGCGCATCGATGTTCAAATAACATTTATCGATTCTGGGAATAGCTAATGTCGGATCCTCGAAGACGCATTCTAGCTTAATGCCCTATTCAGAAAGAACACATCACAATCTGACGTCTTATTCTCAAGAATACATGTTACTCTAGCATCGTTACTTAAGGACGCGTCACTACTTATACGGCGTTCCTTATGGACGCGCCACAACCCAACGATCGTTCCCTGAGAACGCGTCATTTTTCTGTAACGTCCTAAGGGATGCATCACTCTTATGGCGCTGGCACTAGGCCAGCGCCAACCCCTCTTGCTCGAGACGCGTCCCCAGGGATGTGCCACTACCCTTGGCGCTAGCACTAGGTCAGCGCCAGGCTATCTTGCTCACGACGCGTCCCTAGGGACGCGTCACTGTGTCAGCGTCAGCCCCTCATCGGCGCTAGCTCATCCTAGCGCCAGATTCGTCATTACTACTAACACGAAGCTAGCACCAGCCCCATTGCGCCCCTGCGGAAGCGACCTACTTACAAGCGTTGTTTCGCAGGGACGCATTGCTACTTATGGCACTGGCCTAATACCAGTGCCAACCCTATATGGCTCTTCAGCAAGCCTTTTCGCCCGGTCCTTAAGTGCGCCACGACTAGTCCTTGGGAACTTCATGTAATCTTTGCTTCGAACATTTCCAAATTATGTCATGTTACTTTTAAGCTAGTATGTGGCCATTAAATTTATGTGATGTTACTCCTAAGCTACTGTATGGCTATTAAACTTACTAGCTCGATACTGATCAGTCTACTCATCAACTTAGTGAACTGAGCAACTTGCCTCACTAATTTTATAACTCATTGACTTTACTTAATCAAAATAATAGTAGTCCATGACTCCACTATTTTCTACAAGATATCAAATACAAGAACAAGTATTTGGACGGTTAAAGAGCAGTTGAGAGAACGAGGAATAGTGGTCATGCAGTCCTCTTGACTTATCGTACATGACTCAACTAGAGTCTCCACGACCGTCACTTCTTCATCTCTTTATAACTTCCACCACTTACGAGAAATTACTGTGTTCACTGCAAAACGATAAACAGATGGCTTCATCTATTCGACATAAAACAAAGATCTATTTTAGAGATAATCGATTTTTAAAACTACACACTACCATTTTCATCACACAATGATTTCTCAACTTTATTTGCTTCCCTCCCCTAAGATCAACTCATTATCTCCACCGACACAAAACAGAGATCTATCCTAGAGATAATCCATTTTTAAAGCTACACACTACTATTTTCATCACACAATGATTTCTCAACCTTCTTTGCTTCCCTCCCCTAAGATCAACCTATTATCTCCGCCTTTATGACTGAAGCAGGACGTGAACAACTATTTCTTTTTTTAGGCTCGTCTTGTTCATTTTCATCTCTCGAACCTACTGAAAGTAATCTTTTGTATTATATTTATTTTCACTCTAAAACAATTAGGGAGACTACGGAGTACATGTACCTATTAATAAAGTTTATATTTTCAATTCTCTTACGAATTATGTAATAAAAATATTGATTTCATATTTCTGGCACGTCGTCAGAAATATGGAAAATTTCAATATTTTTGTATTTCTAATGCCGGGTAGATACGATTTTACAAATTTTTCCTTTGTCGAAAATCCACCAGAGGCACATCCAAAGTTAGCATTGGTTGTGCATTTGAACAGAAAGTATGACAACATACAATAGAATATACTAACTAAAACAGGAATGAATTTGATATGGGTCCAAATGATGACCGGACATTTCAAGAAGAAATGATTAAAACAAATTAAAGAATGACTGCTCTACATCGTTGAAACAACAAATAATGTTCTTATGAGGTCAGGCAGTAGTACCAGGAGCAACACCTACAATACAAAATTTAACAGGCATGTTGTTGAAAATATTCCAATATTCCCTAGACAATAATCATAACATAATCACAAGGTTTTTCTCCAACCCTTAGTTGTGAGTACTGTCAGGATCAAAGTCGCCCATTATTCCTGCCTACACAGTAAAATACAAATTACAAAAAGACCACGTTAATTGATATCACCTCACTCTAATAATTAAGAATATCCATAACACCGAATCATACTACGAAGAGATGAGAGTGAACACCTTAAATGGCAACTAAAAAATGCAAAAGAATTGAGAATAAACCCCTTCGAGTGACAATTTCCACGAGGCCAAAAAGAATATCTCAATCATGAGCTCAAGTTTACAATGAACCTGTGATATCTCATGTTATATATTCCATTCGTATACATAAATGCACGACAATTTCCATGGATACAAATGGCATCAAATTAATATGACATATTTTTTCAAAAACTACCACATTCAATATCGTTAAAAGTAGATTAATGAGTTACAGTATGTACGGTAAAATCACTTGGGTTATCTAATATTTTTTCTTCTCAGTCCTAAAATTGGCATGCAACTTCAGCTAAAGTACGATTAAAAGACAACAATAAACTAAATTGTAACTTTGAAACATCTGTGTCTTCTACATAATTTGTAATATGCTATTAAATAATTTGTGATCCTACAAAACACTAGAAGCCTAATAAACAAAATGAGAAAAGTTCAAATAGCTAGGGTACACAAATCCATTTTTACATTTGAGTATCTTACCTTAACATTTACTGTAGATCTTACTACACTAAAGAAAAGAAAAATAAAATTACAGCTAGGGCATAATATGCTCCCATGATGTGATGCAATGTTAGGTGATGTACTGTCATATTTTTTTCTTTCTTAAATCCAAATCTAAATCACAAAATAAAATTCCAAAATCCCATCGAAATAATTCGATAAAGACTTTGATTGATTCTTTTTACCTTGACACTTTCTGAGAAATAATTCGATAAAGACTTTGATTGATTCTTTTTACCTTGACACTTTCTGAGAAAATAACTCGTGTTGCATGGGAAGCCAGTCATAGTATAGTGAGTGGTTCATGAGAAGAATAACATGGAGAAAATGAAAAAATGGTCCCCGTGAATGAAAATCAAAATATTTTTGCATGCCAACCAGATTAACCAAAAAATATGTGTAGTGAAAGTATTTATTCCTACCTCGAAGGATTGCCGAAGCAGGATAATGAACCAAAAAATTTTATTCCTGTACTCTAGCCAGCTTCATTGATTAAACTAAAAGAATTATTAATAGTGTGTGACTATAGATTAATCCAGATTCAAGTACGCAAATTAATGTGTGTTATTTACAACCAACAAAGTAAAGTAAAATCTTAATAGATAAGATAAATAAAGATATATGTTCTCACAATAAATGCACCTGAAATCAATCTGGTAAATCAAAAGATAAACAACTTAATGACCTAGAGGTGTTGTGCAACCAAATTATGACTACTCAACGGCTCAGCCTTTACAGGGAATATGCATTTCCATATAATTCCTCATATGTTTAAGCGCAAAGTCATTATAGGAGTTGAATAATGGTAAGAATGAGACCAAGGAATATGTAACACTAAGTTTTTTAGAAAATTCATCATATATGTCAGAGTAACAGTACTGACTAATGGAATTCAGCAGTAACAAACTACTAAGCTCACCTTTATAGCAATATTCGAATCCAATAGAATCTCATCTTCCCGAACTTTTACGGTGCAGTGTCTGATTCTTATTGAATATCAAGTCGCCAATGAATTAGTCACCTGAAATTACTGAAGCCACCCTATTATTCATAACTTAATGGTTAACAACGCAAATTTTAGGACAACGAAAAGAAAAATCATGTAAGAAGATGTGTAAAAATATGCATGACCACATATATGAAAAAAGAGCCATTTTCTTTCTATGAACATTAATCTTGTAAACAACAATCTTATGTTTAATGGAGATATTTGTGTCTTCGATAATAATTTGATGATAAGATGAAAATTAGATTATCAAAGACCCAAATATCTCCATGTAACACAGATGCAATACATTCACCATTTTACAATATAGAAAGTCCTAAATCAGAACCCATAAAAGTAAACCAACACATCAATAGTTCGAATGAAGCTAAAATACATTAAACAAAAAAAAAAAAATTGGGGTTCTGCTTACACCAGATGACAACCCTGCAAGCAAAACACAAAAACAAAAATATAAAATCTACAACTGTATTATAGAAAATTCACAAATCAAAAGATATTCGCTTAGAAAAAATTAAATCGAATTTTACCTTGGTGATAAAAACAAAAAGGTTAGGTTCATTGATTCAAGGAAACAAAGATACATAAAAGGAGAATGGGAGAAAAGAAAAAGGTTAGGGTTTACCAAGAATTGTATTTGGTTTTTATACTTTTCAGGAAAAATCGTACCTACAAAATAAAACCATTAAAATAGTAAGTAAGAAGAAAAAAAAACAATAATTAGAACACAATATAGGATGAGCAAAGTAGAGACGGAAAGAAAAGAGATGAGGAGGTAGGAAAAAAAACGAGATCAGGAGCAAGGGTTTTGTTGTTAAAATCTGAAAATGCTTATACGTAAATATCGATTATAACGTGCTTGTTCTCTAGTTACAGAAGGTGTAGGCTTCACAGCTATATCATTTTTTTTTCTCTTACATTGCACGCCATTGATGTTGCAGACATGGTAAAGTATAACGAAAACTAGGGTTTCTAGAGAGGATTTTATATACTATGTTTGACTGTTTGTATATGCTAGGGTGATACACTATGTGTAAAAGGGGGCAAAGACACTTAATTTCATTTAATTTCCCATTAATCTAAATTCCCTCTAATAATTTTTTATTGGTCAAAATTTTATGTAAAAGTGGATAATATTTTTTATATTGTTCTAACAGGGGTGTTGGATCCAGATTAATTTGGATATATATATGTATAAGTTTTATCTAAATCCAGTAAATTTACATGTTTTTTAAAAGAATAAATTAATTTAGCAAGGCTAGAAACTTTAAAAATTGAATTTTATTCAACTTTAACCATATCATAGGAAAATATTTAAATAATATATATAATAATAATTGTTAATTTTTGAGTTTTATCTTGATATGACGTTGATGAGTACAAAAATATATATTTTTCTATCTTTTGTATGTATTTATTTACTTTATTTCTTATAAATTATTTTGTATTATTTTTATTTTATTTTATTGTATTTGTTTTTAATTAGGTGGAATTATCTATAAAAGTGATTTTTTTATATAAGTAAAAAATTAATGCATAGTAATATTTATAAAAAAGTTTACAAGAAAAGAGGTCAAAAAGACCCCAAAAACTTATAAACTAATTAAATCTAAATAAGAGACATTCGGGTATTCTACAGAAATTAGAAACTCCGGTCTTCCATTAAATAAGAGTGAAATGACACTTAATTGTGCAAGAAAAGAATTAGATACAAGTGGCAAAAAACACTGAAATTATATCTATAATAATTGCTAATTCTAGAGTTTTATCTTAATATGATATTGATAAGTGCATAACTATATATTTTTTATCTTTTATATGCACTTATTTGTTTTATTTCTTGTAAATTACTTTGTATTACTCTTGTTTTCTTTTATTT
>JAJJMC010020023.1:940958-956738 GCA_023531435.1 Papaver californicum | reverse complement strand
TTACTTTGTATTACTCTTGTTTTCTTTTATTTGTTTTTGATTAGGTGAAATCATCCAATAAGAGTGAAATGACATTTAATTGTGCAAGGAAAAGAATTATATACAAGTGGGAAGTGATACAAGAGCATATGAAGCAAGCTAGTAGGATTAAAGTTTTCAAAATGCTTCAAAAATAGCACATTATTGGAGGCAACCACAGTCAGTTTAAAAGAGACTGTTGAGGCAGCCACAATATATATAGAAATTAAAGGAACTGCTAGATGCAGACCTTCTTCTTTATAAACCGTTACTGGAGGTTGCCACTTCTTATAACCACACCCAATTCTCCACTTGGGATAGTTCCTCTTATACTAACATCAACACCTTTATTCATGGCACCACCATCATCTTCTTCTTCCAATTATTTCAAATGAGAAATATCAGCATGAGCAATTCACGACTAGTTTTTCTGGTCAACTTTGTGTCGTTGTTATCCATGGTCTAATGGGATGTTTTAAGTGTTAAGAAAGGGTTTTTAAAAATCGGAACAAAGAAGGAACTTGGGGTACAAGTTAAGTGAAACTATAGGTTATTTTATACCGAGAAAACATCAGAGAATGTATTGCTACTGATATGAATTATGTGGGTGTTTGCGATGAGTTAGGAGCTAGTTTTGAAGCTAACGAGAAAAAAGAATCAATGCGTTGGAATATAAGGCAAGTATGCTAGCCACTGAGATGACCGAGGTGGTCGTGAATCAAGACACGTGCTTAGAATATATTTAGAAGACGGTGTCTTCGTAATCTAGCTAGTAAATGTTTTTAGCTAAATAAGCTTGCCTAGTCAAGATAAGATAGTTTGTTATCATCTAGGTCTATTGATATTCTATATCACCTATAAATAGGAATCACATAATGTAAATGTAATTATCTCATTAAGTACTGAAGCTTAGAAATATAATCATCCATGTGGGATTTCATCCTTGGACGTAGGCCACTAGTGCCGAAACACATTATCTCTTGTCTTCTTTTTTTATTTTTTTTATTTCTACTCTTATCGTGATTTAATACACCCAAAATGATTTATTATTTACCAAACTTTTAAGGCATAAAGGTGTTTAGAGAGGGGAATAACAATGCTCGCTCACAACATATTTCGGAACTCTGAGTAAACAAAGAAGATTTATAGGACCTACATTTCAATTGTACATGACCATCTGATATTCCAATATGACGTGTCAATTTACTTGTATGTTGACGAGAAACATTCAATCAAAGAATATTGAACATCTCTTCTTTCAAGCAAGCAAAATAACAACGTCCGGTCCAGTCCATCCAGTGACACTACCTCAGATTTACTAAAAAAAAAATTTAGTAAGCCCGGTTTTTATGGGAATGGGATTTTTTATTTATTTGTCATGTCACGTGGATGAGTAAATGTGTTTCTCCACTATGGTAAAACTGGTAAATTTTAATAAAATAATATATTCAGTTGTTTTTAATGGGATCTTTATTAATAAAAATAATATCTGTGTGTGGTGGTAGGATATTTATTATATATTAGATATTATAATATATTTAGTGGGATCTTTTATATAATGAGAATATATTTGAGTAATAAAAATTAGGAGATCAGATATATATTATATGAAATAATAACTCAATGATGTCTGTCGTAAGCGTAACAAATTAATCAATATATTTCTCACTAATTAACTAGTAATATAGAGGTAGTTAGGATCGTTCCCACAGAGAACTGTATAATTGAGATGTTACTTTTATTAGCAGAAATAGAATATATATTTGTTAGTACCTAAAAATTGCTCCTAGGAAAAACAATGTACTGTTGAAGTACTTTTTTTAGATTCGGAAACCAAAATCGTATAGGACAAGCCTAAACCATGAAAGTAGCCGTTCCGTCCTGCTTCGGTCACAAGTAGAGAAAATTGGTTGATATTAGGAGAGGGAAGCATAGAAAGTTTAGGAAATTAGTGGTAGTGAATTGCGTGTAGAAGTGTTGAACTATAGAGAAATAAAAGAGCTTTTGAGAATGATAAGTTTGTTCTCTCTTCTGAATGGGCTAAGTAGCCTATTTATAATAGTTTGGGAACACACGTATTTCCTTGTAAGTAGTGGAGGTAGTGAGGATATGGAGAGATGGATATTGTGGGGATAATAGTATAACCGCCCATTTTGTTTTGGGGAAGTTTCTGGAAACTCCCAAACCATTATTCAATTATCTCTTTAACTGCTAATTGTCACCACTTCTTTGTAACTTTCTCATCATGGGGTGTTGCCACGCCGCATGTTTCGATAAACCACCATACCAATACCCATGAAGAATCCCCTCATGTAATATTTTTTGATTTCTCGTAGAGTTAGTGAAGTCATGATCTATCAGACTCAAAATATGTGAGTAATCGGGAATTTGTTTTGGGGTAATACTACCAATGAGTTTGTGCCAACGCCGCATGGTAATGGCATATTTATAACATGTAAGTTGTGCTAGCAACAATGGTGCATGTGAACACTATAGGAGCGATTGAGGTGTTGTTAGCACATGCTAGTCGTGGCTATGACCTAGTATTGGCGCTAGTAGCAAAGGATAATGATGGCACGAGCAAGCGAGAAGGGCGCAACAAACAAGTGAGGATTACAAGCATGGGCGCGTGAGAAGGGAAAGGTAAGAAGGGGAAGGCTAGCGCTGATAGCAGTGCTAGCCAAGCGCTGCTGCTAGCGCCGATGTTAGAGCTGGTGCTAACTTGTTGGTTGTTGGCTTGTTGGTTGTTGGCGTATGGGCTAGTGATGGGAGCATAACTAGGCTTGTTAGAGGTGGCACTTGCTAGTGTTGCGGTCGTTTCCTATGCGTTGTTGTCATTGGAACTTGCTAACGCCGTGGCCACGGCCTGTTAAGGGCTTCTCAGTCGCATGGGATTTAATGTTTGTATTATGCCTGGTTACGTGCATACAGAACCTATTAAAGGAATTCATCTGTGGAAGTTTGCAACTTAAGATGATGTTCGATGCGATTCTGTATTTAGATGGTATACATCTAATTAACGTTTTTATTCAGAAATGGCATATCATTCATTCTGAATGTTCGTAATTTTGTATAATCAGCGTATTCTAATTAATACAGATAGTTTGCATGGATGCACATGGAATAACGAGGGTTTATCCAGGTAAAGTCCTGAAATTTTGCGAGTGCATATATATATATAAAAGAGCTACATGATTAATGTAGCCATGAGCTGAATACGCATTCTCAATTCTCTTACGGAATGTAAGACGGAAGTACGTGTCTATAACTCTTACGCCGAGTAAGAAATTCTTTTATTATATTTTTGCATCCATGCAGGGTAACTTTACAACTCATGCCCCTGTCAAAAACCCACCATCTACAATAATGAAAAGAAGGTTTGATAAATTTATTAATTAAAAAATAAAAATAATAAAAATAAAAATAATAAGAAAGAAAAATGATTAGGGAGTCGTTCGCCATTACCAAACGTTAACTCGAGTAGTATACTTATCTATCTTTTGGTAGAATCATTCATCACCAACCATAGAATAACAGGTACGCGTAGCTATCCTCAAAACTCCTTGTATCACCGTATAACAGGTACGCTTAGTCACCGGATACTATCCAACTGAACCACCTTGAGGTTCACTTACAAGATGTACCTCAATTGAATGCTTTAAGGATTGTGAATTTAGGTTGATCCCAGCAGTTAAACTCAGTACGTTCGGTTCACTTGCTGATGTTGTCTTCACACACGATTGCTCCACAAAATCCCTTTGAAGGTCTCACGTTTTCTACTTGTGTAGGAGGTGGTCGACAATTATGGATCGCTCACCTCTCTACTAGCATTAGAAGGATCACGAGATTAATCTAATTGTACACTTGAATAATCTAGAAACCAATCATAAACCCTAGATAAAATGAAAACAAACGACAAGATTATAAAAACTCTCAGTAAACTTGATTAACTAATAAAGCTTTACGTCTAGAACACTGAATTCATCCTTAATCAACAAACGGTTTAGCTACTCGTGTTACAAAGAAGAATGGGTTCCCCCTAAAGGGGTAAACCCTAAGTTTAAGATGTAGAAGGTGTGATATGAGAGGTGGAGTATGTAGAGATCTATATGTATGTTGTTTGAGCCTTAAATGTCTTCTTTTATAGCCTTCAATGCTTGGCCCTCAAATATCCTCTCCTTCTAGGGTTTAGAATCCCATTGGAACTAAGTTTCCTTGATTTAGAAGTTAAGAAATGTCAAAATGGACACCTTAGGTTAGCCACAATCGGCATGGTCGATTCCCATGAACCGTGCCGACTTTAGGACCAAAATAGCTCAAATTCTCTGTTCCAAAACTTGTTATAGTCGGCATTGTCGATTTCCAATGATCAATGCCGATTTTTGGGGTCAAAAAAATAAAAAAATATGTCTAAAATAGTGTCACAGTCGGCATAGTAAAGAGCAATACCGAATGGAATGATGTAGATGACTTTTTCTTGCTTTGGTTGTTTAGTCCATAACTTCGTCATCCGAAATCGGAATGGCCTCATTCTTTTTATGTTCACTTCGTATTCTCGTTCTATTTAAGGTGGTATTAAGAAATCCTTGATTTTAATGAGTTGAATTTGGTCTTGGATCCTCCTTCACTTGTAGAACTCAACTTCTCCTTGTTCATTTTAGCACTTTGTAACTCCTTTTTGGATGATTCACCTAATATGACACATAAGATAAAAGAAATAGTAATAACAAGTCATATATAACAATTATAGCTAAAATAAGTATGCATTTGACACTAGAAACATGTGAATTATTCACATATCACTCAAAAACAGAGACTTGGTTGTTGGCGGCAAAGTCTCAACCGTGCGATCGAGTCTCTATCGGGCAACAAAGTATCTATCGCTCGATAAAGTCACTATCGCCACTTATCATGTCTATAGTGGTTCGAAATGGGAAAATTGGTTAGTTCACCAATTGCATTTTCATAGGACTTTGCCTAATAGACATTAATGTTAACAAAATTATTACTACTTAAAAGGTTTCAAACATCACGCTAAAAAAACCTAGGGTTATTTTGATTTTGGTTCCCATTAAATGATAAATATTAGCGATAGGGTCCCAGCTTTGTCTAGAGTTGAGTTTGGATCCCGGTTAATGAATTGACCATATTTGACTGCTTTGATTGTTAGAATATAGTTAAATTATTAAAATGACTCAAATAATCCTGTTTAATATATTTATTTTTACTTACAGTATAAGAACTTTAATTATAGTCGCGCGTCTCTTCTTCACCGAACTTCTCAAACCTGCTCCCAATGAACAAGTCTCTCTGACTTACAATATGCTGCTCTGCTAGAAACACATTCGTCATTCTCTTGAGACAACCAATACACTCAATTAAACGTGCAAGTATTAAGCAAACATCTAGAGAAAAAAAAGGTATTCCATTTACTGTAACTCTTTATTCTCTAAAGTGTTTTAGTCAGAGTTTGAGTTGAGTATATATATACTACGTATACAAAAATCAAAATTAATCAATAGTTCTTGACGAGTTTCAAGTCTTTATTGTAAGTCGACACAAAAGAATCATCTACTAACCTTTTGGAAAAACAATGGATAATTTTCCTCGTAATTTCCTTACTGATATGTTAAATCCCTTACTGATATTACAGTTTCTCTAAGGTGAAAAAAACCTCTATTATACACAGGGATTTTTTTATAACTTTCGTTCTTTTTCTTATCATCATCGATTCATCATCTTCACTAAATCACCACTCTAGCAGTATTTTTTAAAATTAACAAATCCTGCTCTATAGTTAAAATAAGTTCTCTGTGTTTCGAAAAAGGAAAAGGATTTACTAGAGATTAGCTGGTAGCCGTTATATTTATTTATTTATGATCATTGGATGTTCGCTACATATACATAAATATCAATCAATGAATTATATGTTCTACTATAACGGTCAAAGGGTCAAACGTTAGGTCAATTGTTTGACCGGGAGCAAAACTCAACTATGGACAAAGTTGGGACTCTATCGTAAGGCCAAGCACTATAGTGAGGCCTTACGCTTGGCTATAGCTTAATTATAGCCAAACAAAATATGTCCAAAAACTACTATTATGGGGTGGATACCTGGTATCTGTCTCTATAGCATTTTTAGACAGAAACCTGCCTAGTTTTTCCTCATTCAATACTTCCAAAAAAAAATTCTTTCTCCTCCCCATTCAAACCATTTTTACCCCCTTTTCATCTTAAAGTTGTTATAGGTCGAGTTTTTGCGTGAAATTTAAAGTGTTTGCTCCATACCCATTGGTGATTCTATTGCGTCTTTCAATTTCGAATTCCATCCCCAAATTCATCAAAGGTAAGTTATTCTACCATTAAGGTACTAACTGTATTTTTTTTATAATCATGAAGTTGTTGATGTTTGATTGATTATTTAAATTCCATGGATAATAATTATGTTATATGGACGTGTATGTAGTTGAAAATCCATGTATAACTTGTTATTTGATGATTAATTTTTGATTAACGTATGTCCAAATGTGACGTTTATACAATGTGTTTTTTACAATAGTTTATGTGATGATCCAAAAGATGCTAAATGTTGGAATGCAATGATATGCATATATATATATGTTATAGGGTTGAGAATAAAGGAGGATTTTAATAGCATTATGAGCAATAGATACGCGGTTTCGTCGTCGGATAATGTCGATCATAAGTTTAAACCCCCTAGGGAGAAGATAGGGATACAAGAAGAAAACATCGAGGTAGTACAAGTCATGTTACTGAATTGTATGATATTATTGCTCAGAATACCCGTGCTAAAGAAATTATCGATAATTCTAGGTTTGGATCAATGTTTACAATATATTATCCAAAAACTAACGACAAGGTTCTTACCTCCGGTCTTAGCGAAGGTGGTATCATACAACCAATACATTTCACTTCCTTACTTTTGAGATAGGCTTTATACCGTGGGACTTCACACATCTATCAGGTATACCTATTTACTGAGGAATCCGCATAACATTGATAACTTTTAGCACTAAAGAATAGTGTGATCTTGCACTACAGTGGATAGATTGTTTTCTCCTTTTCTAAGAGGAGAAGAAGAACAACAAAACATTGTTTCTTTGAGAAAGAGACTTATTACACGAACCTGGATTCGGGATAGTCCGATAAGATCGTTTATTCTATCTAGATGTTCCCTACTAAACAACATTGAGTTTCAAAAACAAATGGAAAGGTATTTCATGATGTAGATTATGGGTAATGTATTCTTCCCGAACCAGAACGATATGGTCTATCTTTACTGGCTAAGGGTATTTGGGGATTTGACTAAAGTCCGCAATTACGATTAGGGTTCAATAATTTATGGTCATATGTTATGGAATTTGAGTAACATAGTAACACACGAGAATGGTGGCCTCGAGTTCTTTTGTTATATATTAATAATAAATATATTCATACTCACTCTTTAATTATTATTTTTTTGTTATTATGTTGTATAACATTAGTGGTCAATAATATATTTTAAATGTTTTTTGTTGTGCAGCCTTGGTTTTGGGTGTATTTCAGATGTTTATATCCCAACATAATTCAGTTGGCGGAAGAAGATTATGATCCATGGTCGGACGGTCGTCTTTATGATAACACAGAAGGAAAGAGATGAAGAGGTCAACAAAGAGATACAGGTAGGCATTCAATTTCAATGGTTCGTAACCAAATTGACAACTACCCTATCTCAATGAAAATATGGGAGTCGTGGTCTGAAAGCCGATGGAGAGTTAGAAAAAGGTGATACATGCAAAACTATTTTTTGAAGGTTGTAAAGTGTTTTATTATCCATTTGGAAATTCCACCCTGTACTTGGGAGAACGGTGTTTCAGACAAGTAAGTGGAATATGGGTACTTCAAGCAAATTTACCTGACACTAAAATAGACATTAAGAACGACTACTTGTACGCCAACAATTGTCTTGATCCCTTAAGGTACGGTGAGGTCTATCTTATCCATTACTCCGAGTTTTGGAGACAAAACTCGGTCGGAAGCTACTCCTCGATTGTTGAACATCAAGGAAACAAAGATTTGTATTCTTCATAAGATCCTAGTTCTTATCTCCTGACCCACCATGGTGAAGGCAATCTATATATTCACAAGAGTTAGTGCCGATTGAACATCATTTTTTCCCCAAAGCTAGAAAAGCCATACCTCAGAGTTGCCGACGAAAACAACAAAACGACCAATAAACCCATTGGACATGAGTACATGAGTTTGGAATCCAGACCCAGTTATAATGTCAACTGGGATACTCCTGTGAGTATAAGCTGTCTTATTAATAGTTCATGATATCTTTATAGCGATGTTTGTTAGCAAAAGTTGACATTAATAAAAAAAAATTGTGTTTGCAGGTAATGTGGTGTCGATATAGTGAGGAACCGACCCATCAAATCTATGTAATGAATCGCATATCGCTCGACTATACAAGAGACTTGTGAAATCAACATAATCCCAAAGAAGGCATCAAACATATACCTCGTGTCCGACCCTATATGGGACCTTATCAGGGTGGGCCGTGGCGGACTCAAAGCCAAAGTAGTGTTGATCGTGATTCAGGAAGATCATCTCGTTTTTTTTGTACCAAACAGTCAAGATGAACACTTATACCATCCTCAATGGGATTCTCAATATGCCCCTAAAAGCAGAACAACCTATCAAGACTATGGTTATGTACAACAAACCGGACACCTAAGCCACCCATCATCTTCTTATATTACAGAGGAGGATCCTTTTTGTGACCATATCATGGTTGGGCTCAAAGTGTACTAACCGTGTATGAATAATGAATTATAGACGGTTATTGTGACTCATGTGTACTAAATATTATTTTTATTTTTATTTTTGAAAAACTAAAGGTTTTTAAAAAACTAATGATTTTAGATCAAACCGTCTCATCCAAAACCGTACCAAACCTTTTATGGAATAGTTTGACACAGTTTCAAAAACTCAAAAACCGTTGTTCTTGGTTTCGGTTTTGGATGAAACCAAAACCGTATCAAACTATACCATGTACAGCCCTACCTACATACGGTTATTACTTGTATATGTAAACCTTTTATCATTATAAATATATCACTCAGAAACCTCAAAGGGTATTGAGAATTCTAGCTGCAAAACTCTGTTATGGTATAGAGCCAGAAACAGTTCTCGGCCTCTTATTATTTTTCTTTCTCATATTCATCCTTCATCCTAGTTAGTAACGGCACCCACACCTCCGTCTTCTCCCACCTCTCCCTCTTCTCGAACTGATAAATCTTCATCTTCTTTTCAAACAGATTCTCTTAATATGCCAAAAAAATCTTCTCCATTTTCTGATAACTTCAACCACTTTTCTCATCTAGTTTCCTTTAAACTCGACGGAAATAACTATCTTCTTTGGAAAAATCAAATGATTCCCATCCTTAAATCGCGGCAGCTTTACAAATATATAGGTCCTAATGTTAATCCTCCATCTTCTACTGATCCCAAATATTCTGATTGGGAGGTTGTCGATCAAACTCTTATTAGTTGGCTAAATGCAACCCTAACTGAATCTGTCTTTAGTCTTGTTCAAGGTTTACCCACACCAAAGGCTGTTTGGAAATATCTTGAAGAAAAGTATGGCTCTCTTCATACTGCACGAGCTATTCAGTTACGACTTGAGCTACAACATGTTACTCGTGGAAGTCAATCAATTAATGACTATCTTCTAAAGATAAAGAAACTATCGGATGAACTCGCTGCATCTTCTTCGCCTATTTCAGACGTTGATCTTGTTTTTCATGCACTTCGTGGTCTTGGAACAGACTATGTCCCTATTTATGCTGCTATTACTACAAGATATACTCTCCCAACTTTTCCTGAATTATCTTCTCTACTTCTTCCGTTTGAAGCTCATCTTTTTCATATGCAGAACATGAAAAATCTTCTTCGCCATCATCGTCTGGTACTTCTTTTTATCGTGGTG
Organism: Papaver californicum; assembly: GCA_023531435.1. NCBI lineage: Eukaryota > Viridiplantae > Streptophyta > Magnoliopsida > Ranunculales > Papaveraceae > Papaver > Papaver californicum. The sequence goes on along the minus strand of JAJJMC010020023.1, from coordinate 946,726 downwards.
GACACAGAAGATATCGTGGTGGTCGCGGAGGCGGCCGTGTAGGTGATCGTGGTCAAGGTCGTTGGTTTAATATTCTTGAAAATCGCTGGGATAACAACCGTGATGGTCGTGGTTCTCATGCATCTCAGTCTATTTTAGGAGCACCACCTTCATCTTCTTTTGGTCCACCAACTTGTCAATTATGTGGTAAACGTGGACATGTTGTTCAACATTGCAAAGAGCGATTTAATCACGCCTTTCAGACGTCAGATCTCCCTTAATCCTTTGCTGCTATGCAAATACAAATCACTCCCTTATGAGCAACATTGGTACACAGACACCGGAGCCTCTCACCATATAACAGCTGATTCTAATGCAATGACAAACCGATCTGATTATGCTGGTAATGATAAGATCATCGTTGCTAATGGTATGACTCTTCCCATTTTAGGTTCTGGTAACATTAATTTAAGGACACCACATTCATCAATTCGTTTGCAAGATGTTTTTCATGTTCCGAATCTTTCGAAAAATTTAATTTATGTTGGCCAGTTAACCCGTGATAATGAATTGTGTCTTTGTTTTTGATCGCTATGGATTTTGTGTACAGGACAAACAAACTGGGATGGTTCTTCTCAAAGGTCCAAATGAAGTTGGGTTGTATCCAGTTCGGCAAGTCAGTAATGGTGCTTCGTCCTCTAACTCTTTTCATCCATCTGTGTTCATTAGTCATCGCGCTAGCCCTTCAATTTGGCATGCACACTTAGGACACCCACTTAGGGGAGTTATTCAGTGTGTCTCAAAATTCAATTTCAGTTGATTCATCAATAAAGGACATGTGTTTATGATCTAGTTGTGTTATCTCTAACCACCATAAACTTCCATTTACATCTCCTCCTACTTCTTCTACTGAAATAATATTTTAAGTACACTCTCCAGTTCTTTCAAATTGTGGATTTCGTTATTTCTTTTAACTTGTCGATAACTGCTCTCGATTCTCTTGGTTGTTTCTTTTACGTGATAAAACTCAAGTTCGATCTGGATTGTTTTTAACGTTTTAAATTAACGGTCGAAAACCGCTTTAATACTAAAATAAAGATACTACAAAGCGATGGAGGTGGTGAATATATTGGTAATTCTTTTAAGAGATTCTTGAATTAAAATGGTATTATACATCAATTTTTTTGTCCCATTACACTCGAACAAAATGGTTTGGCTGAACATAAAATTCGTCATATTACAGAGACGGGTTGCACTCTTTTTGCACATTGTAATATGCCAGAGTCCTACTGGGCAGAAGCCTTTACTACTGCCGTTTATCTCATTAATCGCATGCCCATACCGGTTTTACGACATAATTCTCTTAATCCGGATTTCTCCTTTTTACATCCATTTGGTTGTCGTTGTTTTCCTTTCCTAGGTGTTACTCGTAAAAATAAATTGCAACCAAAATCTGTTTCAAGCATATTTATTGGTTACAATGAGTCTCACAAAGGATATAAATGCCTCAACCTGCGTACAAAATGTGTATTTATTTCTCATCACGTCGTCTTTGGTGATTTATTCTTCCCATAAAATTCTGATTTATCCTCTCTAACTAATTCATCTTCATCATCTTCATCTTTATCTTCTCCACAATTTGTTGTTTTTACTTGGCCTTCTTTAAATTCTCTTCCTGATCTCACTAGCATTTTGTCTCAACCATGGTCCCTCGACATCACCATATTCATCTTTTCTTTCTTCACCCAGTATTCCAATTTCTTCAATGCCCTCTTCATCTACATATGCACCATCATCAGCTGATTCGTTACCGTTATCAGAGCATAACCCGCTAGCTCCAGTTGACCTGCAAGTTGAGTACCCTCCTCTAGAAGTTGTTAGTACACAACCAACTCATCCAATGATCACCTGTTATGTGATGGTACCCGAAAGCCAAAAGTTATCAAATCTCTATCTGCCACTCGTTATCATATACCTTATTGTTTTGCTACCATACTTTCGAATTTGTCCAAAGAACCCACCTGTTACATTCAAGCATCTAAATTTAAAGAGTGGTTAGAGGCCATACTTGATGAGTTTAATGCTCTTATTAGCAACCAAATATGGTCTCTTTTTCTATATGATCCTAGCATGAAACTTGTAGGTTGTAAATAGGTTTATTACATTAAACAGAAATTTGACGGATCTATAGATCGCTATAAGGACCGTCTGGTGGCTAAAGGGAACTCATAACAATACGGGATTGATTATGACGATACTTTCAGTTTGGTTGTCAAGCCTGTCACTATTCGGTTAGTACTAAGTGTTGCCATTTCTTGTAATTGGCATATTCGTCAACTTGACGTAAAAAACGCCTTCTTACACGGCACACTGGATGAGGAGGTATACATGTCACAACCACCTGGTTTTACGGACCCTAATTATCCCATCATGTTTGTAAGCTTCATAAGGCCTTGTATGGTCTAAAACAAGCTCCCGGAGCTTGGTTCAATCATTTCACTTCCTTCTTACTTGAGCTTGGGTTTGTTCAATCATTATTTGATTACTCCATGTTTACCCATCGTTCATCTACTGATATTTTAGTTTTGTTGCTTTACGTAGATGACATTATTATAACTGGTTCCGAGTTATCTGCCATTTCTAATCTCATATCGCAACTAAGTTGTCAGTTTGTTATGTCTGACCTTGGTCCTTTAAATTATTTTCTTGGTATGGAAGAAACTCGAACTTCTACAGGCACTACAAAAAAAACGGGTTTAAGCAACTGGTCGTTTTAAGTCGCTTAAAGCCCCTTTTAAGTCGCTATAACCGTTATAGCGATTAAAAGTGGCCAAAGCCATGTATCTCAAAGCCTTGAGCGACCATGTAATCGCTCTAGTAATAAACCAACTAACCTTAAGCGAGTACGTTTCTCATTGCTTAACATTTAGAGCAACTAACATGGAGCAAGTAAAATGTTGATCGCTTAACATCTAGACCAACCAATATAGCAAGTAAAATATCAATCGCTTCAGATATACCAATCATTCTAAAGCAAGTAAAATACTTAGTTGATAGATACATGGAGCAACTCGACCTAAATTTGATTGGTTAAGGTTTTAAGCGATCAAATTGTTTTGCTCGCTAAAAGCGATTTCTGATTTTAATTGGTCTGAAGTTAGTTGCTCAAGCTTTTGAGGTACCAAAGTTTTTAAACTACCTAGTTTGAAGAACTATTAAACTACCTAGTTGAAAGATATATAGAGTTTGAAGTTACTTAGTTAAGATTTTAAGCGAGCAAAAGATCAAATAATTTTACTCGCTAAAAACAGATTGGCCTAAAATTGATTGCTTAAAGTATTAAGCATTCAAATTATTTTGTAATTCTGATTGCTTAAAGTTTTAAACAAGCAGATCTTTTTTGCTCACTAAAAACAAAATTTAATTTAGATAATCCTAAATTATAATTATAATTAACAATTAATATTAAACATTATTACTAATTAAGATTATATAATTAAAAATAAATAACAAAATCAAATTAAAATTAGTACTAAAAACAATTATAAATCAAATTAAAATCATAATTGATAAACTTTATTATTAATGAATTTAATTTAAAAAATTACAATCATTTAGTTGAAAAAATCACAATCATTTAATCTTCAAGGGAGTTGATTAAGTATTACAAGCTATGAATTGAATGTATATTTACGCACAATGTCATATCCATCTTTGTAGTACTTCAGTACCGTACCCAAAGGAACTTCAGGAGAATGTGCTTCATTCAAAAGCTTAATCCCCAATAAAGATGGATCGCTTCCATACCTGCAAATGAAAGATGACATACTAATTAGGAGGTGCAGATAGAAATTCTATATGCTCATTCACAATAAGCAATTGTCAATACATAAAGACTGTTGTAAGAGCAGTTAGCAATTAGGAGGTGCAGATAGAAATTTTACTTGGAAGCTAGGAATTCTATACCATCAAGATTATCATACAACAATAATTCCAAGTCCAGAACCTTAATAGCAACTATTTCATTAAGTGGAACACAGACAGCTCTGTACACAGTAGCACTAACACCATCACCGACTTCCTCGTACAGCTTGTAATCTTTTGCATCAAGAGGAAATTTCTTCTCAGATATTTGGTCCACATAATCTACAATTCAAACCACAAATATGAGAGATTGAAAAGTGAAAACTAAACAAACTCACATGAAGAATCACATAAAACAGAACATGAAAATTTAAGAGTTTGTTATTAGTGTCAACAGAACAGATTCAGTCTCGTCATTGAGTTCATGTATTTCATGAGTACATTACATTATAGACTCTTGTTACAATTACTGATATTCAGTTTGTGATTTTAGTAGTAAAGAAGAAACATATGTAAAATGTGTGGTTCAAAGTTGTATCTGTGACTTTCTGTAGATACCCAAAAATTCACATACAATCTAAATACCCACAAGCATATTTTCCCTGTCCAAATAAACACAATTTAAAGATACCCAAATTCACATAAATTCGGCAAGTGTTCTTGCGTAAAAGACTTAAAATATATAAATATATTTTTCTAAGAGACATTAAGTGTTTAGAATAAAGAAGTCATCTGCTTGAACAAACCACTGCATATGTTAATAAAAAGGGAACTCTTACATTGGATATCTTCGAGATAGAAAAATAGCTGAAATACAACATCACCCTACCACCTAAAACAACACCAGACAGCAGCCATCAACAAACACCACCACACCACCTGGCAATAATCAGCACCACCACACCTCCGAGCACCACCACAAACGGCAACAGAATATCAGGAAGAAGGAAAAAAAACAAAAAAATCAGTTCAAGAGTCCTACTGGTTTATGAGAGGGAGAAAAGCAAGGAAAAAATGTTGAGAATGGTGGCTGAAAAGAATTTGATTGACTTAGACTTAGGGTTTGAAATTAGATTTAGGGTTTCCTTCTCCTTGAAAAAACCTAATAAATCAAACAGAGAAAAAAGGTTAGAATTATGATATCAAAAATAACTCATATGTAATAAAAAAAAACTACTGAAACTGAAATCTAAGTTCATAGATTCACTTAGTGGAAGTTCGATCAGATTTTCTCTTTTTTTGTTGTTGCAGAAGTAGTAGAATGACATGAGTTAGGGTTTACAGACAAAATGGAGAAGGTGGGAGGCGGACGAGAAGGAAGTAGAGATTAGGTTTAGTGATTTTCTCTCTCTTCTACGCTTATATCTGAAAAGTTAATTTTACCTCGAGTAACTGATCAAAGAGATTGACGGACATGATTTGTTGTTTGTGTGTTCCCCACGTATGCTTCTTTTTGTGTTAAAAAGGAAAATTTGAACGGTGGATAAGCCACCTCATACGGATCATGAAGGTTTTGGATAGTCCAGATTTGATGTTGGATTATCATACGGATTAAGACAAGTGTTTGGGTTAAACTATATCAATTTTCATCAATTTCACTCGATTTCACTCAATTTTTTATCGAACCGACTTGAATACACTCAATTGTGATCGATCTTACTCAAACTATATCAATCTTTCATCAATTTCACTCGATTTCACTTAGATTTATTGAATTTTATTCAATCTCAATCAAACTTATTCATTTTTTTATCGATCTAATAAATCTGACGATATCAAACTATGATTTTAACAATTTCACTAAAATTCACTCAATTTTGTATAAAACCGAGTTGAATACACTCCATTTTGATCGATTTTACTCAAACTATATCAATTTTTCATCAATTTCACTCGATTTCACTTAGATTTATTGAATTTTATTC
>JAJJMC010020023.1:874766-940948 GCA_023531435.1 Papaver californicum | reverse complement strand
TTGATCGATCTAACTCAAATTATATCAATTTTTCATCAATTTCACTCGATTTCACTTTGATTTATTGAATTTTATTCAATCTCAATCAAACTTATTCATTTTGTTATCGATCTAACAAATCTAACGATATCAAACTTTGATTTCATCAATCTCACTAAAATTCACTCAATTTTATATAAGCCGACTTGAATACACTCAATTTTGACCAATCTTACTCAAATTATATCAATTTTGCATCAATTTCAGTCGATTTCACTTAGATTTATTGAATTTTATCTAATCTCGATCAAACTTATTCATTTTTTTTTATCAATCTAACAATATCAAACTATGATTTCATCAATCTGACTAAAATTCACTCAATTTTATATCGAACCGACTTGAATACACTCAATTTTGATCGATCTTACTCAAACTATATTAATTTTTCATCAATTTCACTCGATTTCACTTAAATTTATTGAATTTTATTCAATCCCAATCAAACTTATTCATTTTTTTATCGATCTAACAAATCTAACGATATGAAACTATGATTTCATCAATCTCACTAAAATCCACTCAATTTTTTATCGAGCCGACTAGAATACACTCAATTTTGATCGATCTTACTCAAAATATATCAATTTTTCATCAATTTCACTCAATTTCACTCGATTTCATCAATTTCACTCGATTTCATAGTTCGGGGTTTAGGGTTCATGTACACCTTATTATCTTTGTAACCTCTTCCCCTAACTTGTTAAACTTATCGGACACGCAAAATTGGGTCCTTTTAATTGAACATTTGTTGGGGTTCAACCCTATTTATCAAATCATAATTTATAAACAAATGACAAACTAAGAACCCTAATTATAAAAAAAAAAAAAATTTGATGAATCCTAATTTCCAAAATTCGTTAGGTTACGATAGAAATATCAGTTGACGACATTCGAAATCCAATATTTACCTTTCAAATTTCCATTTCAGTAAGATGGTAACTAACACACACAATGGTAACTAACACAAAATTGAAACAAACACAGAATCCGTATGACCATCCAAAAGCAAATCTGGACCATCAAAAGCAAATCTGAATCCGTATGGGGTACCATCACCACCGTTAATTATTTTTTATCAAAACCCTTCATAAAATTTTCTCTTTCATTTTCAACATTTTCTTTTCTCTCTCTCCCAATTTGAGCCGCATCACCACCATCACCAATCTGAGAAAACTAGGGTTCCATATTCGACTGCAACAAAACCTCAATCTCCTTGTTTATGTTTTTGATTAATTAATAACTAATCAGGCTTTATGTTCCACCATCATCATTCTAATTTCACTCGTTCTCTTTTCTTCCTCTCATTTTCTCCCTTGCCTTGGCCGCAGATCCATCATTTGAAATGAGATCTTCTTCAGGATCTATTTTTCCCCTAAATTTGAATACTTCTCTACTCATAACCCCAAATTTCTCAAACCGATTGATTCAATCTCTGCTGGAAGTGTTTCTATTGATTATAAAGCAAAACCCATTGATCTAATATCTGAAACTCAAACAAAAACCATTGATTTATTCTACGGAAATGATATTTATGATGTTGAGACAGAACCATTTGATTTAATTAATGAGAGTAATGTAACAAAGGATTCTTATTTGGGTTCTTCTGGGAAATGGTGGATATATGTGATTTGTATAAAGGAAAGTGGGTAAAATATGAAGAAGCTGATGATCGAATTTATCAACCTGGTTCTTGTCCTTATGTTGATGAAGCTTATGATTGTCAAAGAAATGGTAGACCTGATTCAGATTATAATAAATGGAGATGAAACCTGATGGTGTGACCTTCCAAGGTAAAACCTATGGTAATGCTAGATTATACATTGTTTCTTTGTTTACATTATGTATTTGCATATTCAGTTTGTGTATAGTGAACTTAGTCCAAAAATGAACTCTGTTGCTTCTTTATTCTGCACCATACTGTAGTGTTTAACGAGAGTTGGAAGCAAACATTATTGGTTGTTGGTTGAGCTGTTGTTTTTTGCAGTTAAGGCAGGAAAAGGAGAGCTTGAAACCAACTCTTGTGACTTTATCAACACCACCATCTTCATTAGATGTACCAATCAAATCAGGAGAAAGCCGACGAACTTCTAAATCGAGCTTGGAATCACTTGTTCAACAGTTGGAAAGCAAAAACCAGGTTAGCCTGTACAATTCGAGGTACCAACCCAGTATGAATTCACTCAGGTCTCCACTGTGAGCATCAACTCCTTATGTAAGTTTTACCGACAAACTTAGTTGTTGACTCTGCACCATAGTATAGTGGGTAAGAGTAACAGACATACATTGTTGATTTTTGATTGAGATGCTGGTTTACATTTGCAGTTAAACTGAATTTCAAACTTTAGGCTGTGACGATTGAATTATGGTTGCGGACTTGATTTGTTGCACCTTTACTGTTGGTTAAATAGTTGCCATCAATTGTAACCAGTTTTCGTCGTTGGATGTTCTATCAGTCTCGTCTGATGCTACAAGGTATTGACTCAAGTTTGGTACTACTGATGGTACTTATTTACTAGCTCCTCTAACTGTAAGTGTTGATATGGTAACTATTATGTCTTGGGTTGATGAGTTTAGGTTTCTCAAAGTTCAATGTTGCAAAAACTAATCTATTTTAGATTTTTTAAGATGAATTAGTATCCATTTTATATTAAGATTCAATTGACTAATGTGGTTTATTTATAGGTTAGGACAAATGCAGACACTCCTGAAGATGTATTAACAAATGCAGACAAATTCAATTGACTAATGGATGGTATCTTATTTTTACAGGTGGACTGTTTTTGGATGCTATTTGTAGTCCTGATAAATACAACTTTGAGGTCTTTGATTGAGGGTTAGTTGGACTTGATTATTCTCGAGTTAAATTAATTTTTTACGAATGTATATTTTGATATTTGTATTTATGCTTAATTGTGTGTTTCTTTTGTAGATGGAGCTTGCGCATGGTGGCGTAGGACAAGCATTATCAATGGATTACCGGGTGTTAGTTACTAGATTAATTACTTTCTTCTAATTTAATTTTCATATATGAAGGTTAGTTGATCTTATCTTCTACTTTGTTTCTAATCATGCACGTTTTATATATTTCATGTGTTTATCTTTTTTCAGTATGTTTTATTCTTCTTTTTGATCCTTTCTACAAGAGGTTTTGGATCAAAGTGAAGCATTTCAAAGCCTAAAGCAGTACTAGATAATCATTTTTTTTTACTTATATATATCATTGTGATATATATCATTTGTTAACACTATGTCTGCATTACAGTTATCTTAGGAGCTCGAAGCATACAAAGCAAGAAGAATATTGCCGCAAAATTCAAAGTTGAAGGAAATGCAGTAATGGAAACAATAAAGTTTGTTATAAATGACTTCATTACTTGGTGAAATAGAACAAATTTTGAGTCAAACTAGAGATATAGACATCATTACTCAACAAGCACCCGACTATACACCAGCACATGTGGTCTTTGAGAATAGAGGTACTGTCATAATTAATTCAAGAGATATAATGAAGATTAATAGCTTTGTATCTGCCCCCACTACTTGTTGAGATTTTTCACATTGTAAACTTAATCAAGTGTAACCTACTTTTATTTGCAAGAGTATACTTAGTTCGAGACCCTAGCCTCTCTGTAGATATGATTTTTCCGGATGTGCATGTTCACCCGTATTTTGATTTTTCCGTTTGATTTCTATTTTCTGTAACCCACAAAGTATACAGGGAAGTTTCGTGCTTGTTGAAACGACAGAGAGATTAGAGTTCTTTGTACATTTTTCTTTTATTTTCCTTCTTTAACCAATTAGAAAACGGGTCTTCGTAAATGAAAAGTCAAAGTTTGTTTAATCCTTGATTGTCTCAGTTTCTTATAATTTTTGGTCTTTTAACTGTCGGCTAGAGTCAAATCATCAAGATTTCTTCATCCCGGACTTAAAGAAGCTCTGATTCAGCTTTCACAAGAAAATAATCGAAGTCCCAAAAAAAATGAACACTTACCTCTTTTCACCATCTTTCTATTTGTGGGCCGGCTTTGTTTAATCTCCTAGTCTATCTGAACTCTCATAGTAAGCATTTTGAGCTGTATGAATTAAAGATTTTTTTTTTTGAAACTACCATCTTCAGTGATTCTTATAAATATTCAAGTTTCATGTAAACTTTATTACAATCCAACTTTTAGGTCGTACAAGTTTCAAAAAACTCTGTATTTGGCATGCTTGATCTTATTTTGACTGGAATAATATGTGGTGTGAGATTTGTAAAAAAGTTTGGTATTAATTATAGTCAATTTAGTCGACTCATGTTAATTTTTTTTCTTTAATTTATGCATCCAAACATTTTCTCATAGTGAATCAAAACAATGAATTGAACAAGTTTTGATGTTTCCATTAAACAAATTCTAATAAGATTGTTCGATTAATACTAAGTTCTCAAATGTCTATTTCAAAAACTGATTTCTCTTTTGAAATGGTGGCGGTGGCTTAAACTTAGTTGCTGAGAGAGGTTTGAGCAACCAATTCATTTTCTGTTGCTACGAGTCTGTGCCTCAAAGTGAATAGCTACATGATCACTTTTTTAGATGCTATAAGTTACTTGAAAAACGGATCTAGCAATTAAACATATTTGGTCGTGGCTCAAACTTAGTTGCTGAGAGAGCTTTGAGCAACCAATTTATTTTGTTGTTGCTACGAGTCTGTGCCTCAAAGTGAATAGCTATATGATCAACTTTTAGCTGCTATAAGTTACTTGAAAAACATATCTAGCAATTAAACATATTTGGTTGTGGCTCATACTTAGTTGTTGAGAGAGGTTTGAGCAACCAATTTATTTTGTTGTTGCTACAAGTCGGTGCCTCAAAGTGAATAGCTACATGATCAACTTTTAGCTGCTATAAGTTACTTGAAAAACAGATGTAGCAATTAAACATATTTGGTTGTGGCTCAAACTTAGTTGCTGAGAGAGGTTTGAGCAACCAATTTATTTTTTTGTTGCTACGAGTTGGTGCCTCAAAGTGAATAGCTACATGTTCATTATTTTAGTTGCTATAAATTACTTGAACAAAGGATCTAGCGATTAAGTGTATTTTTTTCGTTGCTAAATAATAGTGGACACATGTTTATTGCCGCCAAAATTTTTGGCAGTTGCAATGTTAGACGCTTAAACTATTTAAGCGACTAAATTTCCGAGCTCTTGCTAAGATTTTAGACGCTTAAACCCGTTTTTCTTGTAGTGAGGTCTTACTCTTACTCAAAACAAATACACTCTTGAGCTTCTAAACCGTGTTGATCTCTTGCACTATAAATCTGTCGTCACCCCTGTGAAAACTGGTAGCAAACATTCAATTTCTCATGGTGTTCTTTTAACTGATGTTACCTTATACCGTAGTTTAGTAAGGGGTTTACAATACCTTACAATGACAAGATCGGATATTACATATGCGGTCAATCAGGTCAGCAGGTTGATGCATGCTCCAACAGATATACATCTTACAACAGTGAAACGTATCCTTCGGTATCTCAAGGGTACTCTTGGTCATGGTATTTCTTTATGGTCTAATTTTTTTCTTTGAGTTGTGTGCTTTTTCAGATGCTGATTAGGGAGGAAATCCTGATAATTCTTGCTCCACAACTGGACATTGTGTTTTTCTTGGATGTAATCTCATATTATGGAGTTCCAAAAAGCAGTCTATTGTTTCTAAATCAAGCACCCATGCTGAATACAAGACGTTGTCTCATACTGCTGCTGAGTTGGTTTGGATTCAGTACTTCTTGAATGATCTTGCCTTTTCTTAAAACAACCACCTTTGTTACTATGTGATAATATTAGTGCAACCTATCTTGCTATGAATCTGATTCAACACTCTCGATCTAAGCATATTCAAATTGATTACCTCTTTTTCCGTGAACGTATTCATCGTGGTTTATTAGTGTTGCGCAATGTTTCTACTCATGATCAGTTGGATGATGTCTTTACAAAGGGACTTGCATCAACACTGTTTCGTTCATTGTGTTCCAAGCTTTCTCTATGTGTTCCACCTACTCAGCTTAAGAGAGGGTGTGAAAGGAAATAATATACTGCATTCTAATTGTATTCCATGTAAACTTCTTTTTATGTTATTCTGTAGATCTTGTTGCAATAGTTGGATAACCTACATATGGTTATTACTTGTATGTGTAAACCTTTGATCATTATAAATATATCACTCAGAAAAATCAAAGGGTACTGAGAATTCCAATTGCAAAACTCTGTTCAGGAGAACCTAGCTATAACTTCAATGGCAGTGACCACAGTTCCCAGCTCCATAGACCCGTTGATTTCATTCAATCAATCACCGATAGTTACCATCCATCAGAACTATTACTCTGCAACCACCAGACTCGAGTTTACTTCACTAAATCATCACTCGAGTGAAACCCATAACTCACTGCCAGGCTCGAGTTCTCAATTAATTTCTCACCAACCTACAACTCCATCATCAAAGAAAACCCACCTTTCGTCATCACTGAATCCATTGATGATAGCAGCTTCACCATCTCTCATTGCCATAACATCACCGATCAAACCATTATTTTCGTTAACTGTGTTAATAAATCAGGGAGCCCTAATTTAACGATATGGTTTAGGTAAAGAAGATGGTGACTTCCCTAGTATAATGACTGGTGCCATTAGTAACTTTCAAAAGTTAGCAGCCTTTATTAAAGTAGTTGGTGTTGTTGTAATATTTAAACTTAAGCTTCCCCTCAGTAAAAAGGCCGAATGTGTTTAACAGCTCCTTCAAAAATGTCATCCCCTTAGCAGAAACAAAGGCCCCCTTAGCATTTCTATTAAATTTTTGTTGAACTGTCAATTCTGGAGAACTGACAAGTTTAAATTCTTGTTTTGCCCATAACTTTCTCATTTCTTCATTCTCCATGTGATGATGACAAAAAATCTTAGATTTTGACAAGTTACACTTGGTTTTTGGCACTTCTTCTCATGTAGCCCTTCTTTTATTGCACAATTAAGTGCCAATTCACTTCTTTGGATGATTTCACCTAATAAAAGATAAATAAACAAAACAAGTGTAATATACAATAATTCACAAGAAATCTAGCAAATAAGTGCATGAAATTGACACTCTAAATGCGTAAATATGCACTTATCACATTTGTCTGGGCTCCAGATATATTTGTTCCAATCTTCAATCATCACAACCTGGTTGGAAATAATCCAAGGTTGATGTTGGAGTACTGCATATTTATCTTCTTTTTTGAATAGGGTTAGTTTGAAGATAGTGGTGTTGGGTACGGTTTCCAGGTGCTCAAACTGTAGCGGGTTCCACCTTTTTTTTAAAGATTGTTTCAAGCCATGGTAAGTAAATGATCCAGCTAGGGTTTTGATGGCAACACAATGAGCATGATGAGTTCTCAAAAGACTTTTCATTCTTTCAGTATGTATAAAGATTGGGGCATTCTTGTGTTTTATGGTGTCTGTAGCAGTTTGCTCAGTATAAATTGGATTTAGAGGTTGTGTTGGAGGTGGTATACAGGAAGTTTGATTTTTAGCCAAAAGTTCTGATGATTGAACTTTTTGAGCAAAAGCTTATGGGTTAGATTTTTCAGATGATGAAGGGTTGGATTTAAAGATGAACGAGTTTGTGGAAGAGAAAAAGGTTGATGAGTAAGCTGATGAGACTGGACCGTTATATTTTCCTGCATGGGGAATAAAATATTCTTTTACAGTGTTTATTAAGCCATGTAACGGATCAGTGTTGGAAAGGTTTTGGGCGGTGTTGGTGGAGTGATACAGGGGATTAGCAACATCTGTGAGTGGAGGAAGTTGGATAGGATTGGTGGTACATGGAGGTGGTGTTGCTTCCATTGGGTGAAGAAAAGGTGAGCTGAAAAAACCTGTAGAATGAAAAGGATCTAAGCGATGTGTTTTAACAAATCGAGGGTAAATCAGACCTGAGAGAGATGTAGAGAAAATTTTCTAGCAATTCGAACCAATTTAATACTTGTTGTGTGACTAACAAGCCAGAATCTTCCTCCACTTGTTGAGAATTTATGTAGATGAAGGGAGGAACTGAATCGGTTAGAGATTCGCTTGACTCGGTAGTTGGACGATTTGCGAAAAATTTCTCTTGACTCCAGTCAACGTCGACGACCATTTGTATAAGATTCTTCTTCTTCTCAATCTTTTTTTGTTGTTATTGATGAGGTTTGTTCGCTATTTGTGTTTCTTTAAGATATTCAATAAGTTTAGAACGCGCGTCATTCATGAATGATTCTTGTGATGATGGTGTAGGAGATGTGCTTGACTTAGAGACCCTTTTCTTGGATGTGGGATTTTTAAGTGGAGCCTTTGACTTGCGTTTATCGATAAATTGCTCGGTAGTAATTGGATTTCCTTCTGGAATAGGGATGCTATAAGAAACGTCATACGAGATTTGAAATTGATTTCTAAATTGTGCTTGATGAATTTGGTTTGATGATGGATTTTGGGGACTAGGGAATTGACTTGAATAAATATTAGGGGTATTAGGAGATTGAGTTGGATAAAAATTAGGGGATTGACTTGAAAAAAGATTTTGGGTATTAGGGTATTGGGAAGCCAAATTATAAATGCCGGTATCTTTTTCCATATCCGCGTCTTGATTTTGATCCTCTTTACATTTTGGATGTATTTCAGCATCTGATATTCTAAATCGCGACTGAAACTTTTGGTGGTTTCAGTGTATATTGAGTTCTTGTCGTTAGACCTTGCGTTAATGTAAATGATGTATAAGTTAGTCGGAAAAAAAATATACAGACAAAAATTATTTTAAACAATTGTTGTGAGAATAGTTTAGATAACTTACCCGGTTAATTTCATTCAAGTCTGGATGATTTGTGTTAATATTAGCAAGACATTCAGAAAATTTATCTACTTCAACCTTGATAATGGTAAATCTACTTCGAATTCAAGAAACAATACGCCTGTAAGGATTTCCAACAGAAGTTGGTACAAAATTTTCCATAACTTTCTCCCAAAATAAATTCATATTAGAAAAGTAAGTTCCTTTTTTCTTTAAATTACAATACACAGTAACAAGAAGCATGTCTTCTTCAGAAGAGTATTTCTTTCTAGAAATTTTTTCCCACGACGTTTTTATCTACGAAAGAGATGGATAAGAAAATGAAAGAGAAAAAAAATTGATTAATAAATTTGAGGGGATTTGAGTAGGAAATCAAGTTAAAATAAATTAATTTGGTGTGAGTTGAGAAGAAAGAGGCTGGTATATATAGGGAAAATTTCTCAAATTTTTTGAAAAATATCCACTGGATCCGAAGGTGGAGAACATAGAGCCATTAATGGTAATGACCGAGATCGAGCGTGAGAAAGGTGTAAGGAAAAAAATGTCAAATAAATAAAATCCCCAAGATGGATTTCCAGAATCCGTCAATATTATGACGGAAGTCTGGGATCTGTCCCACCTCTGAGACGAATATCAAGTATCTGTAAAGTGCTTTTCTTTGACGGATACCAGGTATCCGTCACTATCTTTTGGATATAGCTGGGATCAAATGTTAGGAGGTTTCTAACGAAGCTAAATCTTTGAACCAAATTAAAATCAAACGATGTCCCATAAAATTGTCTTTCGCTACATTTAAAATATAGCCAAGCGAAATACCCATCATAATGCCTAGCCTTAAGATGTAGGGACCTAAAGCCAAAATAATCCAAAACTTTAGTAGATCCTTCGTTCAATTAAAGAGGAACTTGTTTCAAAATAAAATAAAATAAAATAAAATGAAAGAGGAATTAATCTGTAATAGTAACTATTATTATTGGTAACGACGCTTATATTTTCAGACAGTGAACGGTGTGGTTCACATCCAAACCGTTTTATACTCTCTTATTAATAAAATTTGTTTTCATTCTCTTCTACTACTTCTTCAACTACTTCTTCTTTTTGTGTAAAGATTTAATGTCGTCGAAATTAAGTACGTTTATAGTTGGACATGGATGGAGAGGTTTAAGTTGTAATAATCCAAATGAACGTCCACCTTCTCTTCGTTTGGTTCGTACTTCTTGTAAGATGCAAAAGAAGAACATCAGGTTCATTTCTGTCTCTCTCTCCATCTTATTTTGATTGTAGTTCTTGAAGTTAATTAAAATCAGACATTTATTGAGTTCTAGGTTTCAAGTTTTATGTAATTTGCATTGATTTTGTTTGTTTGATAGTCTTTTTGTGAGATTGTCTACAGAAAGGTTTAGCTGAGAGAGTTTTAATTGGGCAATTGGATTTTAAGTCTGTATTCTTTCATGTTAGGTTTTGAGTTGGTTAAATTAAGAGATGACTCTAGGGACTGTTAATATTAGTTAGGTTCACTAAAGGATTGGGTTAAGCTACAATTTGCATTGCTAGGGTATAACTATTAAGATTAGGAGAAACATTTGAAGGCTAAGATCATAATGGGGTATAAGCACGGAACCGGTGTTACGGCATATGATTTCAGCGTATTAGGGTTAGAACTCAGAACGTTTTTCTACAACTAGAGACTAGAAAACTGGTAAAACTGAACTGAAAACAAGAAAAATGGATAAAGGAAATAAAAAGAAAATGGAGTTCACCACATGCAAAGAACTGTTGAAGTTAAGGTGTGTAGCTCACCTTAAAGCATACAAAGTCGGACTCATACAATCAAATCTGTACCAGGAGAAAGAAATATGATAGGATACTAATACTAGAAACTGGGAAATTGATCGTTTGGTTGGTGATCAGCCACCTTAATAATCCTTTGATTGGGAAACATAGATTAAAAAGGACCTAAAATATATCTAGCTAAATAATAAAATCGGTTTCCTAACGGAATATCTAACTTATCCTTACTTTCAAGAACAGTTAAATTTTGCAACTCCACATACCTGAAAAATCTAGAAAGAATCATGCTTCATTATGGAATTTTGTTCTTAACAACAAGACTACAGAATTACAATATAAATACTGGAGAATAGTTCCCATTATGTAATACAAAAAAAGTAAAACTAAACAAAGGAGACGAGATATTATCGAAGTCGAGTGCCGGTGGATCCACTAGCAGCACAGTTTCCGGTATGGGAATGTACAGAAGAAAACTTTACTACCAAGTATCCAAGATCAATGGAGCAACATACCCCTGTTTGAAGAAAGCCTTACTTTTCAAATGTGCTCGACGTTTTAAACACATTTCTTAGATAGGTTTATAGTTGTTAAGAGCTACAAGTGATTGCTTCCTTTTTTATATCACGGCACTACTTTCAACACAAAGCACAATAAACTGAGAAGGATGGGCATGTAGAGGAGTAATTCCAATGATCATCCACAGAAATGTAATATAGAAACGTGGTCAAGGTATACAAGTAACCACAGCTTATGGGGAGCACAAGTAAGGTATGCCTCAATTCTTATGTCTAGCAAGTGCCAGTAGATGAAAATGACCTTGAAGACACAAGGAGACAGCATTGAAAGGCGGGTCGGCTTGGAGTTTAAGACGTCTTCCATATAACATTTTTCTTAAAAGCTTTCCGTTGTCCGATTTTCAATTTGTTAACTCCTCGGATCAAGTAATTCTTGCACCATTACTAGATTAACAGATATCTGTGATATACCCTCCTTTTGAATTTTATGCGTCTTTTCTTTATATTAAGTCAGTTCTTCGGGGTATCTCACAGTATTTGACTTGTGTGGTTATCTTCCTTGCACCTTTTCAGTATTTACTTAGTTTAACGTAGTACTGAATCCTTGCAGTTCGCCAAATAAGAGACAGCCTGTCAAAAAAGTTCCTCTCGAACGCTTATTAATAAGTAACAATTTCGAGCCAAATGACGATGAAAGTGCTAAAAATGAAACTGCTCCTACAGATGTTACCACAAATTCGCCTGATAAATTAATGCCAATGAACGAGAACTATGATGAAACTGCTGCAGTTCAGAGTGCTGTTGAAGATAGTGTTTCAAGATTCGATAAGGAAAGCATATTGGACAATGAAGTCGAGGTTACATTTGTTGATAAAGTAAATAACGTCGCATGGTCTGATGATTCGTCACATTTAGCACGGACACAACTTTCGGTATTCTTTTTCAACTTTAAATAAACAAGTTCTACTAATATGGATATCATCATCTGTAGCTCTTCGTCTGGAGGTGGTTAAGCAATCATATGAAGTTTATTATGTTTCCTTTGAACATTAAATGGCTGTGGTCCTTTATTCTGAGAATGTGATAATTTACTTCTTCTGAATCTGTACTCCAAAGAAAATTGACTAGAGTTTCTTAAGATTTTTCAGCTGTATATTTGCCGGTAACTGATAACTAGGCAGGTGATAATAAATTAAGTTTGTGTGTGATTTTACGCTAATAAGAAATTACTGGAAATGGTGCGTTTTCTGTTGTTTCGACCACGAATAATATTCTCTGTGGCCTTTAGAACGCTCATCAATCATGGTTCATGTGGGGTATCTTTGGTTTATTCAATTCTTGCAATCATTGTTGGAATAAGAATTATGTATGATCATGTTACATTAATCTAACAGACTGAGAATGTCTTTTTTTCTTATTGACAACAGACTGAGCATTATTTTTCTTAATCAATAACAGGCTGAGAATGTTGATGGTGGAGAAAAGCTTTCAACTGTCCGACTTGATGATTTGGTTGGCATGATAAGAAATTCTGAAAAAAGTGAACAACCTTTTCAACATGCTTTTTAGCTCGTCTTTTTGATTTTTCTTCTCGTTGATTATTATTTGTAGGAATCTCTCTTTTTCTTATGTACTTTTGCTTTTGCAGATATTATGCTTCTCAATCAAGCACGTATTCGTGCACTTGAAGAACTTGATAAGACTGTCACCGAGAAGGAATCTTTGCAAGGAGAAATGAACATCTTGGAGATGAAGTTGGCAGAAACTGATGCACGTATTAAAGTTGCAGCACAAGCAAAAATACATGCAGAACACCTCGAACATCAGTTTGAAAGGCTCAAGGATGAACTATCGGATAGGGGTGTTTCTGAGGAGAACTATATCGACATCACTGAGGACAATAATGAACTTTTGACCAAGGAAGCTCTTATGTCACAAAATAGAAGATTTATCTCTCTGACCGAAGAGCTTAGATCATTAAGAAAGGAGAACATATTCCTGAAGGATGACATACAAAAGCTGAAGGAACAGTTGAGTAATGTAAAGGAAACAGATTACCGTGTATTAGCCTTAGAGAATGGACGGTCTTCTTTGGATGCTGCTCTGAAGGACCTTGAATCTAAGCTTGTGGTTGCTCAGGAAGATGTTGCAAAGCTATCTAGTTTGAAATTTGAATGCAAGGACCTATGGGATAAGATAGGAAGTTTGCAAAATTTGCTTGATAAAACAACTAAACAAGCAAATCAAGCAATTTTGTTATTGCAGCAGAACAACGAGCTCCGGAAGAAGGTTGATAGGTTGGAAGAATCTCTAGAGGAAGCAAGTGTTTACAGGTTATCATCCAAAAAATTGCATAAATATAATGAGCTAATGCAACAAAAGATACAATTTATGGAAGAGCGGCTTCAAAAGTCTGATCAAGAAATACATTCTCATGTACAATTATATCAGGAGTCTGTCATGGAATTTCAAGATATACTTAATAGTCTGAAAGAAGAAAGCAAGAGAAGGGCAGTAGATGAACCTATGGATGATTTGCCATGGATATTCTGGAGTTGTTTATTGCTGAAAATATCTGGATGGTTTCTAGAAAAAAAAATATCTTTCGAGGATGCAAAGCTTTTGAGAGAAATGGCGTGGAAGAGAGATAGAAGGATCCACAATGCATACATGGATTGCAAGGACAAGAGTGAGTTTGAAGTGCTGTCAACATTTCTCAGGCTGATATCATCTGAATCACGGTATTGCCATAAGAGCACTAAATTTAGAAATTTTCTTTTTGACAGGTACATTTAATTTTAGATTTTGTAAGTCTATAGTCTGTATTTGTTAGTATTATGAATATGGCTTGACTTGTGCCTCTTGTTCTCAATTGCAGAAGCACAGAATTGCATATCATTCATATTGCAGCGGAGATGGCACCAGTTGCAAAGGTAAGGTGAACATCAAGGCAGCATAGCATATTGATGTTGCCATAACTTAAATCCGCATGCCTTTACCCTAGACGTTGCGATATCCTTGAATTAAACCTTCAAGAAAGCTGTAACCAGCTTAGAAAATCTAACATTTACGGGTTCTATGCAAATAGCGAAGGATGATTGTCTTGGTGTGTCCCTCTAAAGTAAACCACCAAAGAAACAAGATAATCCTGTGATGTTGATCTGTTTTTAAAGGGTGCTTCTGCTCTATCGGTTCATTTGTTGTTAACTCTTTCACAGGAAAAGTGGAAACCTGTATTACCTTTTGCATGAACAGTGTGCAGCACCATGTGGCAGGCCTTTCCTGTTGTTACCTGAGCAACACTTTTTGATTTGTACTGCTTGTGAACTAATATCCTTGGTTCGTCTTTAAGATGAGCAATCTACTTTTTGTCCATCCATAGATTTCGTTTATCTTTTCTTCGTATGTCTGGCTTACGTTCACTTCCACGCTCATCGTATTCCTCTGCAACTAATTTTTCAATGATGCTTGATGCTTCGCTACTGTTCTTTCCGGTAAGGTGATATTACTTAGATGTGTTACATTCAATCTCTTTTCTTCCAAAGGTTGGCGGCCTGGGAGATGTTGTATCTGGCCTCAGTAAAGCGCTGCAGAAGAAAGGACACCTTGTAGAAGTTATACTTCCCAAATACGATTGCATGCAAAACGACCGGATTGGTGATATGAGGGTGAGTCTGAGAAGATCCTGGCCTAGGCACTCAAACACCTCTATGTTTTTTGTGAAGGACTAACTTATGAATGTGTTCAGGCCCTAGATATGGTGCTGGAGTCTTACTTTGAGGGTCGAGTATTCAAAAACAAAGTCTGGGTTGGGACAGTTGAAGGTCAAAATTCTGTGCAATGTTTACATAATTTCTAATAGCATGTTGAATTATACCATGTTAGCTGAATGGTTAATATTATGCAGGATTGCCTGTGTATTTCATTGAGCCCCTTCATCCAGCGAAATTCTTTTGGAGAGGACAGTTTTATGGGGAACATGACGACTTCAAACGTTTCTCATTTTTCAGTCGCGCAGCACTTGAATTAATTCTCCAAGCTGGCAAGAAACCAGATATAATCCACTGCCATGATTGGCAGACAGCTTTCGTGGTAAGGACTAATGGCTTTCAGAATCATAAACGAAACTGTAGGCTTTTATATCGTAGAAAACCCATTTTTCTTGTAATGACCTTGACGTTTGTCTTTGTTGTTTATTCTATAAATCCAGGCGCCACTTTACTGGGATCTGTATGTGCCCAAAGGTCTAAATTCAGCAAGAATTTGTTTTACATGTCACAACTTTGAATATCAGGGTACATCAAATGCTTCAGAGTTGGGATCCTGCGGGCTTGATGTCCACCAACTGAATAGACCAGATAGGATGCAGGATCATTCAGCTCATGACAGAGTCAATCCTGTTAAGGTAGATGCTCTTTTGGGGTAGTATTTATTGAAACACTTTAAAACAAGTGGCCTTTTTTCCCAAATGCATCTATATTTCAGGGTGCAGTTGTGTTCTCTAATATCGTAACAACAGTGTCTCCAACATATGCTCAAGAGGTCCGGAATGTTGAGGTTGGCCTTCTGTCCCTTGAATTTTTATTGTTGTCTCGTTCTGTTGTTTCTTAAGTATTTTCTTTTTGGCATCTTATTATTATTACTTTATTTTATGTAATACGTAGTAATAATTAATACTATATATAAACTAGATAAATGCTGCCAATGCCTTTTTTTTTTCTTCTTTATTAAAAGCAAGAAAAAGAGGCAAGAAAAATATAAAAAAACTATAAGAAATAACATTAACAAAAGAAAAACTCTCGTTTGCTTTATTTCTTCTTCCTCTTGCTCTCTTTTTGTTTCTCACATTTTCTAAGTCTTCTTTTATTATCCAAGTTTGAGAAAAAAAAAAGGTGAAAAATATTTGCATTCTGAAGGTTTTGGGCTTTAACGCTACCTGGGCGCACATCCGACTAGTGGAAAATTGCCCCATTTCAGGCGCCCATTTCATTAGGCAGAAAACGTCAAAATATATCGGTCCGGGCATAGTCCTGCCTAGCCGCCGAATTTTGTTACACCGAGGCAGCATAAAGTCATGCTTCCATGTTTTCTTATATCATTTTCCCTTTTGTGTCAAGGGAGGACGAGGACTTCATTCAACAATAAATTCTCATTCCAAAAAATTCTTCGGAATTCTGAATGGAATCGATACAGATGCATGGGATCCTTCCACTGATACGTTTCTCAAAGTTCAGTATAGTGCTGATGATCTTCAGGGGAAAGTAGAAAATAAGGAGGCTCTAAGAGAAGAACTGAAACTCTCATCTGCTGATTCCAGGCAGCCACTGGTAAAAACAATTCTGAGTAGTTGGTATTCTGCTCACTCTATGGCACTGTTACTTTAAACATGTATGAAAGCTAACAAAGATACTCTTTGCGATTACAAAGAACTTATGACTGACGACTATTGAAATGTCACCTTATGGTTGAATTCGCTAATGTAGTATGGTAGCCTCTTTTATACTCTAACTATTGCATATGCCATTGAATCTTGTTGATATTCCGATATGAGTTTGAACATATAATGCTTTGTTGAGTTTCTACTGACACTCTTTATATTGACTTCTTACATTTAATTGAACTAGGTTGGTTGCATTACAAGATTGGTTCCGCAGAAGGGAGTTCATCTGATTATGCATGCCATATATCGGACATTGGAATTAGGAGGGCAGTTTGTACTTCTTGGTTCAAGCCCGGTTGATCATATTCAAGTAACATATTTTATATCCCAATCAGTTTGAATGCTTCTAACCTCTAGTCCCTCTAGTCTGATTCCTAGTTTTTATTGTTTCCTGCTGGAATTTAATATGGTTTGGCTGATTAAATTTTTTGCCAACGAACTATCTTGTCTTCTAAAAGGTACCAGATAGATATTTGTGCAGCTGACAGAAACTTCTTGTTACCAACAATCCAACATCCAGCAAATATTTTGATATGAGTTTTCTTCTGTCAAGTACCTTCTAAACTGCAGACAATGTTTATCCATCAATGATGAAACTGCATTGATGAATTTGATATCAGCAGCGTCAACCATTCATGAAATCTGATGCTGTAGTTCATTCAGTTTGTTTGATACCATTTTCTTTAATTTTATACTAGGAGAAAGAGTTTCCTTTGGCAATTTCTTTGAACCTGTTACTCATTTCAATGATTCTATGTTGCATTGTAGAGGGAATTCGAGGGTATTGCAAACCACTTCCAGAATCACCCCCATGTTCGGTTGATATTAAAGTATGACGAGGTTCTGTCGCACTCCATCTATGCTGCTTCTGATATGTTCATTATCCCTTCCATATTTGAGCCATGTGGTCTTACACAGGTAGAATCTTCACTCTGTACTCTGTAAAAGTCTAAAGAACATGAAGATCCTATCAAATGATTCAGAAGAAAAGCGATAGCAATATCTATTTGACATTAAAAGAACCTTTCATGCATTTGCTAGGCATCTATCAGGTTCCAAGGTTATTTTAAATTTCCTTGATAAATCTACCCAACTTCCTTCCTATCCATGTATTCATGTCAAACAAAAGTCAATCTTTGCTGTGGAATTGTTGCTGAGCTTTATATGATTTTGAATCTTGGTTTTCTCGTAATGTTTTTAGATGATTGCAATGAGATTTGGTTCTGTGCCTATTGTAAGGAAAACTGGGGGGCTTAACGACAGGCAAGATATTCAGTTTGTTAACATTTCTTCATACTTGTTATAATAATCTCCTTACGTTCAAAGGTTTTATTCCCAAGAAAATTTGTTAAGATTCTTCATTATTTATGTTCATCTGCAGTGTTTTTGATGTTGATGACGATTCCATCCCAGCTCAATTACGCAATGGTTTTACATTTGTAAATCAGGATGAGAAGGTATTGAAGATTTCTCTAACAAATAACATATAGTACTGTTAACGTGTTTGCTATTTCATCCTTCTACTTTCTTCATTCACCATTCTGACTCTTTTTTGGTAACAACTTTCAAAAGGCACTAAGCAGTGCATTGGATCGAGCATATAACCTATACACGATGAACAATCAGAAATGGCAGCAACTTGTTCAGCGAAACATGAAAATTGATTTCAGTTGGGATTCTTCAGCTTCAGAGTACATCAAACTTTACGAGAAATCTGTTGCTAGAGCAAGGGAAGCAAACCGTGCTTTAACGCTTCCGTGATTCTTACGTTCTTTTATGCATAAAACTAAGAGAACCCACAAGGCACTGGAAATACGTACCTTGTTTTACCTTAGGAGGACCAAGGGTGGTGGTTATGACTAGTCATAGTTCTAATAATTTCATTGAATGAATTCACCAAATACACAATTTTCTTTTTCTTCTTCCCGTGTGTTATACTGTATCAATCTAATAAATGACCCTGTACATAAAGGCTCGGAAATAATGTGAAGGTTTGTTTGGCTAGAAATAGTGCAATTTTCTTTTGTGAATTCACATATAACATTCTAAAAGAAATAAATAGCTGTGTATTTTTTAGTCTCTTTCGATATCCTATGTTGTGTAACTAGAGATGTACATTGTACTGTTAGGTACGATTTTGGATTAAACCAAAACGGAAACTAAGGGTAACGGTTTTAAAAGTTTTTGAAATTGTATCAAACCATTTTATAAATTATAAACAGTTTGGAATAAAACTGAACCAAAATGGTTGTGTAAAACCATTGGTTTTTTAAAAATAAAAATAATATAGTGTTTAGTGTATATAAATCACAATAATAATATGTAATTCATACCTTGTACGTGGTTAGAAAAATTTGTTGTAGTGTATATTTTTTAATGAGTATTTATATGACATCTCGTTAGTCATTGATGCTTTCATTTTTTTAATTTTTTTTGATAGAAAGATAAAATTTATTAATTGGGAGCGTCGTACAGAATATTAGAAGTTAAAAAATTAGGATAATCTCCTAACCAACTGACAAAAAAAGTTTTCCTATAAGCATATTTAGCCAAAGTATCTGCACACTTATTACAAGTCTATTTATGTGTAGACTGCTTCAATTTAAAAAAATAAAAAATAAAAAATAACTAATATCTTCCACGATTCCTCGAAATTCCCATGGAACATTGGATCCCTTGCCTTGGATTAACTGAACTAAGCTTAGATAGTTTGTCTCAAAAATTACACACTTATATCCAAGAGAAAGAGCCCAAGAAATAGCTTCCAACATAACTAAACACTCCAAGTGTCCAGGTCCCACGAACCAGTGTAGCTTTCCATTTAGATCCTAAGTGGATACCTGCGAAGTTACGGATTATCAATCCATGTCCACCAGTTTTGGTTTCATAACAGAAGGATGCATCACAGTTTATTTTAACATGATTCATATCAGGAGAATCCATCTAGGTACACAGTTTCAAGAGAATGAGATAAAGTAACCTATCAAAAGACATAAACTACAATAGTAATAATAAAACACGATAATTCACGAAAAATCTAGCAATTAAGTGTAAGAAAATGATACCTAAAGTATGTAAATTATGCACTTATCAAATTCCTCCCACACTTTCCTTTTGCTAGTCCTCGAGCAAACTATATATCTAAACTAACCTAAACTACAATAACTCCCTTTCGTTGAGGATACGATCACACTTTGCATGTGTAACAAGCCTTTAAACCCCTAGGTGTCCCTAGTGGACGAGTTATAATCTCGTGAGGGTTTACTAGAGATTTACCCATAAAACCTACTCCAACTTCCAAATATTCCAGAGGATATGCATCAAAGAGCTAAGAGGACATAAAGTTTCTGCACACTAATAATACTAAGTTAGATGTATCAAAAAACATTATTCTCATGCTTAACTCTTGAGTTAGGAGAAAACCACCAAATGAAAGAATTCAAGTTCGAGAGCGATCAAATGTTTTTGCCTCACCAATAGGATTTTATGAATTTGCACTCAAAAGACGCACTTTATGGTTCTCATGTGTGCAGGAAGTAATGGAGATAGAAATCATGCACACGTTGAATGGTGGGATGGGAAAACCGTCTGAATTATATCTGAATATCCGATAGAAACGTGGGAAGAAAAATACTTGTTTTCTGATGATCTCTATGAAAGGAAATCAACCACTATGCAAGGATGGGAATTCTCACTCACCTTCTCATTCAATCTACAATCAGCACCACTCTCATAATGTCTCATAAAAACGTTTTCGTCTTTGGCTTGAACTGTATATGATGAACTCTTGGACTCTATAAAACTTCAAAAATTAATTTGTAACTTTTTTTCTCTAATTTTTGTTGTTTGAAACTTCTTTATAGCAAAAACAATGTTATAAAGAGTCTTCCAAAGTTCAGATCTAACCACAAGGATAGTAACAAGGCACAAATCCTTTATCATTCTACTTCTTACCCTAGCACTTTTATAATTTGTAGCCAAGATCATATGAGGTGTTAAACCAAACACATTTTCAACCGACTGCCATGCCTGTTTAGCAAAACTACAATGCCAAATTATATGATCTAATGTTTCTTCAGTAGCATTACAAAGATAGTATTTGTTTACAATTTCAATCTTGAACCTATTGTTAACTTTATCAATATTAGCACACGCACCTTTACAAATCTTCCAATTTTATCCGTCCAAAGAAGGATGAACCGCTGGCCTCTATAAAGCTTCGTATCACAAAAATTTAGTTGTTTTGAACGCATCAATTCCCTTGCTGATGCCACCGTAAAAACTCCTTTAATGTTTGGCTTCCATACTTGAACGTCAGATCCTCCCATTGGCTTTGGTAAAGTGTTAATATCAATTCCTGCACTAAGAAAAACAACTTGATAATTTTATGAGATTACTCACTCGTTACCAACAATCAAATCCCCAACCTGCACGTTAACAAACTTCCTAGTTGTACAAGGAATTCCCATAAGCTCGGAAATACTACTATCACCAAGCCACACATCAAAATAGAAGGAAGTACTGTTTCCATCTCCAATAAGAATCTTAGTATACATCTCCAACTTTTTATGAACCCAACGAATACCCGGAAGAATAGAAGATTTCATACCATAATCCACTAAGTCTCCATTCACCTTCAAAAATTTAGCTCTAAAAAATCTCGACCAAACCTTGTTAGAATTTTTAATATTCCACCAAAGTTTCATTATCATATCTTTTTTAGTAACAACCATTATAAAAATACCAAGACCACCTTTTCTATAAGGACAACACATTTTGTCATAAGCCACCACAAAAGACCTATTCAAAAGCGAATCTTCCGACCAAATAAAATTCCTAATAGTCACTTCACATTGATGAATAAACTTTCTAGGCCTTTATAGGAAGCCATATTATGTATCGAATAGCTAGAAATAATGGATTTGACAAGCACAACCCTATCTTGAAAAGATAACAACTTACTTTTCCATCCATCTAATCGATCCTTTAGTTTCTCCACAAGATCACTAATATGATGATATCGAACTGTCCCAGGCATAATCTGAACACCAAGATAATGCTCAGGAAAAGAAGTAATGGACATACCCAATAAATCAACAATAGTTCTCCTTCTATTCAAAGAAACCCCGTCATAGTAAATTTTACTCTTTTGTTTACAAATAGTCTGACCAGACGATCTTTGATAAACATCAAGTAAGTTTATTAGATTCTGTAAACTCTTCATATTACCTTTGAAAAAAATCATAATATCATCTGCAAAGAAAAGGTGAGTAGGAGAAACCCCCTTTTTAGTAAGCATATACGTCATACGACGCTCCTTGAAGAGTTTAGTAATTTTACGACTTAGAATATCTTCCATCAACACAAAAACAAGAGGAGACAAAGGATCGCCTCGACGAAGTCCTCTATCAACTTTAAAGAAACCCTCTGGACTACCATTTCCTTGCTGACTGTAAGATTGTAAGAAGCCAATCACACTATTGTTCAAAAAAACCATACCTTCGAAAAACTTCTAAGATAAAAGTCCAATTGACCGTATCAAAAGCCTGAGAAATATCTAATTTAAGGCCAACAATCCCATATTTCCTCTTGATGTGCAACTCATTAACCAACTCCGAAGCTAGACTAATATTCTCATGAATATTTCGTCATTTCATAAAAGCCACATGTTCATCAGAAACCAGTTTTTCTAGAACTCCACCCAATCTCGTAGCCAAGATTTTAGTAAAAAATTTAAAGAAAAAATTACTTAAACCTATAGGCCTGAAAGTTTTAAGAGTATTAGCACCTCGTACCTTAGGAAGAAGCATAAGAAGACTAGAATTAACCCCATCAGGAACCATTCTATTATCCCAACAATAAATCACCGCTTTCAATAAATTATCCTGGAAAACCTCCCAGCATTGTCTGTAGAAAAAATCAGCAAAACCATCCGGACCAGAAGCAGAATCCGCCCCTAAATCAAAAACAACTCGTTTGATTTCATCATATGAAGGGATATTATCCATGGTTTATATTTCCTCTAAAGAAATAACTTCATGATCCACATCAAAAAGTTGTTCCTCGAGAATCGAAACATCCCCATTGAATTTCCCCTCAAAATAACTCACAATATGGTCCATAAGCATTTCGTAATTAGTAATAGTATTTCCCGAATCATCCACCAGCTCTGAAATGGTGTTATTACTCCTTATAATACAAATACTATTATGGAAAAAAACTAGTGTCACTAGCTCCCTCCAATAACCAACTATTTCTAGCCTTATGCTTCAACATAGTTGTTATCTAAATAAATAACTTCTTAAGATTCATAACGTCTGTTGGATCCTCATTTGAATTAATAATAGCCACTTCAAGCCGAAGTTGAGTCTGTTTTAGCCGTAAATTGACATTACCAAATGTGTTCCATTTCCACTCCTTCATAGCAGCCTTTAAACGTTTAAGTTTATAAGGAAAAATATACCTAGGATTACCATACACATCAACATTCCAACTTTCTTCAACCATACGCATAAAATATGGATGATAAAACCATATTTTTTGTACTCGAAATGGAGCACGCTTCGGCATATTCATAACAAAAAGATAACCAATAAGAGGAGAATGGTCAGAAACTTCCATATGAAGAGCTTTACACCGCCAATTCTTAAATTTCTCAAGCCAAGAATTATTTATAATTTCTTTATCCAGCTTGTTAATAATTCTTGTAACACCCGACTGGTCATTCACCCAAGTAAATTTACTCCCGAAAGCATCAGCCTCAAAGAGATCATTATTATCATCAAAT
Source organism: Papaver californicum (assembly GCA_023531435.1). Lineage (NCBI taxonomy): Eukaryota > Viridiplantae > Streptophyta > Magnoliopsida > Ranunculales > Papaveraceae > Papaver > Papaver californicum. The sequence continues at coordinate 917,545 of JAJJMC010020023.1, read as the reverse complement.
CACTAAATTCATTAATGACCGACGTTCTTGGCTCACAACCACCTTTCTTCTCATCCAAACGCAAAACACAGTTAAAATCCCCCACCATAAGACATGGAGAATTATCAACTGCACCCAAATGTCTCCAAATACTTGTTCTCACAACTTGAATAGAACTAGCATGAACAAAAGAAACAATCACAACATTAATAGAAATAGTAATAGCTTGTCTACTCCTATTCAGAACCACCACAATATCCAAACCTTTTGAAATAAATATCCACATATTCCCAATACGTAAATCTGTAGAATTATGAATAATCTCCTCCCTGTAATCATCTAACTTCAAGTTGTGAATAAAATTAGAAGAAACATCCACTTTTGGTTCCAGAAGAAACACCAAATCAGGCCTATTCTCCCTAATTAGTTCTCTGAATTTACCCTTCGTTTTATCTCTAGCAACACCACAAATATTCCAAAAAAGAACACGCATTAAGAACTTTTGCTTGATTTTGTGTTTGATAACTTCTTGTTCCTTCCACTTGTTTTTATTTCAACCTTATTTTGTTGTACAACATCTTTAACCACATGAACATGCAATCTTGGAGACCTCCACATACTCGCCTTTATACCCAGCACGTTACCATTAGCTCCCTTATTCAATCTGGCTTCCTTATTCAAATTGGATTCCAAATAACCATCAACTTTCTTATTCACGCTAGCTTCCAAACTGGCATCAGTTTCCATATTCACGTCAACTCCCTTATTAACATTCACGCCAACTTCCATATTATCCCTACTACCAAAACTAGCCAACCTAGCACGAAATGCTTCTTGTTTGACTAATTTTTCCGCTTCTAGTTTAGCTTTCTTCTCAGCTTGCTTCCTTGCATCTATCTCTCCCCATGGAGTAGAACCCAAATCAACATTATCATATTTTTCCAAAACCAATTCTTCATCAGTCTCATTCCCTTCCAATATTTGATCATTCCTAATGCCTAACTCAGCTGCAAGAACATCATTATTATTATTTACTAAAGAGCTTGAGTCAAACAACTCATCAACTCAAGGAGTAGTTTCAACCCCATCAATATTATCCTCATTCAAACTATTTAGCACATTAAATTGATTATTTGAGTTCAACTCACCATTCTTAGTTCTATTCGGTACTGAATTTCTTCCCCCCCTAGCCTGTTGCCAAACTCCCTCATTGCGTCTCCTAGCCTGATTAGGAAATTGCTTTTGTTGAACAACTTCTTTTGAAACATCACGCTGAACTTCCTTCTCCCCAGCTTTAACAAAAGTTTTTTTAGCTTTTTTTGCACTCTTTAAACACATGCCCAACAATCTTACAATGTGTACAAAATTTAGGCTTATTGGGCACATCTACCTCTTGCGTAAAACATCTTCCACCTGTCGTAACATCAATTTCATCAAGAATTTCCTTCGAAAAATCTATATCCACCAACATGGAAGCAAAGTGACCATACTCATGATTCAGTGTTCTTTTATCAACGATAATTGGTGTTCCAAGAGCTTTTCCTAGAGATAACAGTATTTTTTCCGTCCAAAGCTCCATAAACAAGCCAGAGAATTTTACCCAAACTGTTGCATGAGATGTACGTTGGCTTTCAGGATCAAAATTTGGCGTTCATTCCTGAATTCGTAGAACTTGTTGTTCCACAATCCATGCATCCTTATTCAAAATCCTCTCCTTATCTTCCAAAGATTCTGTTTTGTTAACAAAGAAACCCTTCGTCATTGGCATAAATCTATATTTACTTTCCTCAATCTGTCATTGCTCAAGAAGGGATTCTTAACATCAGCAAAAACTAAGCCATTAAAGTTTAATCTTCCAATAAGACTAAATCTCTATGCCTCACAACCTTCATCAAATAACTCATTAGGTATAATTAAGTTTTCTTCCTATCGATAGAAATAGGTTTAGTCAGCGTCTTGAGATCAATACGTGTGGTATCAAACTTTTTCTTAGCTTTAAGAAGTTCAGCATACGTAATAGGGTTTTTGGAAGAAAAATCCTCCAAACCATTCTCTACGGAAGTATTAGAATCATTTTCTAAATCAGTAACCTTGGTATTAGTTATTGTTAAAGAGCATGATCCAGAATCCATCAATTCCACCATTTTAATCAACCGAAGTTAATCAAAAACCCAAAGCTCTATGGTCTATACCTACTTTTCCTAAAATCCAACTTATTTGGAAATGCATACAAAACATACGCCTAAAATCCAACTTATTTGGAAATGCATACAAAACATACTCCCAACTGGTTCGAGACTATCACAGTATATCAACTATGCTGATTTTTGTCGTTTATGTGACTTTAATTCCGTAAAAACAGCTGAACACCTTTTATTACACCGCCCCTATGCGAAAGCTGTGTAGCCTATTACACCATACGGTAATCATATCTCTTCTGACATTGGTACAACCATCCCCATTAAAACTGGTTATGCAATTGGATTACTAACAACCAATCTCTCACGACCACGTTAGAAGTTTTTTCAGTAATTTGGTACATCTTGAGAGATAGGTGTCCCAGAATATTAACACTACTCTTTTTGGTACATCCGATAGTGCCCTAAAATTGTCGGTAGATTTAGAACATTGCATTGATTCAACCCCTACTCAAGTTAGGCAGACCCTTGTATCAGTAGTGACTCCCAATATTTCAGATCTTCCAAATGATTGTCTCATCCTGTATTGCGATGCAAGTTATGATGATAAAAGTAACTCAAATGGTATGTATTATCTTAACTGATTGTGCAGGTATTTTCAAAGGATACACTCTCATTCAAGGAATAGCAAGATCAGCTAAAGAAACTAAGAGGAAATCCTTGACATTTTCGAAGGAATCAAGTGGATGAAAAGCAAAGGCATCAACTCTTTCTGTCTCTATACTGATGCAAAGAAGGCAGTCATTTATGTTCAAAATAAAAACCATCAACTGAGTTAGTTTAGATCAACAAATTTAGATGATTGTTACTCCATGTTAAACTTTTTTCTTTCTCAAAAGTAAAGTATATCAACAGAATTTATTTATCCACTGCCGATATAGCGGCAAAGTACTATAGAAGGAACAATGTTCATGGGGAATGGATAGGTGTTGCGCCTCCATTTCTTTCATTAACTGTGTAATCTTCTTTATAAATGAAGTATTTTTCTTACCAATTTGTTTTTCTAAACTTTGTTATGTTTTGAAGTCTGAAATAACAACCATTACATAAAAAATAAATTAAGAAGCCTCATATAGGGGCTTCCCATTCCAATAGAGGGGCTTCCCATGTGAAGACAAAATAGGGACACTAGGTATGAATTTCAAAAACCCCTTATCCATTATATTTTCATAATGGCTAAACTACCCCTGTTTAGTTAATATTAGCAAAACTACTTAGCTAATAGATTAGGCTAATAATAATTAATCTAAAATAATCTTATACTTAATCAAATCAAATCAAATTTTTCTTCCTTTTGGTTTGGTGGGAAAAAAAAGTAGAAGAAATGAAAGTGAACTTTTTATGGGTTTTTTAAACCCTAGATTTTGATTCACTCAACTAGAGTAGTCAGGTATACCTCTAACTTAAACTCTTGGTCTTTTTATGGCTCAAATTTGATGAAATTACCTAAAAAAGTATAATTTTTTTTGTGATTCAAGCAAGAATACGGTTGGGTTTTCTTCTCGAACCCAACCGTAAATGACATTTACGGTTAGGTGTTCATCCTAATCTAACCGTAACCGTATTTTCATGGCGAAAAACCAAATCGTAACAGTTTTACGGTTGGGTTTTCAGCATCGTACCTAATCGTAACTAACAATTACGGTTAGGTGTTCATCCTAATCTAACTGTAACCGTATTTTCATGGAACAATCAATCGTAACAGTTTTACAGTTGGGTTTTAGCATAAGACCCAACCGTAACTAATCTTCAAAAAAAAAGTTTTCTATCAAGGATAATTTACGGTTGGGATTTGACAATCAAACCCAACCGTAAATACCAATTTTAGGTTTACTGCAAAAACATTTACGGTTGGTATGATAATCGAACCCAACTGTAAATGATCATCTTCATCTCCTTTATCCCAAATTTTGTTTTAATGCATAAATCAGATTTTTATTTGTTTTGGTTTGGTGGGAAGAAAATGTAGAAGAAAGAAAAAAGACTTTTTGTAGTTTTTTGAAAAGCCCTAGATTTTGATTTACTCAACCAAAATGAGTGATTCTAGTGACAAATTTGAGGTGGGTGAATCCTTGTATGATAACCAAATCAAATTTTACATACCCACTGATGGAGACCCAACTATGTATGATTATTTGGATGGTAGAGAGGTTTTAACTCAAAGTTGTGATGGTGAAACTAGCCTTCAAAGTGAAGATTCAATTGTCGAGAGTAGATTACGTAAATTTTTTGATGAAATCACGTAAAAAATTATGATACTTTTTGTAGATTACGGTTAGGTTTTCTTCTCGGACCTAACTGTAACCGTACTTTCATGGCGGAAAACCCAATCGTAACAGTTTTACGGTTGGGTGTTTAGCACCGACTCAACCGTAACTCATTATGTGCATGGGTATTTATTGCACTAGCTACGGTTGGGTTCGACTCTTGATACCAACCGTAGTTAATTATGTATGTTTTCTTTTATTTTTACGGTTAGGTTCAAAGGCACAACCCAACCGTAATTTCCCCTACGGTTGGGTCCGATGCTCATAACCTAACCGTAAAGTTATACTTTCTAGTGTTTTGTTGCCTAATGCCTTGATATTTTTTTGTTCAGCTCGAGATTGTACCTCACCCAATGTATGCCCAGCCTCCTCCAAATGATGTTCAAACTAGAGATACCACGGATCACTATTTGAACGACTTGTTAGGTTATAGATAAGTTGTTAATTCCTTTGGACAATATTGCTAAGTCTTTTTTTTTTGTTTCTAACTTTGTGTTCTTGGACCATGTAGACATGGGAAAAAAATGATGATGCAATACAATGGGCTAGAGAACATGGCAAGTTAATTATGTGTGTGATAGTTTGTAACCGTCAAACTAAAGACAACCACTTTCAAATGGTTTGCGAGTGTAGTGGATTCTATACAAGTCATGCGAAGAAGGGTACCGAGTATGTAGGAAAGACGAAGAGGATGCAAACTACTTTCACTAAGAAGAGGGGATGTCGTTTCAAGCTTCAATTTCATACCAACAAGGAGAAGAAGTGGTTGATATCTAGAGTTGTATGTGGTCGTCACAACCACCTACCACCGGAGACTTTTTTAACACATCCTTATGCGGCACGGCTCACCGAGGAAGAAAAGGTCATCGTAGACGACATGACGGAAAAGCGAGTGAAACCCATCGATATCCTCGGACACTTGAAGAAAATAAACCCAAAGAATGTCTCTACGTTGGAGACAATCTACAACGTCAAAGCCAAGTTGAAGAGTGAGAAATGGCAAGAAAGGGACCAAATCCAACAACTTATGTACTTGGGGGAGAAGCACAACTACACCATGTTCCATGAAGAAAATGAGAATAAAGAAATAAAGCATATTATATTGGCTCATCCCGAGTTTATGAAGTTAGCACGGTGCTCCCATCAAGTGCTTCTAATGGATTGCAAGTACAAAACTAACAAGTATGAGCTCCCAGTCTTGAATTTTGTCGGCCAAACTTATACTAAGTCCCCGTTTAGTGTTGCCTTTTGCTTCTTGAGAGACGAACTCGAAGAAAGTTATGTGTGGGCATTGGAACAAGTTAACTTATTCTACGTTGAAGGATATACCCCTAAGGTGATTATCACCGACAAAGAACAATCCTTGATGAATTCCATAGCAAGGGTATTCCCGGATGCTCATAATCTTATTTGCACGTTCCACTTGTGGAAAAATATTCAAACCAAGTGCAAACCGATTATTCGGCCAACAAAGAAAAGCGAGAAGGAGAGAATTAAGAAATTACTGGTACCTCAACAAAAAAAGGCCAAAGAAAAATTCGAGGAGGATGACAAGTTGGAGGAACTAAAATGGGCTAGTTTCCAAAGTGAATGGGACGCTTTGACATGGTCTATCACCAAGGAAAATTATGAAGAAAATGTTTGTATGTTATGCTTGCGTTGGAAAAAATTATCCAAGAGTTCTGAAGTATTTGATGGACCATTGGTTGAATCCGCACAAAGAGAAGTTTGTAGCGGCGTTCACAAACCAATATAAGCACTTTGACAACCAAGCTACAAGTACCGCGGAGTCATCTCACAACCGAATGAAGAAGAAGCTTTATAGTTGTGATGGTGGGTTTGTTACGGTCTTCGAAGCGATGCACGATTATTTCCTCCGTGACCTTGATAGAGTTAAAGAACTTTTCGAAAAAAGCCGTTGTAGAAAACACACCATTTATAAAGACGACCCATGGATCGAAGGAATTTCTTATAAGGTGTCGCATTGCGCAATTGAGAAGATAATATACGAAGTTAAACATTATAGGTTGGGCAACTTGCACGGAGAAGAAGAGTGTGCTTGTCCTAACATGTCAAGTTTGGGACTTCCCTGCCGGCATATGATGGCCAAGTACGAAGAAGACGGTGTGATCCCAATTCAAGATATTGATCCGTTTTGGAAACAATTGTCTTTCAATGAACCCATCGTCGAGCAAGATTTTGGTGGATCGTTTGCCGATACCGATGTTGGAAAAGCTCTAGCCGAGAAATATGACACATTAAATCATGCGCAAAGGAAAATATGGTTGAGTAAGTTGAGTAACTTCGTGTTTCCACACACAAGGTACAATGTCAAGGAACCAACTAGAGGGAAGAGAAAGGGTAGGCCTTCTACGAAAGAAAAGAGGGTCGTGATGCGAAAAAAAAGCTAGGGAATTGTTGGAAGAATCAAAGAAAAGATAACCTTTGGGTTTGAGCATTTGTAAAAGGAATATGAAGCGGAGGATGAGAAGGAGGATGATGTTCAAGGTAGAAAAAAACGAAGAAGAAGTCAAACGGAACAAGGAGGACCAAGCCTAGTAGATTGTAAAGGAAAAGGTCCCGCGCTTTCCTCTCAAGAGAGTTCAATAATGGAAGTTGGTGCCAAAGAGTCGATAAAAGTTCCCGCACAACCAAACTCAAGAAGAGTTAGTTTCAAAGAATTAACAAAAAGAAAAGAAAATGTTAAAGGAAATACATTAGTGGTTGAAGATCCGCATACGATCCGGGTTGCAAGAGGATTGATGCAAACACCATCTAATTTTTCAAGAAATGAGAATGGTAAAATCGTCTGAACCGAGCACATTATATATGAAAATTATTTGTTATATTTTCCGGATTTTGTTCGTGAATACATAAAGGCCACCGACGATGTTGCTGGTGATGGTAATTGTGGTTACCATGTATTCATCGAACAAGTTGGACCATTTAGCGGAGCAAAAGAGTTAGGTTGGGACGAATGCACTTATGTAACGCATAGGTCTGCGGTTGAACTACGTTCTTACCCGGATTTATACAAGTCAATGATGAGTGAACCGGGAGAAGAAGAGTCGTTGTTAAACGAGAAGTTCATTGCTTTCGAAAGGCGTTTAATAGGTAACAAGAATTTGTCAAGCGAGTATTGGATGAGCATGCCAATATGTGGCCAAATCCTCGCCAACGCTTTCAATTGCGTCATCCATTATATCTCAATTGGATGTAGTCTTACATTTGCACCAACAATAATTAGCTTTGTCGAACAATTGGCTAAGAGAAGATGTGTGATGGGGATGGTGCAAATGTGCCATTTTTTCGGTCTGTTGAAAGAAGGAAGCCCATTACCCCCATTAATGGTTGGATACGACGGCGCAGTCTCCAGGTCCTAGTGTAACCGGTTCTAGCAAAGTTTCGAACTTTGGACCGTATTACGACTATCGAAGGAACCATGCTTACAAATTGTTCCTGATTCGGAGTCGGAATGATAATATAGACATATTGACTAAATATAATATTGGTATTGACAATATCATATGTATTTTGGAGGAATCATAATATGAATAGATTATTTTGTAATAACTATTTGTTATATTTTACAGTTGGGTTCGACCTTTCAAACCCAACCGTATAACTGACTCGTGGTAAAATTTATGGATTAGGCCAGTTTACGGTTGGATTCGACCTTTCAAACCCAACCGTAGATATAACTTGGTACAACTTTGGGGATTATACCAGTTTACGGTTTGTTTAGACCGTACAAACCCAACCGTATATCTGACTCATAGCAAAATTTATGTAAGCCAGTTTTACGGTTGGATTCGACCTTTTAACACCAACCGTAAATGTGCCTGAAAATACACAATTAATATAAATATGAATTTCTCATTACTTAGACCACATTATAACCCATTAGACCATTAAAGTATTACATAGATAATTGAAATTACCACCAACAAAACCACATGCCATTACAAAAGTACTAATAAATAGGTTTGCGAGTGAGCAAAAAGTCCTTTAGGATGTGGTAATGAGGTAGGTATAGAAAGGGCCATATTTTCCATATCCCTTATTCCTGAATAGATCTCTCTAACACCTCATCTTCGGTTTCACCCCTAAGTCGTAGTTGACCAATAATACGAACTAATGCCATAAATTCTTCTACTTGTCAGCGTATAGTGCCATATCGACCAATCAACTTGACATGATCACGGTTATAAGGGTTGCCGGTTTCAGAACAAAAGTTTACATAGATTGTTTGCCAATAACTCTGACTCGTTATACCACATTGCCTTTGTTCTTCTCCTCTTTTTGGATAACATAATATATAGTTGCGGCAAATATATAAATCTTCATCCAAAGTAAAATCAGGATTTTGAACCCCAGGTTGAGCCATAATCTAGTATATTAGAGTAATAGTTTTGTTGGAGATAATTGTTGTAAAAGAAAGGTGCAGTTTCTTTAAAAAAAAAAGATGGGTTTGATATGTACTCAATCATTCTCCTTTTTTTCCTTCATAAAGAACATGTGTAACGGCTCTATTTTGAAAAATGGGTCGTACAAGGTTCCAACGGCTCTATTTTCAAACCAAAAAGGGCTACAAAAATGAAACAAAAAATTCAAAAAAAAACTTTACGGTTGGGTTGGGACTCAAAAACCCAACCGTACAACTGTAGGGAAAAAAATGACAGTATTACTGTTGGGTAAACCTGTCATTTTTTCCCTACTTCATCATCAACTATGTCAATCTTCACATCTTCTACGGTGAAAGCATCAATTTCACTTCTCTTCTTTGCTATTTGTACTTCTTTATGCTTTGACTGAGTACCGGTGAATCTGAATTTCTTTCCTGTAGGTCCAATAAAATCACCGTTCCACTCCGTCTTAGGAGCCAGGCTCGGAAAGTGATCATAGACCCATGCCTATGAAGATAATAAATATTAATATAAGATAATGCGCAAAAAAAAATTAAAGTTAAACATTGAAATTCCAACAATAAATTACCTGAAGAAGACCAGTATTCCTGGCAATCTCAGTACCTCTAACCCTCGAAGCTTTTCTAAGGTTGGAAAGTAGGTAAGCGAGGGTGGCAGTTCCCTATGAATACTCATGCGTCTTCTGGAGATCCTTCAACCACTGTAGAAAGTGAGCGTTGACCCTATTTCTTGAGTTGTCAGCAAAGAAGATTGTACCAAGCATATATAGCAGATACGCCTTGGTTGTACGCATAACTCTAGTTTGATCTATGACGACCCCATCCTTTTCCAATTGCAGGGTTCCTCCAAACTTCTCCCTCAGACTACACAATAAGATCTTCTTGGTCATACCTAAACCTTTCTTCGTTGCTTCACCCGGTTTATCTCCAGCAGCCAGTTTAAACTCTAACTCGGCTTCTGTCTTCTCCCATCCAAGTGTGTCTTTAACAAGGACACAGAGATCACTCTAAGACATGTTGTTGTCAAAATTTTCATACACATCTTTTCCTTCAACTTCTAAGCCAAGAATTGACTTGACATCATCCGGCTTTATTGTCATCTCGCCGAATGGGAGATGGACGACTTTACATTCTTCAGCTAACGGCCAATGTTGAGCCCTTTGACGAACCAATTTCTTCACGCCTGTGTATGATCCTACAAAGAATAAAACAATTTTTTTAACTACCAACAAGTAATAACTTGAAGTTAAACAAACGGAAATTTAACAAAACAAGAGAAGTTTTTAGATTAATACCCTAGTCTCAGCAACTTTGGAAGCCCATGAATGCGGATAACCAAATAATATCGCAGACCTGTCTGGGGCCTCACCCCAAAGTCTTGCAACAACACGTCTATGCCTTTGGGAATATGTCTGCCTTTCAGTGATGGTTTCTTCCTTAGTTTTTTTTCCTTCACTTGAGGTTGAGTAGAAGCAACAACAATTTCTTTACCTTTGCCTTGATCGACAAATTGTTCTTCGTCCGTCTCTTGTTCATCCGTCTCTTCTTCATCACATTCTTCCTCTTGTGGTGGTTCTCTAATCACAAGCGCACCTCCACTCACCACCGGTAGATCTTCGAAATCTTCGAAAACATGGGATTCATCTTGAGGTAGTACTTCTTGTCTAGAGCTACCACCCCCTACCTCAAAATTCTTCTTCTTCTTATCGTTCTTTCTCAAGCCTCTATTATCTACCCCTAAATGAACTTCGTGGCGAGGGGTTGGAGTGTGATCAATTGGTGTTAAATTATTATCCCTCTTGTTCTTGGGTTTTGCTCTATTCTTATTCCTACAACATACAATCAATACAAGTTAGATAATTTACAAACACACAAGTAATAAATCAAAAATTTGAAAATTCAGAACTCTTTACGGTTGGGTTACATATATCGAACCCAACCGTAAATAATCAACAAAAAGAAGTTCAACTACACAGGATAATTTACGGTTGGGAATTGACAATCCGACCCAACCGTAAATAATCATCAAGAAAAAAAATTAACTATGGAGAGCAATACAAGCGTCGTGCTGCTAGGCGAAGCGGTGAAGTGCTGCACCCTAGATGGCGAGAGTCCAGTAGCCGAAAGCATCACTAGCTTATGCTCTGACCCGAGTAGCATGGGGCACGTGGAATCCCGTGTGAATCAGCAAGGACCACCTTGCAAGGCTAAATACTCCTGGGTGACCGATAGCGAAGTAGTACCGTGAGGGAAGGGTGAAAAGAACCCCCATCGGGGAGTGAAATAGAACATGAAAGGGGAGAATTTACGGTTGGGAATTGACAATCGAACCCAACCGTAAATAATCTTCAAAACAAAAAATTTGAACTTTCCAGGATAATTTACGGTTGGCAATTAGAATCGAACCCAACCGTAACTACAATTTTTTCTTTGAGTGCAAAATAGTTTATGCTTGGGTTCAGAATCGAACCCAACCATAAAATATCATCTTCTTCTTCTTCCTTCTGATTTACGGTTGGGTATTTTAATAACCCAAAAGTAAAATTTTGAAAGAAACCAGTTACAGTTGGGATTCCAATCGAATCCAACCGTAAATGTTTCTGGAAACCTAATTTTTTGACTTGAAATCAATCGTTCTAACAAATTACAATCATAAAATGGAAAAAATAACATGGGCTCTTGTAGAATTATACCTCATATATACCATTGTTTGTGGTTGGGGAGTTTGATTGCCTTTACCGCTGGTATGTTCTTTAAGTTTTTGATGAGTGCGGTTGTTTTTGTTTGATTGATTTTGATTCAAATCACTGCTACCTTCTATACCTTTAGTAGAATTTATCATCTTTATTTTAGTGTTTGATTGACGATTATAAATTTTCAAATCGAAGACGATAAATTTGATGGAGAAGAAAATGCGAAGAAGAAGAGTTGAAGAGAAAGATGATTTACAGTTGGAAAGAAGAAAAAAATTTTGTTTAGATTTTAATAGGTTTTTTGTTTAGGTTATAGAGTAAGGGTAATATATGTATTTACTATTATCATAGGATATCCCTTATCCAATATTTAGGTTAGACTTCGGAGCCCCTCTATTGGAATGGGAAGCCCCTATATAAGGCTTCTAAATTAAACGTATGTACTTCACTTGTGTACATGGTAGACATCAGGTATAGTTCGTGAAGACATGTTTATAAGAAATAACATTGTCTTTGTATGCATAAGTGCAGCTTTGTCATTTAAGATGAAATTATTATTTTGACCCCAGAATTCGAGGGATTTTACAGAACCAAAATAGACACATAAACATGGTAAAATTATAAAGGCCCGTTCCTGAAAAGAAAGATGTGTGCAGCTGTAATCCTGTCTATAGGATCTTTGCAATCCAAATGACCATAGAGAAAAAAAATGACAACATAAGTAACTTAATAAAATTAAACACATCCCTCTACCTAGTAACGGTTCAAGTAGGTTCTGCGTCTGAACCAATTGTAGTCTGGGAGCTTCTGAATGGGTCCCATTGCAGCGATCGCAATATCCTACCAAAACGGAGAACACAATGAAAATGAGAATACCAGGACAAGAAGAAATCATTTAATTGTAGTCTGCACACATCATTTAATTTGTCTTGAAGTTCTTAAAATGGATGTGTTCATTTAGTCTGTACCTTATCAAAGATAAAACGGTTAGCAACACGTTTTACAGTACTTGCATCGACAGCATCAATCCTCGCTATCAGTTCAGCAAACGGTATTCTTCTACCATATGTAAGTAGCTGCAGAAACACAACCAAACACAAGCATATGTCAAACCAAAATTACTTCTGATGTTGATTTTATGCATCGATACAAGGTAGATCGATTCTCCAATGGACACCTACTGCGGAATAAAGCAGATTGGGGTATCAGCATGCACCTTGTGAAGGTGGAGTCTTGCAACCTAAAAAGTGCATGTTTATGTACCATCATTTGAAGAAAAGGATTAGGTTCATGAGAAATCCATTTGCAAATCATTCCACTTAAATTGCAGTGGACAAATGAATCTCAGAATTTTCTTATCGACAAAAGGCCTTTTTCCAAATTAAGATGGTTCGTTGAGCTGATAACCAACCTAACAGAGGTTCTCCTAACTTGTATAGTACTTTTTCTAGAAAATGATTCATTTTTAGCTCCCTCTCTATTCTGTTTCTCAATATAAAGGAAAAAAACTTAACCTGACGCCCAATATCTTCAGCAACTGGACTTGTTCCATCAATGTGAAGTAGAAGAGAAGATTTCAACTGCCAAACAACAAAGGTACTATGAGAATTACAGCGAGAATTAGAGTCATTACAAGGAAAATGAAGTTGGTAAATCACATGTTGGTCCTAAGTGGCTATGTAATAGGTAATGCAAGGACCATCTCTCGCAACCCCATATGTATACGAAAGTGGTAGCCCCAAGTTAGTTCTCGGTTATGACTGTCACTACTATGCAACTAAAAGGACAACAGCTCAGCATGTTGCAAACATCAACTCAAAGTCATAGTTGTTTCTGGATACTAGTACGCAGGTTCAATGTCATTGCATATTTGAAATGTTCGGCTTTTACAGAAAAATATTCTGGCAAAACACGCAGCATGCTGTGAATCAAGATGAAGCTTATAAAACTGAAGCACTGTGCACTCAATAACTGCTGTTGCTTTGGATGTTTACCTTGTTCTGTGCATTACAATTAATCCATGGGATGAGCTATTTACTTTGTAAGCTTTTTATTTTTCAGGAATTCAATAAAGATATTACTGTTTAAGCATGTAATTAGTGGACTACATATACAGTAAGTGATATAGCGGCTGAATTTAAGCTTAAAGTCATGAATACTGCTACAGTGAAATTGGCATTAAAAAGTATATATAATTGGATCCTCAGCAACCAAACCTAACATGTGAAAGAAATGAATACCAATACAATACCTGATTGCGCGCACGAGTGACATCTGCCTCTGAGACTCTATAGGATAACTTGCTTACTTCGTACATAATGGCATAGGCCAGATCATCCAAGCAATCGGGCTAAAAGGTACCAAAGAGAAAATACAATCATTTTACATTCAGGATGAAATACATTCCATGAGATAATCGTTCTACCGACTGAATGCATGCGGGAAACCAGCTAATGGAAAGATTACACTTCAAGTTTGGATTTTTGAATGAATCAGTATTAAAGAAAGAAGATGGATCTTTTATCGACCTATACATAGTAGCTGAAAGTAAGGCTGTGGAGCGCTAAAAGGAACCGGCTCTTATAAAAACTTTTATCAGTTGTTTAAACATAAGGATTAACTTTCTCTTGAGACTAACTCAAAGAAATAGTTACCTTGCAAGTCGCATAAACACCAAATAGACCAATGTCCTTATAGTTGGTATTAAAGGCCATCATGTTCTCAGCTATGTCATTGATGCCAACCCTCTGTGCAAGCTCTGAACTGTTCATCAGTTACCGCAAAGAAACCAATTACACAACTGACATAAAAACATACGCCAGGAAGCCACAGTCCCCGTATAAAAAGCATAGGTATTAGAGACAGTTGTGACTCACCCCATGTGCTTTCCACCTCCTGCACTCTTATTCCAGGAACCCAACATAGACTGCATGACCATCAAGGCAACAGAATCCGGGTCTGTCCAAGATGCTCCACTGAATGCTACCGCAAATTGTGCAAGAGGAACATCGTCATCAATTATCCTAACCTAGTAGGCCAGTGAGGAATCAGCATAAAATCTTATTGCAAGAACAAATAAGGTTCAGAAATACAAAAAGATAAACATACCTCCGAACCAGTAAAAATTGCTGGTTCAAATTCAGCCAGTTCAGCAGTTGTTGTAGGATCAGTTGACAATTTTGTAAAATGCTTCTTTACTTGATTAACAATATCATCATGCTTCACATTCCCAGCAGCTGCTATAACCTGAAAATAAAATTTGAAAAACAAACAACCATAATGATCGTCAAACTCCATAGTGATGGCACATTTTTATATAAGCTGCAACTCAGGTAGACGGATACTGAAAACTAACTAATGTCACATAAACCAAAAAACAATGCATATTAAGAAGCCTATGATAACTTAATACATGACAAGATAAACCAATAGTCATTACCATTCTTGGGGACGTGTAGTGATTCGTAATGTAAGTCTCAAGATGCTTTTTGGTAATAGCCTTAATATTGGCAGCCGGTCCCAGAATGGTTCTACCTAGTGGAGAGTACTGGAACGCTGTTGCATGTAAATGGTCAAATATTACTTCTTCATTCTGGCTTTCAACCTGCAGGAAATAAAAGAGATATAGATGTTATAGTTTTATCCATCACAATTCTGGAAAGCAAGACAGGGCACTATCATAAAAACAAACCAGAATGTTCAAATACTATCTAAATTAGTAAATAGGCATATTACTATCATCAACACATACCAGGGGTAATTTAGCTTCAAACGCAGTCTCCAGAAGCAAAAAAACATGTGAGTGGCTCAAAATACCATCGCAAACCATTTATATGACATCTTAAGGTTCATCCTTACTAATTTTATATAAGTTCTGTAAAAACTTGCTCTTGTCACACTTTCTTTTTCCAGATAAAATATAACTATGGAAGAGTTCAAAGCAGCTAAAACGGTAATCATAGCTAAATTCTTGGCATCAAACACAAAATTGCATTTTTAAGAATCAGCAAAAGCACAGCAAATAACTCCAGAACTTCCACAATCATATTTTGGTTGGTATTCATTTTATCATAACATTACTCAAATTAGATCAAAAACCTTAAATAACAATGAAAAAAATATAAACTTTACCTCTTCCATTTCCCGCAGAATAACATCACGTTCCCTAGTAATACGATCCTCACTAAAGCAAGAATTTTGCAAAATATCAGCAAGAATATTTAATGCATCAGGAACATTTTTATCCATAACCTTAGCATAGTAAGTAGTTTGTTCCCTGGATGTATAAGCATTGAGATGACCTCCCATATTCTCAATCTCTTCTTCCAAAGCCCTATAAGATCTCTTCTCAGTTCCTTTAAACATCATATGTTCAAGGAAATGAGCAGTACCATTAGTTTCATCACATTCATATCTACTACCAGCATCGATCCAAACACCAACTGTAGCTGTACTTGCAGCTAGATTTGATTCAGTAGCAATCCTCAGACCATTCTCTAAAGTCGTAACCCTAGTTTCAGGTGCAGATAAGATTTTTGAATGATCAGATATAACTGGATGAGGAGAGTTATATTGAAGAAATCTAGAACCTGGATTTTCAAGTTTCTTGATTTTGGATTTAGCTTCTTCAGCCAAACGATCATAGATCATAACATTAGGTGGTGGCGGACCTGTTAATTCTGAGGGTGAATCTGATACGATTGCAGGCGATGTTGATAAACATCTGTTAGTAGTTTGAAGAGAAAGGATACTCCGACTTGATGATGTGAATAGTTTTCTGGATCTTCTGATTAGGTTTGTCGCCATGGCTAGGGTTCCCTTTTTTCCTTTTCTCTTTTTCTTCAGATGTGTTTTTCTCGTTAATTATTATAAGAACAGGTAGGAGACAGGGAATTTTAATGAACCGTTGGATCCTCAAGGATGGATGGTTCTAGATATGTTTTTCTCATCCGGGTATAGTGGACGACCCAAGAGAATTTCGGGTTCTTTTCTCCCTACTTTTTTTAAGTATAATTTTTTCTAAGTGGAACTAGTTCTTGAAATTATTTTTTTGTCGAACTCATCTTCTTTTTTTCTTTTCTTTTTCTTTCTTTAACTTTCTGCTTATCAAATACATTTGATATTATAATGGATTTTTGAACTTGTATTTGTAAATGAGTTACTATGTTCTGAAATTTCTGAATCCTTGTTGTTTTTGTTGTTTTTTCTGCCGACAAAATTGTATTTTTTGTTTATATAGTGAACTGGAGCTCGGGGAAGTTTTTCCAAGATAGTTATTGCTTTGTTGATGGAGTTCTCCCCTGTCCAAGGGTCTTTAAACTTTTATTGTTGACTGAATATGCATGTTGTTTACAATCTGTTGCTATTGAAACAGACGAAAGAATATTTTCGCAAAGCCAGCTGCATGTCTTGAAAATTGATTGAGCTTCTGCATGAAGTACTGAGGAAGCCCAACCCGAGCCTGTTGCAATATGAAGAAATTCTTTTTATTCTACCGAAAATAATATAAAGGCATAATCCATTGAAAGGTCTTATTTGAAGGAAGCATCAATAAATATTATCCAATCTGAGTTCAACTGATCCCATGATGGATTGGAAGAAATAATGGGTTGTGGATAGGTAGTAGGTTTACGAAAACAATTAGTGTAAGCTTGAAGGTGGCTTTTAATTTGATCTATCAAAAGGATCGGGTTAGGCATATTTTTTCAAATATAAATGAGCATCTATGTTTTCATATGAACCACATAATGGTACACATTTTACTTGATCACTACATATAAGATTTGGATGTAATCCAGTTTTCAACCCAGTCGCTGATAGAATCAGAAGAGTTATACATTGTAACAGAAGTTAAGAAAGAGGAAAACCATATTGTTTTTTGTTTTAGGGTAAAAACAAATGTACTGCAAAATAGTACTTTCAGGAAGGTTCGAAAAATCAAGTTCGAACAGGATGAGCCTAAACCAGGAAATGGTCGTTCACGCGTCCTGTTTTGGTCACAAAGGTGGAGAAGATTGGGTAGGTCTTAGGGGAGGTAAGCAGAGAAGGTTGAGAAATCTCAGTGTGATGAGTAATTGCAGTATGTAGTTTAGAATGGATTATCATTGGGATGAATCACTAATTTTGTATATCTTGTCTCTTATTTCTCTCTTGTCCTTGTTTCGAATAGATGAACCCATCTATTTATATGTCTAAGAAGACACCCTGATTTCTCGTAAGTGGTGGAAGTTACCAGAAAAGTGGATGAGTAACGATTGTGGAGATTGTAGTGGAGTCATGTCCGAAAAATAGAGAAGACTTGTATGACCATTACTCCTCGTGCGTGCTCTCAACTTTCTTTTAATTGTCCCACTAATTATTACCACTAGTACAAATTTGGGCTTACGTGAAAGTTCAAAATCCTTAATCATGACAGTTCACGAAATATCTGTCACAGAAGAATAAGCTACGAGATATAAACGACAGTTTCTTATCAAAACTCACACTAATAATGGTACAAAATCGTGACAGTTTATTAACTGTTACTTAATAATTATACGATGATAATTTTTGTAGAAAACTGTTAGTGTAGATTGATGTATAATAACAGTTATAAACTGTTACTATTCTTAAGCTATAGCAATTGTTTTATATAAGAACTGTTATAGAAGTGTATAACTATAGATGACAGTTTCTTTTAATTACCGTCATTTTCATTTATAGTGATAGTTTTGATCCAAAACTGCTGCTATTTATCATTCTCAAATACGATTGTTAGTTTATTAGTTCTTAGAAATTTTTCTGAAGAGTGGGCTAGCTGTACTATGGGATGTTTGTTAGTGGGTCTTCTCGCCTCTCATCTCGTTTAACTTAAAAGAAGATTTATCACCCAAAAAAATCAGGCAAATCCCATCTCAAGATTTCTCACCCAAAAAAATCAGGCGAATCCCATCTTTGATCTTCTTTTGGTTTTTTTCTCTTACCAAAATTTGGATTTGCTTCAATCCTTGTATAATTGTAGTTACCTTCTCAATCTCGAATTAGAGTTCTGATATGATTGGAAATATTGGGTTGAAATCAGATTCAAAGGTGGAATTGGATTTCTCATTTTGATTTGGTAAAACCCTAAACATTGTTATCCTTACTGATTCATCATTGTTGTTTGGTTATTTTTGGACAGTTGAGAAAGTGGAACCTATAATTGTAGCGATATTCAAACAGTTTTTGGAGTTCTCGACATGTTTTCTAGAGAAATCAATGTTTAAACTGTGACGATTTGAGTCTCCAGGTGTGTGATTTATGTCTCATTTTGGGTTTGGATCTCCTAATTCGATAATTAGAACTTTTATATTCGTAGAAATCTAGATGATAATTTAAAATTGAAGCAAATAAATCCTTAGTTCGTTACCACTGAACATTTTACAATTAGGTGTGTTAAGCTATACTTTGGTAAGGCAATTCCTTTTAAGTACACTTTCACATCAGTTCTAAACAATCGAGGGCTTCTCCCATGGATAATAAGGATTGTTAATCTTTCTTCTTATTACTATTTTTTTCTTTCGGTTATTGAACTGTTTTAGTTTAAGGAATTATTGTACGAGGATATTACTTAGGATGTATTGTGGACAGAGTCTAGAAGTCGATAAACTAGCAAGGTTGGGTTAAACTGTTCAAGTTTAGAATTTTAAAGTGGGTTACTGAAAAGTTGAACTTAACCAAGTTTGTAAAATTTCCTGGACAGATTCAGACTGTCTCTATCTGGACACGTACAGCGTAGTGATTAGGTTAGTTGAGATAGTTGGTAAAATTACATCCCAAATAGTCCATACCTTAGATATTTGTAAAGTTGGAAAGATTGATGGGAATTTTAGCACTTCAATGATCAATTAGTTTTTGTAGCTTAGCATCCTAAACTGAGGTTCTGGTTTCTAGGATTTTTCCACCAGCCTCCAGCAAGTCCCTATCGACGCATTCACTGAGATCTTGCAAGGCTGTACTGTTGTAGTCACTGAGATCTTATTCGATTACTATAATAAATGTTATTATGAACTCATTAGTTTATTTTCGTTTTTTGCTTCGTTGGTTCAGGCTTGAGTCACTGATTCTAACCAGTCAAGAAGCAGATGGTATTCATCAATAACCACTGGGAGAAGCAATTTTTCTAACTCAACACCGAAGTTTAATTTGATCCACAATTTCCTGAACCCCTTATACTACCAGCAGGAGCCCGTGTAATGTCTCGTTTAGATGGTCTAGCATATACTCGCACGCAAATCTAATACACTCCATGGGTTAGTAAATATTCTCCTTGTTATTGGTTTCTTAAGTTTTTCTCTCGAGGGCCTAGCATATACTCGCATGCAAAACTTGAATCATTATTTCCTATTTATAGTTTACTTAACAATGCTTATATACTCTGTGCATGTTTCTTTCATACCTTCATCATGTAGATTGGAATTTGACAATGCTGATAAAGACATGAGTGCAATAACCTTCTATCAGTTTATCAGCTCGTTACAGGAAAAATAAAGTAAGTAAGATATTATTATGTTGTTCTCTTTTTCAGTATCACTCTGCTAGCATGCAAGTAAGTCAACTTCCCTGGTGAACAGCTGACACAAGTCACACAATGGGAAACCAAATCAAACCTAAGAAGTCTGTCAGGGCATTATTCTGAAGCCATTTATGTATGTTGTTGATAAGAGTTAGATCTTACCACAGTAACTGATCCACGATTTCCTAGTTTGAGGTTTTTGTGGGGTGTTGGAGCTCGTACCCTGATCATTGTATCTTTCTTACTTTCCTAGATTTCAGAAGCTTGCATTCAATAAGAGTGATTTCATGTCAACATCCTCTATATTAGACTCATGACTTGTTAGACTCAGTTGACTCATTGTTAGGTAAGGCCATAGAGTAGTCTGATAATCAATACGGTTTAACGCTTCGTTAGACTGCTCAGACCTTGACGCAACTCTAACATCTTTTGAAATGACCTGTGATAGACTCAATTCTCTTATTAGTTTTCTATCTCATGAACGAGAATGAGATTTTTCTTTGTTTTGAGCTCTAAAGCGGGAGACCTAGTTGACTTAACTGGCTACTTAACCCGAGGACGAAGTACCTGGTGGAATTAGCCATTATCCTGGTCAGCCTTGACTTTGCTCTGACTTCATCCTGATTTCGACATGACACAACCATTGACTTGGTTTTGTATTCAAAGAGGGTTGAAATTTACTATTCATGCTTTAATAATAGGAAGTTATGACTGAATGCTTGAAAACAAGCTTCAGACATGCTTTTTAATGCAAGAGTTTAATGTCACACATGCACCCCTTTACATACATCTCTTCCAGAAGTCAGTTCACGAGAAGAGTAGTTCAAATACATGTTAGGCTTTATATTCTATTTATTTCCATGGTGCGCAAGATTTTTATAAAAACATATTGTAACCTAATGCTAAAGTCTATACACTCCTTGGTCATTTTTACTCAAAGGCATGCTTGGATGATATCACTGTAGGTTCCTACACTCGCATGTATACATAAAACAATACAAACGAAAAAAACTCATCACGTAGTTTATCAATAACGCCCCGTTCATAATGCCTGACCTGATTGTGCCTCAGTCTGATGCCAACTGTCACTCTCGGGAAAAAGGGTCATTACAAGAAGAGTCAGGGCAGCTGGCAAACACATCACCCCAACTGCATTCTTTGTAAACAGAGAAGTCGCTTCAGCGTAACCAAGGCACGGTACGAGGAAGTCCTAGAGGAAAATAAGCGTTTGAAACTAGCAAATGCTGTATTAGAAAAGGAGGTTCTAGAATCTCGACAAAGTCATCAGGTAATATACAAATTTAATTTTTAAAACCTATTCTGTTATGCAATCTTTTTTCTTTGTTTCTGCTTGAACTGTCTTTTCATTCAAAAATAAAGTAGGATGCAGAAACCCACCGAGTCCGATAGGCTCACCGATCACTGGACCTATGCACCTCATAGATATCGTCCCTTGTCGATGTTTTCACAAACTCACAATCCAATACGGTCCTTCGATACATCATAGTTTCGTCTAGGTTCACTGAATTAGTAAAAAAGTGTCTTATGGCCAATGAACTAACCTGTGGATCAAGTCCTGTAACCATCTTCATTGATTACCTCACTCAAAACTCTGCTGGCTTTGCTTTTTACTCAATTTTGGGAGTGTCTTGAGTTTTATTAAAGTTCATTCAGGGTTTTTTTTGTACGTGTTATGTATACGAAAGACTTAAATATAATTGTGATGCGATCAATAGGTACATTAGATATTATATTGACTCTCATATTTAGTATTGATATTCTTTTCAAATTTTAGTCATCTGCCACATCTCGCCCCCATCTAGCTCAGCCAACTATGTCTCAATCGTCAAGAAGTCCCAAAATTCGAAAGGTAGAAGTTACCACGTTTTTTATTACTATATTGTGGCAAAAAAAAAATTATTTCTTTTGTCACTCTAATTTTAAATCTTGTTGTGATCCAACTAAATTTCTTTTCCAGAAATCTGTTACTACTACTACAAGGAGTTCTGAAGTTGAGAAGGTATCTCACCACCATCTAGCTCAGCCAACAATGTCTGAATCGTCAAGAAGTCTCATAATTAAAAAGGTAAATTTTACCACATTTATTTGATTATTATTTGTGGCCATTTTTTAATTTTTTTCTTTTGTTACTCTAATTTTTAATCTTGTTGAGAGCCAACTAAATTTTTTTCTCCAGAAAGCCGTTACTGCTACTACAAGGAGTTCTGAAGTTGAGAAGGCATGCCTTAAAACATTTGTTTTTTCCCCCTGCATGAAATGGTGTACATACATCTGAATTATTTTTAATTATTTAACAGTTTCACCAAACTATTTCATTGATCTCATTACTGATTTATTTTTTCATTTTTAAATATTAGATTTCCTGTTTACAGACAACAACTAATTCGTTACTAAAACAAAAATTGTTCCTAAGAGGAAGAGATCCGGAAGTGATATTCATCTCAAGTCTAAGCAGAAGAAGGTAACTAATTGTCCACTACCCAATATACAGCTTGGATCATTATTTGTGTTCATTGGTTTATCAAATTAATGGGTCTATTGATGCAATCTCATAATCAGGTTTCCGAATCTCCTACAGATACGTCTGCTGAAAGATCTGGAATTGGGAAGGTAGTCTTTGACATATCCCATAATTGACTTGTAGTATTCTATGCTTTATTTTTCTTCTCATTATTATTTTGTACAAACTAATTGGTCAATATATATAGGGCAAACCATGCAAGTTATTCATAGACTCTGGTGAGGTTGCAGCTGGAAATGCCTTTGACAGCAGCCCCAAAGAAAAGGTATATAATGTTAACCCATATGTTTTACATGTATTCAACAAATATTTCATTTATTTTGGACAAGTTCTGTGGTTGATGTAGGAAAATGGATTATCATGCCCTAGGTATTTTTTTGGTTATTGGAAGACGTTATTAACTTTGGTTGTTTTGTACATTACATCCATCATTGGTTCTTAATGGTTGTGAACTTGAGTATTCAAAAGGTATGGTGGCTGGATTCGCAAGGGGGGAAACAAGATAAAGAAATTGACAAAATCATGCAAAGGTCAATTACATTTCTCTTTTCATACTAATTTTGTATAATCATTAAGTATCTAATTTACTTAAACTTATTGTCATCCAGGGTTGTGGAAGGATGCCTTAAAAAAAGACATTCGAATGGTTCTACGGTGTTTTGTTTTCCACAAGTAAGCGCACTAACTTAATTGTGATGATAAATTGCAAAATTGAACATTATTAACCCATATATTGCGTATTACCTGAATATTAGCATATCCCGCAACATAAAACCAATTGGGAATCTGGATTTTATGCAATGCGATTTATGAAAGAAATCATAGAAGGGAAGCTAAAACTACATAGTACAGTAATGGTAAGTACACTTTTGGAGTTTTCTTGTTTTCCTTCTGATTTTCATCTTCTTAATTAGTTGTTGATTTTAGAACTTTGGTGTGTTTGTTGAAGGCTTTACATGAATGGGTTTTTTGCAAATGAAAAAATAAAAATTCCTTTTGTCAGAACTTGATATGTTTGTTATACCTCAAATGCAATATTGATGTGGTTGATTTATTGTGAAAATTACCCCCTACTGGACTTCGATACCTATTAGTTTTCTTGTGGTGAGTGAGTAGTGCTGGTGGTGGGTTACAGAGTTGGTGTAGGTGGTTTGTTTTTGGTGAATGAGTGGTGTTTCTGAGTGCTTGGTTTGGTGGGTGTTGTTTTTGGGGAGTGAGTTAATAGAATTAATTAATGGTACTTATTTTATGAAAATGCAATTTTCATTTTTGGTTAGTTACTTCAAACAGTACTTACTTTGTATTCTTTTTGCAGAGGAAGTCCGAGTACAATGAAGGAGAGATCATGGAAGTACGAAGAGAATGGGTAAACCACGTGCCGCCGTTATTGGTGATATGAATTGACAAGCGTAGATTGGGGATATGAATTGGCAGGAGTATATCTCGATCAACACTTCGAAAAATGGATGTGGTTTCCAACTTCACTGTTAATTTCTTTTAGTTAGTACTAAGACTACTTTCATATCAAGTCTTTTGAATTATGTAGTACATTCACTTCTAGTTAACTTATTTTATTTGAACTTACTAGTTCCATACTAGCTATCTGTTAAAACGTTTATTGAGTAATCTAATGATAATTTTAATAAAAGCTAAAAAAAATTTCCATAATTATCTTGATATTAACTGAGCATATGTCGTATCATGAACTAGCTTGCTACAAATTAGCCTTCTACAAAGTTGACTCTTTTATGACAGTTTTATTTAGAAAATGTAACTGATATTTGCCAACAATGACAGGTTTATAAAGAAACTGCTACTTTAGTATAAGAAATTGAGTTACTGATGACAGTTTTATGAAGAAACTGTCATCTTAATCTAAGAAGTTAAGTTTTTAATGACAGTTTCCTTAAAAAAATGTTACAGTAATTTGTCAATAATGAGAGGTTTATGAAGAAACTGTCACCTTAGTCTAAGAAGTTAAGTTTTTAATGACAGTTTTTATGGAGAAACTGTCACCTTAGTAAAAGAAATTAAGTTTTTAATGACAGTTTTTATGGAAAAACTGTCACCTTAGTAAAAGAAATTAAGTTTTTAATGACAGTTTTTATGGAGAAACTGTCACCTTAGTAAAAGAAATTAAGTTACCAATGACAGTTTTATTTAGAAAATGTTATTGTATGTTGTCAACAATGACAAGTTTATGAAAAAACTGATACTTGTAGTCATAATTCCGTAACAGTTTTTTATAGACCCTTTCGTAACAGAGGCTTTAATGACAATGCAATTATTTTTCAAAACTGTCACATAAATATTTTGGTGGCAGTTTTTAACTGTCACATAAGCCCAAATTTGTACTAGTGTACCTTCTTGTTCGTGGATGTGTTGCCATAATGCACAATTTTCGTAGACCACCAGACCAATACCCCAATGAGAATCCCCATGTGTTATGTTTGATATCTTGTAGAATGATAGTGGAGTCGTGAACCACTACTGTTTGATTAGGTCAAGTCAAGTCAAGTCAATGAATTGCTAAGTAAGTGAGGCAAGTTGCGGAACTCACTGAATTGGTAATCATACTGATTAAGGTCAAGTCTAGTAAGTTTAGTGGTCATATACTATCTTTGGAGTAACATGGTTGTTTTAATAGCCAGAAGTCAGCTTAGAAGTGACAATGCATAATTCTGGAAGTGTTTGAAGACAAAATTGTGAGGAGCTTCCTAAACAAGAAGGCTTATTAGATAACCATATAATGCTAGTGTTGGTATTAGGCCAGTAATGAAAAAAATGGCGTATTTTTAAGGGAAGCAGCTAGCAGATCTAGGGATGACTTATTAGTGCAAAGTAATACGTCGCTAAGGGAATGGTTAGTAAGCTAGCGCTAGTTCCTTAGCAAAAACATGCGAATGTGCTAGCTTATTAGGAGCAAGGCCAATGCAAGAAAGCTAGAAATTTAGCCGCAAAGGCTAATGTGTCCCTGGGGACGCTTGCTAGCAAGAAAGCTAGCATTTTAGCCGCAAAGACTAATGTGTCCTTGGGGACGCTGCTAGCAAGGAAGCTAGCGTTTTATCCACAAAGGATAATGCGTCCCTGGGGACGCTGCTAAACCAGGAAACTAGATCTTTTAGCGCCAATGCTAATGTGTCCCTTAGAATTTGTTTTGGTAGGGATAGCGCTAGCCTGGTGCTCATGTAGGAAAAGGCTAGGGTTAGCCTAGTTCAGAGGCATAATGCGTCTTTCGAGGCATTGTTCTTTGCTTGTGGCGCGTTCAAGAGGAACAACGCATAATTTATGGCTTTTCCTTGAGCAAAATGCTAAAGTGGCATATTTTAAGCTCGGGACATCAATTTGTGATGTGTTCTTTGCGAACAAGGCATTAAGCTAAAATATATTTATGGGGATTAAGCATTAGCTATTCCCAGATTTGATAGTTGTTATTTGAACATCGATGCACATTCGAGTCGAGTTCAAGAAATTCATCTATAGAATTTGTGCGACTTGAGACTGATTCGATATAACATAAATATTGTCAATATTAGAGAAGTTACAAGATCAGTTTAGAATCCTATAGTTGTTTAGAGAAATTTTATTCTTAATTCGCTTGTCGAATATATAAGTAGAGATACAATATTTCGTGTTTTGGTATAAAGCTAGGAATATGCACATAAATATACTTTCATATTCCTGCTGATAAGCAGGCTGAAATTTTACAATTCTATCCCTTGTCAAAAGCTCACCATCTACAGTAAGTCTCCTGCTTAGTGAGGACCAACAATGTTGCACGATAAGCACTAGATGGTGACAACATGCTTATAACAATTATATATGCATAATCAAAATTTTAAGTATATAAGGAAATGTACTTAGCTCATGGCTTATAAGTATATAAATGGCTTATAGGTGTTGTGAGTGGCAGTACAGTTATCTATTTAAGAATTTTCTCTATTATCTCTCTGTGACTGTTTTTTTGGCTTAGGGTTTTGAAGGATTATATTGTTTTGGAGATTAGTTTCTACTATTCTGTAGGGAAGGGTTGAGAATTCAGTGGGTACTGTTGTTGAGATGTTAGTGTTGAAAGAGATAGTATTGATTACATTAGCTGTTTTGGAATAGTAAAATCCCATTTGGGTTTCATGTCCTAATCTTACTTTTTATATCAGGTATATTCTGGATTTTTAATTTTTTGATTACTTATATCTTTTTTCAGTTTCAAATTTGTCTATTTGAATTGGAAAATAATTTAAAGAAATAGGTTACTTATCTATATGGTTTACTTTGTGAAATTATTTATGCTGATTTCGTAGTATGTTTGTTTGTTACTAGAACCTATTGCGTCGATTGATCTTGTTAAGAAAGGAATCGAGAACATTGTGTTTAGAATTTGTCAAGAGGAACGAGAGTGGTATTTCAAATTGGGACTTCAGATGTTGTGAGAGCTCTTACTGCTGCTCAGATTGTGTATGCATGCTACTTCCTCTTTGGATATCAGAATACTTTATTAACCGTTTCAAACGACTAACATGTGTGTAGTTTCTATGTGTTTTGATGTACTTTAATTGTGCTCTGTTTGTGTTGGTTTGAATGAGTTATTGACTGTATGCTTGGTTTTTTTGGTGCAATGGCGTTGCAACAATAGATATTATATGGGATTCCCCAAGGCTTTCTCTATCAGTGGAGGCATGGCTGCAGCGTTATTGTCTAAGCCTGAGCAAATTCACGATGTAAATCAACTGGTCATTCTAAATCGACTGAAGTTATTCTTTGTGATTTCAGTAATGTGGAGGATCTTACCAAGGTAAAATCAATTACTGAATTCTGTTTAAGTTACATATATTTCGTAGTTTGGAAACTTAGAACAGTTACTGGTATTTATTTCTTTTTCTTATCAATTAGGTTGATGGAAAATCAGATCATACGAATTGATAATGCCCTTCTCTTTTATTCCCTAGTGGTCCTACAAATAGTAAGAGTCAGATAGACATGTAGCATTTTTGATTGTCATTCCTAAATTAAGGTTGAAATGTTGTCTTGTTTATAATTTCAAATGTTTGTTGAGTATGTCTGTGTCTTGTGTAAATTTATTTGAGGCATTCTTAATACTTTCACCATTGAATTTAGTATATCATTATGCAAAGATTCACTTTGACAAGACTCTCTAATGGGATTAATTCTATGAATACAGTCACCTGATTTCTACCTTATATATACATACCATGTTTCAACTGCTGCTACAAGCCTAGTACGAATGATAATTAAATTAATTAATCTTGTTTTAGTGTTGTGTGTTCTACCTTGTTGTGAAGTGTTATGAGAATTTAGTATGTTCTCCACCTTGTATATTCATATTGCCTCCTTTTTTTGGATTCATATCTAAGTTATACCAAGTCGTGGGATTTTTTTTTTTGTACACAAATTTGACCAATTTCATCATTGCAATAAACTAAAGAATTTATGGGTGCTATTTTTGAATACTTGATTTTCTTATAAACTATTGGATTTAGTTAAACTAGTTCCCTTTTGATTCAGGGAGCTTTGTTTTCTTTGCGTTGTACGAAGCTTGTCATGTTTCATAATTTATTGCTAGATAGCTCGGCTCAGGCTATAAACTCAATATTTTTGGTCCATTTTGTTTTTGGTGGAATGGTAAAATTTTCTTTCTATGTTTTACGTTTTCCTTCAGATTCATGTTTGGTCGGTTGTCAGCCAAACAAAATTATTTTAAGTTCTTTTTATTCACAATTATAAATAAGAATATAGTGATAAAAAGAATTCGATCCACAGAAATATATGAGTTGTTAATTGTACTTGAAAACTTATGGAAGAAATATATGAGTTGTTAATTATACTTGAAAACTTATGGAAATTGAAGGAATTTGTTGTTTGAAAATAATTAAAATTAAAGAAAATTAAATTGAAAATGTTAAATAAAATATCAGAAGAAAAAGTTGGTTAAAGAATTCGTCATCCATCACTATATATGTTACTCAATTAAGCATCAATATTATCATCACTCTCTCATGTTACCAATAACCCTAAAGTATCCCCAATCGGTGTCAATATTTTGTTACATCTCCAAAAATCAACAAATATCGCAATTGTCAATATATGAATTCTTTTTTAACAAATAACCTAATGCTTTATCGCCAAGAGGTTCAATTTGAGAAAAATTTTAAATTCTATGAGAGGGGTTATTCATAATAATATAAACACAATCGTGATATATTCAACCTAGGTTAAATTTTACTTGTGATTTCCTTTACGATTTGTACCGCTTATAGTCACAAATTACTACTAATTACTAAAACTCTTGATAAAATTATCTAAGACTTCTAATTAGTTATAAATAAGTAATTTATATATTTAATTCATGACTTAAATATAAAAAATAACTAATTATATTATTTGAACACAATTAAATAATTATTATACGTAGTAAAACTTGAACGAAAAATGAATGAATAAAAATCAATGCATTAATCAAAATAAAACGGTTGGGATTTTCGGTTACATCCCTAATTTATAAAAATAAATTAGCTATTCATAATAAAATTAAATAAACATCAAATCTATATTATAAGGGACAATGGTGTTTTTCTATCAGACGGTTCTCTACACTTTGGACACATAAAGAACGGTCCAGATCAAGCGAATTTTATCTATTTTGTACTTACAAAAAGAAATGGTCTCAATTTAATTATACCGTCCAAAAACTCATTTTTTCAGCGACCAATAGATATCATTTCTCAGTTTGTGTCATATATAAATCGTGGCTGACGATTCATCCACGTTTAATGCCTTAATACGATGGCCAAATCACTTCTTAAATGCACCCATTAGTCCACTCATTAACTCCTTCCCCTCCCTCTCGCCATATTCATCTTTTCCCTATTCACTTTCACCCATTAACAACCCACATAACACACTCCATAAACATTTCTTTCGTTACAAACTTCATCTCCTCTATCTTCCATTCCAGGCGCAAGTTATGCCCTAACTTTCTCCCCATGCAGTTATGTTTCTTAGCCTCTAGGTAAACCTCGATCCAGGTTATTATTTTCACACCTTTTTCCATTGCTTTCTACGTATCAACAATTAATTTTTTTAGGTCTGAATTCTTTTTTTACTTCAATTTTTCCTCAATTGTTGCTCTCTATCTCAATTATGGGTTTTTAAATT
Organism: Papaver californicum; assembly: GCA_023531435.1. Lineage (NCBI taxonomy): Eukaryota > Viridiplantae > Streptophyta > Magnoliopsida > Ranunculales > Papaveraceae > Papaver > Papaver californicum. The sequence continues at coordinate 887,734 of JAJJMC010020023.1, read as the reverse complement.
TCTCTTAGGCCTGGATTATTTTTGTTCTTCAATTGTTGTTCTCTATCTCAATTAGGTTTTTTTAATTTCTCTCAGTATTTTTAGGTCACAACCGTTTTTGTTCTAAAATTTTTTATCTCTAAATTCTTTTTGTTCTTCAATTTTTCCTCAACGACAGATAAGTTTAGCACAATTGTCGCTATCTAATCGTTTATAATATTTGATGTTATAATATATAATTTATTAACACATCCTAACAGACTGTAACAGAAACAAAATTTATGTTATTATCACACATGCCAGGCACATGTGCACCTAATTACGATTGCTAACAACCTCTCTATAAACCAATTGTAATCTTCATTATCGGTTAATAAGAAGATCTGTTTTTCACAATAATTCAAGTGAGATTTTCTCACTGATTCTTCATTTCTATCATGGTATCAGAGCAGATGTTGAGTTCTTGATTAATTTTTTTTGTGATTCTGGAAATTTTTCTGCTCTCTCTCTATCAGAATCTTGAGATCTTCTTTGCTTTTTAATGATTGAAACCTTTCCTCCTACTGTAACTATGGAGAATCCAACCTCAAATATTCTTTCTCATGTTCCTTTAAACCAACTTACTAATTTCGTGCATCTTAAACTAAAGGAGGATAAGTACATTACCTGGAGAAACTTAATAAATCCAGTGATTCAGAAATTCAAGTTGAAGAAATTTCTGGATGGAACTTTTGCATGTCCACCACAGTTCACCAATCCAAGGAATCAGCAAAATGGAATAGAGAATCCACTCTATACTGACTGGATTGATGAAGATTCCACTATCACAATATTGATTAACTCAACCATTTTTGATTCAGTGATAGCCTATTTCTCCAGATCTAATTCTTCTGCGGACCTATGGAAAAATATTGAGGAACGATTTGGGAGAGCCTCCTCAACACATTCCATTCAATTACTAACACAACTGCTTTCCATTACTCAAGGTACAAAATTAATTTCATCTTTAATAAATGAAATTAAACTTCTGTCTGACCAATTAGCTGCTGCTGGAGAAATTGTATCTGATAAGGAGCTAGTGGTGATTACTCTTAAAGCCTTAAATGAAGAGTACATTCCCTTTGCAACCTCTATGCGTCACATGAATCCTCCAGTATCTTGTATTGAATTACACAACAACCTACAAAGTGACGAATTTGTCATTCATGAAAGATCCAAGCTACAAAAGGATGACCATACTGCAAAGGCCTTTCTAGCCAATTCTTGTAGAGGTTTTGCAAGAAACTCATACTATAACTCTAGAGGATCTTTCAGAAACTATAAGAGAGGTCCATATAATGGACAAAGATTTCCTAATCCTTCTATATTTTTTAGAACAAACTCTGGCAGGGGCAATTACTCTGGTGACAAACCTATTTGTCAGATTTGAAATACTCCTGGTCACATTGCAACCACATGTACTCAGAGGTTTAATTTTACATATCAGGGAAGGTCACCTCCTTCCAACTTAAGTGCCATGCTAGCTGCTGCAGATATCTTTGATGATGAGGAATGGCTTGCAGATAGTGGAGATACTCATCACATTGCTTCAGACAACAAGGTCTTGCAAGAATCTACAACCTATGATGGGTCAGAAACTATTCAAGCAACAAATGGTGAAGGTATGCTTATAACTCACAAGGATAATTTAAGTAAGCTTGCTAATACTCACTCCTTTGCTCTTAATGAAATACTAATTTGCCTAAAGCATCTCACAATATTTATCCATTCACAAATTCACAACTGATAATAACTGCTCCTTGACTCTTGATTCTGCTGGTTTCTCTGTGAAGGATCAGATCTCTTAAGAAACTTCTTTTCCAAGGTCCACATAGACATGGCCTATATCCAATATACATCGGTCATGCTCATCATGCACCTCATACTCTTGCATCCACAATGAGTGACAAACTCATTCTTCATAGAAGATTTGGTCATCCTTCATTTCAAACCATGCAAAGACTATGCTCCCTGCTACACTTATCTAGTCCACTCAATAAGCCATTCTTTTGTAATGATTGCAAAATATATAGGTGTCAGAAGCTTCCTTTCCAACTGTCTAGCTCAGTAGCTCAACAACCTCTGGAGTTGTTGCACATTGATCTATGGAGTCCTTGTCATGTTGCTTCTGTATCTGGTAGTCTGTATTATGCAAATGTTGTGGATGGATATACTAAGTACTGTTGGATTCTTCCTTTGTCTATAAAATCTGAATTCAAGCATGTTTTTGTATCTTTTGTCACTAGAATTGAGAAATTGATGTCTGCTCCTGTTGTCACCATCAGAACTGACAATGGTGGGGAATTTCTTAACAATTTTCTTAAAGACTTCTGTGCCACTAAGGGTATTTCCCATGAACTATCCTGTCATCATACTCCAGAACAAAATGGAGTGGCTGAAGTCAAACACAAGCATCTATTGGAGATCACTAGGACACTTTTATCTCAGTCTAGTTTACCAACTATTTTTTGGGTTGATGCTCTATAAACTGCTAATTTCCTCATTAATAGACTTCCTACAAAATCTATTAACTACTTGTCTCCATATCAAATGTTGTTTAGTAAGTCACCTGACTATGCATTTTTATAAGTGTTTGGATGTGCTTGTTTTCCATGGTTAAGGCCTTATACAACCAACAAATTACAAAAGAGAAGTAGGCACTGTGTATTCATTGGCTATAACCTCCAACATAAGGGGTACAGATGTTTGGACCCAATTTCTGGCACTGTCTTTATCTCAAGACATGTTTCTTTTGATAAAAATTCATTTCCTTATATTCTGTTGGTGTACTCTACTGATCCTCAGTTATCCACATCTCTGCCTTCTGCTACTTCTGTGTCCTCTATGCCTGCTATCATACCATCAATCCCTGATTCTCCTTCTCCAGAACAGCTTCTTCCTATTGCCAATACTCATAAAATGTTGACAAGAGGGAAAGATGGCATTAGCAAACCAAAAGCTTATTTGTCAACTAAATATCCTATAGCTATGGCTCTTCTTAGCAAGGCTACCTCAATACCTACATGTATTAGCTCTGCTAACAAGGAACAAGTCTGGAGGGAAGCCTATACTACTGAGTACCAGGCACTAGTAGATGCTGGCACATGGTCTTTGGTGGACTCAACAAGTATCACTAATGTTGTTGGCTGCAAGTGGGTCTTCAAGATTAAATATACCAGATGGCACTGTGGCTAGGCACAAAGCCAGGTTGGTGGCCAAGGGTTTCAATCAACAACAAGGTTTGGAATATGAAGATACCTTTAGTCCTGCGGCAAAACCTGCAACTATTAGAGTTGTCTTATCTCTAGAAGTTCAGTATGACTGGAAGATTCATCAACTTGATGTGAGTAATGCATTTCTTCATGGGGATCTAAAGGAGGTTGTCTACATGGCACAACCACCTGGTTTCATAGATGTTGCCCTTCCCAATCATGTTTGTCTTCCGCACAAAGCCATTTATGGCCTTAAGCAGGCACCCAGGGCCTGGTATGAGAAGCTGAGTTCCAGTCTGTTCCTGCTTGATTTTGTTCAGTCCAAGGCAGATACATCACTTTTTGTTTATCACAAGGGTTCACAAATTACTATTGTGTTGATGACATTCTCTTAACTGGAAGTTCTGCTGCTCATCTCCAGAGTGTACTCACTCAGTTACAGGACACCTTTCCAATTAAAGACTTGGGGAGTTTACACCTATTTTCTGGGTCTGGAGATTACAAGATCTGCAGCTACACTTTTTCTTTGTCAAGTAAAGTATGCAGTAGATTTGCTAGTCAAGCATCAGATGGAAGGCTCTAAGCCATGTCAGACTCCTATTGCTACTTCTACCTCTCTTAGCAAGGACTCTGGTAACTTGATTGCTAACCCAACTGAGTACATGTCTTTGGTTGGTGCCCTGCAATATCTGACATGGACCAGACTAGATATTTCTTATGCAGTCAATCTGGTGTGTCAGTTCATCATCAACCTAGAACCACTCATCTGGAAGCATCCAAGAGAATACTTAGGTACATCAAGGGTACACTCACTCATGGTTTGATGTTTTCCAAGGGATCCACTTCTCTACTAGGTTATGCAGATGCAGATTGGGCTGGGTGCGTGGATGATAGAAGGTCTACAGGAGGATATTGTATTTTATTGGGTTCCAACATTATTTCCTGGTCCTCCAGGAAGCAAACTACAGTGGCTAGGTCCAGTACTGAGGCAGAATATAGGACCTTGGCACACACAACAACTGAGATGGTATGGTTATGCTTTCTTCTCCAGGATCTGCACTTCCATATTACAAGGCTTCCACGAATTGGTTGTGACAACATCAGATCAATAAATTTGGCTTCTAACCCTGTGCAACACTCAAGGATGAAACATGTACATCTTGATTATCACTTTGTGAGGGAATTGGTGCATGCGCGCAATCTAAATGTCTCCTATGTCCACACTCTGGATAAATTGGCAGATTTCTTTACCAAGGGACTCCATGGACCAAGGTTCATTTCGATGCGTAGCAAGATCAAGGTGGTTTCCCCTCCCTTGTGCTTGAGAGGGGATATTAACACATCCTAACAGACTGTAACAGAAACAAAATTTCTGTTATTATCACACATGCCAGGCACACGTGAACTATTAGTCCATCTGTCACAGCACTCATGTGATATGCACATGTGCACCTAATTACGGTTGCTAACAACCTCTATATAAACCAATTATAATTTTCATTATCGGTTAATAAGAAGATCTGTTTTTCACCAAAATTCAAGTGAGATTTTCTCACTGATTCTTCATTTCTATCATAATTGACCAATCTTAATCAGGTTCTGTAGATTTTTGTAAGATTTTTTAAGTGCTTAATTTTTAATTTTTAATTTTTAATCTTTGATGTTGTAATCTGTAATTTTTCACAGCCGTTTCGTTTTTATCGGAGCTCATGGTGGATTTAATCAGGGAAAACCAAGACAAATGGTTATCTTCAAATTCATGCTAATGGTGGATTGAATCAGATGAAAACCGGAGTAAGCACTAGCATTTCTCACCGATTCTTTTTGATATTTTTTTTCATGAAATTGTGTATTTTTTTAATCAATTTCTTTATCAATGTAGATGCGATATGGTTGCAGTTGCAAGAAAATGGTGGATTGAATCAGATGAGAACAGGAGTTTGATGGCTGCTGAATTAGACTTACCCCTGCATGTTCTTATCTTCGCATGTCTCATCCTTCTCGAGCTATTCTCATCTTTTGTAAGTAATGCTCGCTCACTCTCACGCTCTCTTTGTTTAGTTTATTTGCCTGAATTGTTTACTTACTTTTGCTAAATTGGCGATTTTTTTTGGGTTAACGGAATTGATTTTGAGGAGATCACTGTAGATTTAACGAAAGGTGAACTTAAATTGCGTGAACACAAAGGTAAGTCATTGAGATCGTCTCTTAAAAATTGCACGAATATAGTCCCCTGATCAACACTCATGCCTTGATTATGTGTGCCTGCATAACTTATCGTACCTAAAATATCTTATCTTATGGTACATGCTTGATTTGAAATAATTCTGTTTTTCAGCATTTTTGGTGGTAAGAAAAGTAAGGATTTCAAATGCGAAAATTTCTCACGTTTTTTTTTTCAATTTTCACTGACTCATCATTAACACTTAACAGAATGCATCTATCTTTAAACTACTGTACAAGTACAACTAATAACTTCTTATTCACTCACTTTATCCCATTTCCTCTGCCTCACCACACTGTGTCTTAGCCTCATAGGAAGCAAAGGGTCATGGATATAAAGAATGAAGCAACAATTAAGGAAATGGAAATCAGTTGCAACTAAAGCAGGTTGGTTTGTTTTAGATTTTCATATTGTGACATATGCTTTAAATTGTGTATATTTGATGAATAATGGTGTTGTTGTTGCATTTGATCTTGACAGGACTTAATAAATGTGGGTAAAGTTGTAGATTAAGATGGATGAATTACGTAAGACCAAATATCAAAAGAGGTAATATTTCTAACCAAGAAGAAGACTTAATACTTAGACTATACAAATTATTGGGAAACAAGTAAAGTTTCTAATTAAATTAACTTCATGGTTTAGTTTCGTTATCGGCTTAGTCGAATATTGCAATTTGAATGAATGTTGTGATCATATCAGGTGGATGCTGAGACTTCTTCGAACTTTTGGATTCGTTCTAGATAGCCTGTAAAATTTAAAGTCCATGCTGGATACTGCAGAAAGTACAATTCCAGTTCGAGTAACATGTAACTAATCACTAGTTAAAATATGAGTATCCTTACCAGATATCCACAAAATGATGACTTAGTGAGGTTTTAGTGAATACTTTTTGGCTGACAAAACAATCCTGGTAACTTTAGTATCACATCTTGGATCTTGCATGAGATGGTGACTTAATGCCCATCCAACTATTTTCTCTGCATCTTCTGCATTATAGGAATGGCAAAACTAGAGTACAGATTCTTAAATAAAACAAACACTTCATAGAAGTGACCTGTATATGTCATGACATTATAAAATAATCTTACTTTCATTTGTCAGAGTTTGATCTTTAATACACAGTGTCTCTAATCCTTCGTAGTCCAACCGACACCGATTGACAACTTACAGATGATGAAGAACTATTGAAAATTTAACTGTAACCATTTCCAGTATAAAGATCTTCAGGGTGCAGGCACATTAGTTATTCATGGACCCCGCAAAGAACATGTAAAGTTTCTAATTGAATTAACCTCATGGTTTAGTTTTGTTATCGGCTTAGTCGAACATTGCAATTTGAATGAAATTTGTGATCATATCAGGTGGTCTAAACGAGGATGCTCTAAACCCAGCGGAAGATCTGGGACCGATGGGCAAAGTTAAAATGAAGATTGGAGATAACCTTTATGATATCGTCATCTGTGGAATATCTCTTAATACAGTATAGTATAAATTTGTACACAGAAATATAAGAAATCAAATTTCATTTCAATAATATCGGAATGATACTGCTATATAATCCATTTTTTACCCCAAGTTTAAAAGGTTAGTCCCACATTGACTAACCTCCTAGACTAGATCCTTTATGTAAGCATGAGGGCTATTCCACTCATTGTCAATTGGTTTTGAGTTGGATGTCCAAGTGCTACTATGGTATCAGAGCTAGGCCTAGGCCCTATATGTGACATAAGACTGTAAGACCCCCCCAAGAAGGAGGCAGGCAACCATACAGTCCACGTATACACGTGGAAGAGGCATGTTGGAGATAATAGTCCCATATTAACTAACCTCCTAAACTAGATCTTCTATATAATCATGAGGGCAACTCCATTCATTTCCAATTGGTTTTGAGTTGGATGCCCAAATGCAATAACATTGACCTAATCAATCATAACCGCATATACCTTAATATGCTGGTGAGCATACCAAGGTTGCTACACCAAATCCATGCATCACCGTGTCCATCACTTTTGTGTGAAACCAAGTATTCCCAAAAAAGTTAGTCATTTTTGGGTCTACGATTGAGAGCACATTGATGTATGGATTTGTGATCGTTTTAGAAAAGTAGTAAAAATAGTTCGTTCACTGAGATTTGTGAAGATTCGTTTTAGACCTAATTTTGATTTAAACTAGAAAATAAGTAAAATATTTTGATAATATTTGGAGAAACTAGAACTCAGGATTCCACCAAAATCACTCCTGATTGATTTCTACAATGATTCTTTAACAATTATAGCTTTTTATTGACTTTTTTGCCAAAAGTAGATTTCTAAAACATTAACTGTAAATCGTAAGCATAACGCATCAAAAGCTCTTAAGTCCCAACATACACCATCAAACAAAATCACAACTTATTAGAAAAAAATCATAAATCAATTTAAAACCAATGCAAAAGTCATAAAGAATCATAAATAGTTACCATTCATTCATGAAATATGACTTCCTTCATTGTTCCAGTGATTGGGTTTAGCTCATCATGCTCAAAAAACTCTCAAAAGATAGAAACACGGCTCAAAAGTGTTTGAGAAGAAGAAAAGTAAAAATAACTAACACAGAAAAACTGAGTCAGATATAGTGTTGCAGACAGACTGTTGCTACAGTTCTAAAACAATTTTCTGTTGCTAAAAGTGTAAAAAAACGACAGTTATGGAGCTTTGATTTGCAACTGTTTTCTTCTGTAGCTTTCTGGTCTTCTTCTTCGTAGCAGGTGAGTTTTTTTTTCTCCCTGAAATTTTCCGAGCCTCCTCCTCCTCTTTTTCTTCGATCTCTCTTCTATTTTAGGTTTATTAAACCCTAATATTTTAACCGACAAGGACCCAAAAATCCTACCAAAACTAATTCCAAATCTTGTTTATCCAAAACAGAGAATGAAACTCTTTCCCGGCATAAACTCGACTTTTCACCCATTTTTCCCTGCAAGAAACTCTCCAGTTAACGTGTTTTGGTCGTTTCTTCAAGTTGTGATGTCCAACAACTCTTTCAATCGCATAAAAATCGGACTTCAAACAAATCAGAAAATTATCTCACACAGAGAGAATATTTTTCCGCCATTCGTGAATTTTGAATTTGTAGAGGGCTGTCCCCTATCCAAAAATGAGGTGCCTTTAGTAAAACTCATGGGGGCCTTTATCGATTTTCTCGGGTGTTTTTATCACTTTTGAGCCGATTTTTCCACCAATATTTATTTCCCAAAAGTACCTACAAACACATAAAGTAACACAATAAGTACAAATTCGAACACTTATAATACAGAGAATTAGGAACAAATTAGACAAAAAAATATATCTATCAATTTGATGTAAAAATTTGGTGTGTGCGTATCAAATTATGCATATAGTAAATACCTTACACTCTACCGTGTACAAAATTTACATGGTGAACCGTATAGTTTTGTTGGCATAAGCACTAGCAGTAGCAGGAGGTAATAGCAAGTAGGCTCCATGCAGATAGAACAAAGATCCATGAATCCCTTAAATTCTTGGTCGAAATGACTTTTCTCAAGAGAAGAAAAGATATCGTCTCTGAGGTTAGTTTCTCCCTTTACATTTAGTTGTTCGTTAGCAACAACGTTACTGGACGCTTCTGATGCAAGAAATTAGAACACCCAATTGTTGTTGAACAACAAACTAGGAAGCATTCATTCAACAATAGAGCTTCTTGGGAGATTTTTCATACTTGTAAAACAAAGTTTATAATTCATCAAATGTAGTTAGTTTGCGAAACAATTGAATACCCTTTTTGGATGCTAATCCCATTGCTTAACTGATATTAATCTATATATATAGACCATCCCAATTCGACCATTTATGTATTTGTTGTCTCATGATAGGGTCGAGGTGGCAGAGGAGATGGTCGAAAATGGACTAACTATATTAGTTTCATGAAACAACGGGGCATTTGCAAAATGGGTCAGCCGAATAGAAAAAACCCAAAAAAGAAACATCGAATCGAATTACAGTGAAACAGTGTACCCCAAAGGGGTGACCTGACCTGAGAACACGAGTGGTGGTTATTTTCATCCACCACCAAAACCACCACATGTGTTCTCAGTAGCACTCCTACGGGGTATAAAAACTTTGTTATTCTTCAATTGAATTGCAGTGAAACAGGGTACCCCAAAGGGATGGTCTGAAAACACGAGTGGTGGTTATTTTAGCCACCATCAAAACTTGGGATTACCATCCTCGGTATGTTATTCTGTTCGAATTAATTTGCGTATTTTTTCTTATTTCCTACATTCAGTGTATTCATTTCTCTCGGTGTTCGTTAACAGTTTTTGTCTTAGTGATATTTGAAACGAATTTGTCTAAACTCTCGGGTTATCTTTTTTCAATTAATGTCCAATTTATTTGGGCATTACAAAAGAAAGCTTCACAACTTATCTATTTACATCTACGGTTAAAGAAACATGCAATTATCGAGGAGTTTCATGACAAACAAGAGCAGGTAAATTTAGCGCTGTCACATATTATTTGCGCTTCTAGGACATAATATAGTACAGTACGTCTAATGTCTTATTTCGAACTTTATGTGAGCGTCTTGGTCAAAAGGTTAAAGAATGGCTTCACTGCCTAGGACTAGGAGATTATCACCCAACAATCATACAAGATGATGATGAAGCCGACGACCAGAATTTTCATTTACAAAAGAAACCACTAAAAACAGGTTTCTATGCAATGCTGTTGTCTTCGGACAGCTGAGTATTTAGTTGAATTGCAAATTTTGGACCATTTTCTACTTTCTTAATTTGTTTGATAGCTTATGAAGTGTGTATATGTATGTTTTGTGCAACTGCAAATTGTTTTTCTTTTTGTAGTAAATCATCAAGTTGATTAAAAGCTAGAGTTTATGTAATGAGGAAAGCAATACGATGCATAAGTTTTTGAAGAAAGACATTGTAGATTATCTTGCGAATAACCTTGAAACTAATGCTTATGGTAGGATAATTTCTTTTAGATTTTTGTTTTTTTGGCATTGTAATATGAGGTAAATTTGTGGCTCTCAAGGTAAAACAGCTCAGACTTTGCCAAAAAGCTGAATACATATACTCAATTTATGATTATAATTCACATACTATTATGTGAAGTTTATGTTCAATGTCAGCTTGATCTCACATAAAAAGGAATAGAGTGTATGTCAGTTATGATTGATCGTCCCAATTTTATTCAATTGTAACACTTTCATGACGATTTTGATGACTTTGTGCAACTGTGGAAGCTTAGAGAATCATCTTCGTATTATTGTGCCTCGTGTGACATGGAATCTGCGCTTAATAAATTTAAAGTAATATGTTTCGCATTTATTGGTAGTTTTCTAGGGATTTAAAACATCATGTTTAATACCAATAGATGTCAATAGAGTGTATGTTGGTTCCATATGCAATGATATATCTCAAAGAAAAATATTCCACATATGGCATTGTAATATGAGGTAAAATCTTCTATGTTTCCCTTACCATTTTCATTGAGTAACTGCTGCCCAAAACGACGATTATACTTGGCAATTAGACCTTCATTTTGGGCCCTTTGGCGTCTAGATCTGGAATGGTAAACTTTGCCAGTGTTGTGTATTTTTCTCATCATAAGATAAATCAATCTCCTACTCTGTGTTACATAGGATATCCATTGCAATTGAGGAGGTATACCTTTCCTCATCTCTTATTACCTAGCAATAAAGAGAAAAGAAGGAGAAAGAATTACATTCAAAATTCAATGGGAGAGAAAAGATAATAGAGGTTGCTTACGATTGTAGTATTAAGGAGTATCGGTAAACAATAATGTAGCAATTGCCAATAGCCAATAGCCAATAGCCAATTATGATCTTACTCCTACATTATAAAAATGAGCTTCCCCTAAATTATAAGTCCTAGACAGGCGAGACATCTGCTACACTGTAACACTAAAAGCTAAATTTTCCAGAAGCTGTATACTCATAGATTACCAGTAAGACTTGAGTTTTATGGATGTAATAAACACTCTATATACGAAAAGACTTGCATAATAAACAGGTTAACCATGCAAATCACTAGATGATATCAGATTTACCAAAATTTTCTCTAGAGAATATGGCCCATTTTGTAGGGTATATATAAGAACATCTGGATATTCTTCTTCAATCCTTACCCCTAATATATATGTTCTGCAGTTGACAGAACTTAGTTGCAAGTATATAGTATTCGAAGATGTTTAAGGTGTAAAATTGTGTCGCACCAAATAGACCGTGGGATTTGACATGGCAAAAAAAAAGCAACCATCAAGTAGCAGTAAGTGAAATTGAGTCACCAAAGCTTACACATAACTACAATCCAAAATGATATCGATTCCCTTATATGAATTTCTTATGAATATAAGAAAGGAAAAATGGTTAAGGCGTAAATTGTTAGATGAAAGGGTTATTATTAGCTAAAGATGTTTAGGGATTAAATTGTATAACAATACAATGCAAAAATCGAAATTGACTGGGATCAGTGTAGTCGATTTCGGCCGATATGGCCGAAATCTCGCCGATAATATCGGTTTCGGCCCTCATGCGAAATGAGACATGCTATATCGCCGATAATTTCGGCCGAAATGACCCGAAATGACCCAAAATGAGTTGACCGATATGGCTGAAATTAGGGTTTTCAATTAAAAAAAAAATCCAAAAAAAAAGAAAAGAATTTCCTTATCCTAGTTTTAGGGTTTCAATTGTTACTCATATTTTTTATCGAATTTTAGAAAAATGAGTATTAGTTTTGTATCTTAATAGGTCAAATATGGAAAAAAAACGTTTGATATAATAATTATCCAATTACAAGCAGTTTTTTTAAAACTATTTGAACATATTTTGGAACATTTTCATTATACTTGGTGGATTCTATAGTTATTTTTATGTTTACAAACCTATGAGGTTTCAGTAATAAGCTGAATAACGAAAGAAGCAATTTAGTGTACTTTTGTGTACGTTTTTGAAATATCCTATTAAAAGCATTTTTTTAAAAACTATTTTTTAGATAATTTATACCATTTCCATCATCTTTGGTGAACTCTATTGTTATTTTGATATTTATACACCTATGACGTCTCAGTAGTCAACTAAATATCGAAAGAAGCAATTTTGTGCACTTTTGTGAATGTTTTTGAAATATCCTATTACAAGCACTTTCTTAAAATTATTTAAAGATATTTTGGACCATTTCCATTAGCTTTGGTGGATTCTATTGTTATTTTGATATTTACACACCTATGAGGTTTCAGTAGTAAACTAAATATCCAAAAAACCATATTCGTCCACTTTTGTGCACGTTTTTGATGTATCATAATACAAACATTTTTTAAAAACTATTTGAAGATATTTTGGACCATTTCCATTAATTTTTCTGGACTCTATTGTTATTTTTATATTTGCACACCTATGAGGTTTCAGTAGTAAACTAACTATCCAAAGATGCATATTCGTGCACTTTTGTGCACGTTTTTGATGTATCCTATTAC